>CM076582.1:644461727-644886837 GCA_034641835.2 Pinus albicaulis | reverse complement strand
GCCCTAGGGCCTGAAGTCGCTGGATATGCAGGAATATGAAAAACGACAGCGGTCGTAATTTAAAACCCGTGTGGAGTCGCCATTTGTTAGTATGAATTCTTTGTCGAAGCGTACGAAAAAGAACCACTTTAGCTACGCATAACCAATAGCCCTAACAACAATAATGGCTGCAAAACATCTTCAGATCTGCAATTAGTAGTTAAAGTGCTGCAACAAACAGATCTATAAATGGAAAGATATTAAGCAGTGAAGTAAAGAGTTTGCTCCATGCATCCAACGGACAAGACAAGAACACGATTTTTGAATGAATTTTTATATTACAGGGCACCTGGGAGGAAACAAGAAGGTGTATCCAGATCTCCTCAATGGGATGGGTTCTTTGTAGTCCTCAGCACTTCAGATCTAAGCTTTCTCTCTCTCGTAGATGTAGAAAACCCAATGTAGAAGGTAGAGCTCAATGGGAGCAAAATGGCAGAAATGAGACCAAGTGTATAGATCCAGAGTGATCTAATATGCAACAAAAGGTGAAGAATGATGGGGAAAACCCTCCTATTTATAACAAAATGTTGGGTCCTTCTAGATCTTGGTGCATGATTAAAATAATGTTAATCACATCTAGATCCACCTCTATGGAATATTTTATTATTATTTGTTGGAGGGAAAGGGTGTTTGACTTGGGTCAAATCCCTTGATTAGTGAAGAATAAATAAATAAATGATTTATTTATCTTTTTAAGGAAGTGGTTGGGATATACTCAAATAAATAATGATTTATTTAATTAATGGTGGTTGATTTGGTCATATTTAACAAGGAATATTATTTAAATAATTATTCCTAGAAAATAATAAGATAACTATGGGTTTATCTCATTAATTTCTTTGTTTTTGGGTTAAACATGACTGGGAATAATAATTAAATTATGGTTTAATTAATTATTCCTTTTGGGATTTCCTAATTAACATAGTGAAAGCAGTTTTACTTGGGGTAAAACTGGTCTTACATGGTGTACTTGGGTCCATCTAATGATGAAGAGTTAGATGACCAAAAAATGGTGTAACAGAGTCCATGAATCTCTCCCTCCATCTCTAGAGTTACAATCAAAATAGGAAATGATAAGACACATGTCTTTCTAGAATTTCAACACAACTTAAGAAAGGAGATACATATCCTCTTAGAGTTTCAATACAACAAGGAAGTGAGACACATATCCTCTTAGAGTTTCAATACAACAAGGAAGTGAGACACATGTTCTCATGATCCCATGATCTTCTCCAACCAAATTCGAATTTGGCCTTAGAGTGCCACATAAGGGTCTTCTAGAAATCTCCTTTTTGACCTACACATGTCACAAAACCCACAACACATATATAGATATATGAAACTATGTTAATTTTCTAGTTTATAATCATAAATTCACTTTAAATACATAAAATAAATAACTTGGGAAAACAAGGATCCTAACCCATATATTTATGAAAAATGGCTATTTGATGTAGGGCTTTAGGTCAGATGGCTATGAAATAAGGGCTAGATGGTTATGACATAATGGAAATATGTATGAATATGGAAAACACTTTTGAGACTCAACACTTAGTTCCGTCCAAAAAAGGGATAAATCTATTTTAGATTTTGGGTGAGATTTGTGTGGAGGAAATCATGGATTGAAATAAATTCATAATTATGTATAAATAGGAGGATTGTGTGAGGATGGAAAACAAAGAGGAACAGAGAGAGAGAGAGAGAGAGAGAGAGAGAGAGAAATGGTTTGAGAGTTTTTGTAAAAGGCCCGAGCACCGAGAGGCCATCCATTGTAATATTTGACCAGATGTTTTGAATATGAAATTTCTTGTTGTATTTTATATAAGCAGCTTGGTTATTTTTTGACTCTCTCTTTGTTTATATTTGGACTTGAATCTAAGTAGATTTTTATGAGCTTTTTAAGTTAAGTTTTCACGATAAGGTTGAAGAAAGGTTGTTGTATATGCTAGGATCTGTTTTATAGCAGAATCCTAGCATCAATTCCCCCTAAAAATAATTCAACACCCATTAAGCCCTCAGAATACTCTACTGTGACTCATGAAGATGAAGAAGTGCAAGATAATATTCAAAATTACAATAGCAAGTGCACCAAATTCCGCTCTCGCAAAGAGCAACAAAAAATAAAATGGAAGTTTTGAAGAAAAGTGTAGAAGATAAGATGGATGGTTTGAAGAAGGGCATGGAAGCTAATATGGATGGTTTGAAGAAAGGCATGGAAGGTAAGATGGATGGAATGAAAGCTAAGATCGATGGTATAGAGGAAAAAATGAAAGACAACATGGAAGACATGAAGAATGATCTAAAATTAGACATGGAAGGTTTGACAAAGTTGATACAAGAAATGATTCCCGATGGCAAAAATATAGTAGAGGAAACTCATGATGAAAACGAAATAAATGTTAATTGTGATTTCATAAACTCTAATGTGGGATTGAAGACCCACCATATTCCAAAGATCAATATGAGGAAGTTTGATGGAAATGAGCCTGTAACATGGATATTATAAATGGAGCAATATTTTGATCTCAATAATGTGAAAAACACACAAAAGGTATGCATTGCAACTTTATATTTAGAAAAAAATACATTTGTATGGTATCAATGGCTTTGCTCCCATAAAAAAATTGTCACTTGGTCAATTTTTATGGAGGAAATGATAGCACATTATGAGGATACACCGAGAAACACCTTCTTTAGCCAATTGATAAATCTAAAACAAAAGGGTTAAGTGGTGGAGCACATTGAGCACTTCTGAAAATTGAATATAAGGGTAACTGATATTCCAGAGGAATGCATGATTGATGTCTTCATGGGGAATTTAAAGGATAACATCCAATATGAGGTTCTCCTTTGGGAACCTAATTCATTGGAGAAGGCATTCAGGTTGGAAAGAAAAATTGAATGTAAAATTATGGCGACAAGGAAGCCTACCACTCACATCTATAAAAATGGAAGTGTTGCTACTCCTAGACTTCCACAACCTACAAGGTTGACACCACAACAATTGGAAGAAAAAAGAGAAAAAGGGCTTTTCTAAAGTTGTGATAGCAAATACACTAAAGGTCATAAGTGTGCCAAGAAGAAATTATTTTACATAGATTCTGAAGAGGAGGAAGAAAATGAACAAGAAACTTCAAAAGAAGAGGATATGCACCAAGAACCAACCCTAGAGAAAGAAGAAATGAGTCCTACCATATCATGTAATGCATTGGAAAGAATTACCACTCCTCAAAATCTCAAGATAGAAGGACATATCAAGAAGAAAAAGGTAATAGTGTTGATTGATTCGGGTAGTACCCATAATTTTATTCATTGTAAGGTAGCCAAGGAATTTAATTGCTTTCTATAACCAACACCAGAATGTCAAGTGATGGTTGCAAATGGAGGAACTATAAATTTCTCTAGAAAATGCCATAATATCAAGCTGACCATGGGAGAATATAGCCCAATTCTTTCCATCCCAATGGGCAGTGTTGATGTTGTACTAGGAGTACAATGGTTACAATATTTGGGGACTGTGACTTTTAATTTTCAAGAAATTTTCTTGAATTTTTTTTTAGAAGGAAAGGAAGTCGAATTATGGGGTATCGCAGGAAAGTTAGGAAAGATAATAAGCTCTAATGTCATGAAAAATCTTCTGAATAAATAAAAACGAGGCATAATTGCACAATTATGCCCACTAGAAGTTCCAACATCAAAATCATCTATTTCTCCAGATCTCCAAAAAGTCTTGGGCAATCATTCCAATGTGTTTGAAACTTCCAAAGGAATAACACGTATTCGTGATCATGATCATGCTATTCATTTGATTCTAGGAAGTGTTCCTCCAAACATCAAGCCTTACAAATATCCTTATGTCCAAAAGAGTGAAATTGAACGTATGATTGCAGAAATGTTAGAGGCTGCTATAATTCAACCTAGTCAAAGTTCTTTCTCTACTCCAATAGTATTGGTGAACAATAAGGATGGATCATGGTGCATGTGTCCAAATTATAGGGAGCTCAATAAGCTCACTATTAAAGATAAATTTTGCATTCCTGTGATTGACGAATTATTCAATGAATTACATGGATAAATTTATTTTACCAAGTTGGATCTTCATTCAGGATATCATCAAATTAGAATGAAGACTGAATATATTATGAAAATAACATTTCGAACTCATGAGGGTCATTATGAATTTTTGGTCATGCGTTTTGGCCTTACCAATGAACCTTATACATTTCAAGGGTTGATTAATTCCATTTTCAAACCATTCCTTAGAAAATTTGTGTTATTATTTTTTGATGATATACTAATCTACAATAGATCTTGGAAGGATCGTGTTCAACATGTTGGCAGGGTGCTCAAACTATTGGAGGAGAAACAATTATGTGAAAAAACCTCCAAATGTTTCTTTGGAGTACAAGAGGTGGAATATCTGGGTCATATTGTATCTCACGAGGGTGTTAAGGTAGACCCTAACAAAATTAAAGCCATTAAGGAATGGAAAGTACCCACAACCATAAAGCAGTTGCGAGGATTTATAGGGTTAACAAGGTATTATTGCAAGTTTTTTAAGAATTATGGGAGAATAGCATCACCTCTAAAAATATTATTGAATAAAGATGCATTTTCATGGACTCTTGAAGCAACTAAGGCCTTTTAACATCTTAAAGAGTTAATGTGCCTAACATCGGTATTAGCTACGCCTGACTTCACAAAAAAATTTATTGTGGAATGAGATGCCTCAGGAAATGGAATTGGTGTTGTTTTAATGCAAGAAGGAAGACCCATTTCTTTTGAAAATCGTCTAATCAAAGGAAAGTATTTACAAAAAACTATTATGAGAAGGAAATGCTGACAATTCTACATGCACTAAAGAAATGGCAACCTTACCTAATGGGAAGACACTTCAAGGTAAAAACTGATCATGATAGTCTTAAATTTTTTTGGAACAAATACTATCTTCAGAAGAGCAGCAAAAATGGGTCACAAATATGTTGGGTTATGACTTTGAAATCATTTACAAAAAAGGGAAGCTAAATTTTGTTGTAGATGCACTCTCAAGAAAGGATGAAAAGGTGGAAGCATTGCTTTGTGCCATTTCTATTATCCAACTAGATTGGATAACTGAAGCAAGGGATGAATGGAAGAAGGACAAAGAAGAGTGGACAATCATTCAAAAGTTGCAGAAAGATCCTAGTACATATGGTACAAATATCGCTTATATATTTGTAAGAATTCGCAGGTAAAATAAAAGTTTCTTTTGGAATTGCACACTTATCCTTTAGGAGGACACTCAGGATTTTAAAAAACTTACCACAGGGTGAATAAATAATTTTTTTGGGATAGCCTTAAATATGACATTCAAAATTTTGTGGCAGAATGTTTGGTTTGCTAGCAAAATAAAGTTGAGACAATTAAGATCCCGGGTCTTCTACAACCTTTATCCATTCCAAGTCAACTTTGGGAGGAGATTTCAATGGATTTTATCACAGGTTTACGTAAGTCTGAAGGAAAGAATGTCATGATGGTGGTAGTTGATAGAATTGCCAAGTATGCACACTTTTGTGCATTATCCCATCCATTTAAAGCAAGTACAGTTGCTATTGCATTTATGGAAACAATTCAAAAGCTACATGGAAACCCAAATATTATTGTAAGCGATAAAGATCCCATTTTTACTGTAAATTTTTGGATGGAATTATTTTCTTGTTTGGGTACTCAACTAGCTCATAGTTCATCTTATCATCCTCAATCCGATGGTCAAACTAAGATAGTGAATAAATGTTTGGAAGGATATCTTCATTTTTTTGTATCTGATAAACAAACACAATGAGTCAAGTGGTTACCTCTGGCTGAATGGTGGTATAACACTTCCTTCCATACTGCAGCAAAAATGACCCCATTTATGGAAATTTATGGATATCATCCACCGTCCATCACATCATATTTAAGAGAAAATTGTAAGGTTCAAGCAGTGGATGATCACATCGAGCATCAACAACAAGTTCTCCAACTCTTAAAGGATAGCCTAAATTGGGCACAAAATCGAATGAAACAATAGGCGGATCAATATCGCAGCGAGAGAAGTTTTGATGTAGGATACTGGGTATTTTTACAACTACAACCATACAAACAAATGTCCCTCAAGCAAGCTAAGAAGGATAATAAAATTATCGCCAAACTACTATGGTCCTTACAAGGTGTTGCAAAATATTGGTACTATAGCATACAAATTGGAGCTTCCTGCTTCTTCGTGAGTGCATCCAGTTTTCCATGTTTCATGCTTAAAGAAGGTTATAGGTGAAAAAATTCCAGTTCAAACAATATTTCTAGAATTTGACGAGGAAGGAAAAATAATAATGGAACTTGAAGCAGTCAAGGAAATAAGAACTCGACGACTACGAAATCAATCAATTTCAGAGTATCTCATCAAGTGGAAGAACTTCCCACTGAAGATTCTATATGGGAGGATGAGAATTTTATACATAAGCATCCAGAGCTACTCAAGTGTTGAGGAAAATACCTTTTTGAAGGAGAGGGGCATGTTAGTTCCCTATATTACTAGTGTAGTCACTTATTATGGTTGGTATAACCCCCTTATTTCTATTGTTGTACCCCTGTAACCCCCATGTTGTTATTATTGTGCCCTTACATTATTATTGTTAGGTTGGCTAGGATTATATTATGACCCCATAGACTCCTATATATAGAAGGAGGTTTTTTCATTTGTATCATCCAAGAATTGTTCATTTATGTAATGTAAAGGAGGTTTCCCCCTTGAAGTGGCTTATTTCTAAGGTGTTGATCTCCCTTTTCTTCTATTTTTGGAGCTAGTTTCATAACATGCATAAGATTGAATCACCATTGCACCAACATGATGAACAAGCGCCCTTAGAATTTGAGGTGGCAGATGCGGGTTGAAGTCAAATCAATTGAGGATATCATTAGGGATAAGGACGAGGAAATAGTAGAATTGAGGGATATTTTCTCCATTGCAAATTCTCAAATTACTTTCCTACAACAAGAAAATTGGCAATTGACGGTGAAGCAACTGATACAAAGTAAACCTAAGGCAGACATAGAGACAAATAAAAGTAAAGGAAAGCAAGTAATAGATGTTGATCAAATTCAGGACATGGAGATTGAAACACACCCAAGAAGGCCAAAGACAAGAGGCCTTAAGAGGGCGTTGGAGCTATAAAGACAGTCAACTCATCCACTTGAACAATTGACCTTTGATGAGCTAATAGATATGGAGATCAATCAAGCCAGAGAAATATGGTTAGGAATGGTGAATGAAAATTTGGAGAAGCTTTTGAAAATAGCCAAAAGCGACAACAACCTCAAGAGAAACATGGCCAACCATTATTGTACTAGGAACAAAATTTCACAAATTAGGCTTAAATAAGTGAAAAAGAAGCTCAAAGAGGCTCAAATGAAGCTAAAGGAGAAGGAAAGTATAGATTTTCCGGTTGAAGGTTCATTTTTTGTTTATCACATCATCCACAGGTGCCACAAAACAAATTTGGAGAAGTTTTGAGAAATTTTGGTATTTTTAGTGATTTTTGAACTAAATTGGAAATTCAACCTTCACAGATGCGTAGCGCCAAGTTGTTATGATTTTTACTAGGGCACCTAAATGATGAATAGATTACATGGTTGGATGCATTTTGATGAGTACATCACAAATCAAGAACCCTTTTTTCATGACAAGTTGTGGTTTTGAAGAAAAATCCAAAAAACCACCAATTTTCTATGCTTTTGCGACTATTTTTGAAAATTTGTTACTCATCTGGAGTAACCTTGGGAGAATCAAATTTTGGAAGCCTTCCCTTTGGTAATTTTTCAAAATTCAAGATGTTTTGGAAACTAGAAACACAAGGATAGTTGACCTATCTTTCAGATTTGGATTGGGAGTCCTAAAAGTCCTCAAAATTAGGTGCAAAAAAGTGTTACACATCTGTAAAAGTGTTACACATCTGTCAAAAAGTGTTACACATCTGCATAGGATTCCTCAGGACACTTGTCAAGTCATAAAAAGTCATAATTTAAAGGTTTTTCTATCCTTTGAGTTGGAATTGGAGTAATTGAGTTTGTTTTTTCCTCTTATCATGAGGAAACATGTAATTTAATGTGGGGGATACACACTCATAGTCTATAGCTAAATTTGAGGGGGAATGATTTCTAACCTCCCTAGATTCCACGAAGTGACTCATCTCATGTATTTATGATGCATTTTGGATGGTATTTCGACCCTATGAGGTGTCATGGTGCATATTTTCTATACGTAGACCCATTTTAGTATTTTCTTTGTTTGGGTAGTTTTTTTTTGCAGTGGAGCTATTGTACAAGACTTTTGGAATGAAATCAAAGACAATGTTTCTGAATTTTTGTTGAGAATATTGTGGTATGCCTTGGAGAATTGGTTATTGCTCTGTATGTTTATCTTATCATGTTGAATGATATGTTTTCCTCTTTCATAAGCATGCTTCTCTGTGTTTATCTTGTCAGTTTATAAGTAGAAATCATACCTTTTCATGCTATGTCTTAACAAGATTTACATTAAATGTTTATGTTCCTCTAAATGAATGAATTCACCTCAGTGCTCATTCAGACTTTCTCTCATTTCATCCTCTACAAAATGACAAATTAAGCATGTTTTCAATCTACCTACCTAGCCCCATCCATATTCTCTGCAACTTGACCTTGAAATTTGACCTTAAACCCTAGACTTAGTCTCCTTACTGTTATTCCTATCCAACAGAGAAACACCAAACAAAAAACCCTATTTACTGAGATTATATACCTGACCTAAGATCATTAAATATTCAGTCACTTAATTGACTGAAACTGACAATAAGAGAGCCCTATTTGGTCTTGGTAGGGCTAGCTACCTGACCTAAAGGTTGGTATATGGTTACCTTCCTTCAATCCCACTCTCAGCCTTGAGAAGTTGGGGGGAGTGATAACATTTTTGGTGCTGTTTCCGGGGAGCGAAGATTAAATATATCCTGGGAAATAAAGACAAATATTAGCTCTGATTTCTGATGGTGAATAGTGGTCAGGTACAAGTAGGTTGTGCATCTTTCACCCGACGACTCCAGTGTCGAAGAATCCAAAGGTTCAAAGTTTTCATGGTGACTCCACTTTTAAAATATCGGTAGCTTCAAGAACTATTGGTGACGTCATTTTTTTCAAGATGGATCCAACTGCAAGAAGGAATTCCAAGTATGCTCCTATGCATCGAGATCGTGTTCCAGGCTTTCCAAATCATATGCCTCAAGTAGATTGGCAAACATACTTGCCTTAATTTAGAGATGGAAAAGGTGATGATACTACACTTCATTTAATAAGATTTCATATGCATGTGCGTAAGCTGAAGATTAATTTTCATGAATATTGTTTAATGAAGATGTTCATGATCACATTAAAATAAAAAGCATGGTTTTGGTATGAAATATTCCCCCCTACTTGCATTTATTCTCTCAAGTACACTCAATAGTTTTTGAGAAGTATAGAGAAACCTATCCTTCTTTGCTTTTGATTGAGGATTGTTATGATCCTTTTGGGAATTTTATTCAAGAGCTAGAAAGTGCTTATGGCGATGAAGATTTTATGGATGATGAACTCTTGGATGATTTGAATGAAAACACTTTGCACTGCAATGAGAAGATCATGGATTCTACCTTGGATGACAATGAACTTGAGCAAAATTATTCAAAGGATGACATTGATCTTCCATCTTTTGAAGTTGATGATAATTTGCAGCAATATTTCCAATCTTCAAATGATCAAGATATATATGAAGATGTTTTGTCCAACTACCCTTTAGCCCTTCCCTCTTCTAAGTTTCTAATTTAGGAAGAAATATGTGCAGATCAGAATTTTGAGTTTGCTTGTATAGAAACTCGAGAGAGTCATGATTTATCTGTTGAGGTCAAAAACAATGTACAACAAGTTTGTTGTCTTGATTTTGATGAACATGTTCAACATCCTTTAAATGATCAAGATATAGAATTTTGTCAGAACCGAGACAATTCTCTTTATGATATACATGAAAAGCCACTTGTAGATATTTGTGCTAATGCTGATTTGGTTACCTCAATTGAAGATATATGAGAAAATACAAATCTTGTGTCTAATTTTGATGATATGGAAGGTAACATTGCTGCATTTTTATTTAAGAATGATCAACCAAATGAAGAAGAACATTCATCCAATATATCTGAAAGCATCTCCCTTGTTTTTGCTGATCAACAAGAGGTAATTCTTCATGATTTTCAAGACCCCTTAGGCAGTATTTTGCAAGCATCAGAAAAGGTGGAGTTTGTTTTGTTCACCAACACAAGTTTTGGGCTCATATTTCATTTTGAGTTTCCATTTAATCAATCTTTCTTTATGCCTGGTTGAGCTGAATACAAGCATCAGTAAGGTAGTCACTTACTTGATTGGTTACATTGGATCTTCGACTTCACTTGATGAAGTGATTTATGGATTAGTTAGATTAGGTTAGGTGTAATTAACAATCTCAACATTCTGAGCATCTTTTTCAATGTCAGTTTCCAGTAGAGTTTGCAGTTGATACAACTTTCAGTTTGATTTAAGTCAGTTTGAAGATTGTAGCTGCAGTGACTCCATTTCCCGATGGATGAGGCTACCTGATCTATGGTGTTGTTGACACCTCCTAAAGGAGCTTCCATCCCCATCTGAAGCCAATGCTAGTGTCAATATGTTCAGTGGTCAAACATGCACTTTCAATTTATTTTCTAGTAGTCCTAGGTCAAAATTTTGTCTTTTCAAACAAGTTTTCAAATAAATATTGGTCACTGTATATGGTATAGGTCAGAAATGTTTCTCCCTTCATTCCATCCATGGCCATAATCATCTCAGAGGTCATGTCAATTATTTTAATTTAGAGTGTTAGGTCAGTCATTCCATCTCCATCTAAGTCTGTATCTAGGTCTCCTTGTTTTTCCATTGAAAAGTTCAAAAATGTCATCAAAGAGGGTGAACATGGCTTTATTTTCATCAAATCAGTATTTTAAAGGGAGTAATCATAGTTAAGAGAATAAAGTAAGACACTTTGTGTTATTTCAAAACTTGTTTCATTGTCAAATTGTTCCAAAAAGGGTTGAAAGGATAAAAATAGGTCAATTTTATATCAAAGGCTTTATGTTAAAGTATAGGCTTATTAGTGAATTTAATCCAAAGTTTGAGAAACATTATAAAACATGCACTAATAGCCTAATGTTTTAAGTTCATTATGTCTCTAACCAAAGTTCGGAGGAATTATGTATTGTAACCAAAGTTTTACGCTCATCTCATAAGGGTCGAAAATGAAAAAAAAGTTTGTTAGTGGTGGTTAAGTCTCGTGCACCACCCAACTGCCCAATCGATCACTCCACCAAATATATGACCCACAACATTTTTCACAACCCCCTATTCATCCGAACTTTTCCGGCGTAAGGGGGGGTTCCAAAAAGTGGTTTCCTCCCCGCTGTTCCCATGTCAACATGTCAACCCCTCATCATTTCACGCCCCCATCCCCCCCCTCTTTGAAATCTGCCAAACCAACCTATTTTACCACTCTCCTTCCCACACACTCCCCTCCACTCTCATCTCGACACATGGCCAAAACTGTTAGTTCATTCAATGATTTCCTAGGGTAATTCAAACTTCCAATGGACCCACGTCCTTAACAAAACATCGCCAACTCCATCATACCCACTTCACCAAATTCCATTTATACTCTGAAGCCTTGTTACGCATATGGAAAGTTTGTTACACATCTGACAAAGGTGTCTTACACATCTATCAGTGGGGTACGTTTTTGGTATTTTGCTCCAAAATCATTCATCCAAGCTCCAAGGTCATTGCCATCAATTTTTAAAGCTTCCTCAATAGTAATTAAGCACCTCATATCCTCCTCAAGTCAAAATATAAAGCACATTGTTATTTTTCTTGCTTGCTTTCTTTTCCACTACATTTTCATTTATGTTTATCATTAGATGATTTTAGTGAACTAAATTCTAACCCTACCATCTAATATCCTCATACACATTCCCCAGACCATATTCTATCATTCCCTACCATTCACAGTCTCCCTACACTTCATTTCCATCAAATCCTAATTTCATACTAATTTTCTATTGCATAATGATCATGAGTTCATAATTTTTTCTCAAAATTCAAAGTTATAGGATTGGGATGAAATTAGGATGGTTGTGTAGATCTTGTCTTCCTGATTCCGGTGTTATGAACGGTTCAAAAAGCCGATGTCGTATGAGGGATATATCGTGTTCTGATTGAAATGCCAAACATGTAAATTTTACGACAGTTTGACCAGGGTTGATAGGGATGCCCAATCAGCAGCGTGGAGGTACAGTCAGAAAAGGAATATTCTAAGGAATATTCCTTCCTTAGAGCCAACCGCAGGATGACAATTGGTGCAATTTGATTGGTCGAATGGTTGTAAATTTTTATTTTTTGGGCCAATTAGAGGGTGACACGTGGCTAGCCCTGAGGTCGCCACATGTCTGCGAAATGGCATATCAAAATTTTTGTGAGGTCCGCAGGGCTCGACCCCGCAACCTCTGGTAGAGCACGAACATGCCACACCGCCTGAGCTATACATTAGTTCTTAACCTCTATAGTCTGTGTTACACAGGTAAATCCCCTCTGCGGACAGAGGCGATCCCACTAGCCCTAGGGTGGGTCTAGAAACAAGGAATCATGCTAGAGTGTAGGTTTCTAGATACTTGAATGAAAAAGGATGTGATAAGATGGCTTACTTGTGGTCCAAAGTTATCGGCGACGCCTATAGTGATGATGAGAGTCGCTCGCTGTTGATTGAAGACAAGTCACAAACCTTCTGCCTATCGCATTCAGACACTTTCACAGAGATCAGAAAACGACAACCACATACCATATACTAATTCCATTCAAAATCTACTAATCAGTCAGAGAAGACTAGCATATTGCATTTGATACAGACAAAACACAAGACGGGAACCAGACAATAGTCGCTTATATTAATAGGTAGAAAGAAGAGATACAACCATGCTCTAACGTTGTGGTCTCCTCCAACGGGGCTCAGGCGAAGCACGTCTCAAAGCTCGTCGGGGAATTTGGATGGGATGAAGGACCTCTCGATGGACTTCCTTCTTTATCTACCTTCTCAGTTATTCGACTATGGCTTAGTTCTCCAAGTTCAAAATTTCAATTGCATAATCCTCTTTGTTCAGCTAGCTTTCATGATGTGAGAAAGCTCATTTATATAGGGGGAGAGGGAGAGGTTAGGATCCATATAATCATGGAAGGGAGACCTATCTTCTAGGAGTGTCCCATGGGAGGAGGAAACCACTACCTAAAGAGCGAGATCCGTGGTTCATCCAGTTAACCACTTCCTGTGACTCATCCCAGAGGTGGTTGAAGGAAACTTCCGCCTCTAGTTTGTTAAAAAACATTCCCAAAAAGGCTGGCGCAGGAAAAATAAAGAGACAAAGCACTAGCTGGTGCGGCCTCTAGTGTACATTCTCCACATTGGCATGAGGGGTGAACTGGCTACTCGCGCCAATGCCAAAACATAGGTTTTTATGGGCTTTTTGAGAAAGTCTTCTGTAGGAGAAATGATGTTCTTGTATAGAAGGATGTAAGGAAGGTGCTTGCAGAGGATGACACTTCTCACAGGTCACGGGAAATACCCTCCAATATGCGGGGCGAGGGATTGCAGGGATGGTGACAAATTTCTGTGTAACAGATGCCCCCTAAAGCATGAGGTCTGTGAGAAAGGGAGAGGGTGAAATGATTTATGAGAACACATTCGAACCAAAAACTGTTGTCGGAAAACTTGCAAGTACAAATACAACTAATACATATGATATACGACATGTGGTATGGGCGCAGCCATCCATAATAGAGTACACAAACAATGAGATTCGAGGTATGGACATAGCCATCCGGTAGCAGGGATCAACAAATAGACTCAGGTATGGTCGCAACCATCCAATCAAAAGAGTAATATAATAAGTCATAGTAATCCACAAAGAACCCGCAGCCTGGATTTCATTAGACAAAACCCAGGGTCTTGCGCTCCATCTCGACCCGAACACAATACAAATTCGAGCATGCGAATATGTGAGCTGAAGTCGAAAATTCAAGAACATCGTCTAATTACCAGCCAATGATGAAAGTTGTTAACAGATGCGAGAGAAACCACCAATAATAACAATGGTTCTCAAGGTACAAAAGGTACAATCCACGGAATGTGAACAATGATCTAATGTCGAATACCCGCAGAGTAAGTCGATTAAAGGCCAATGATGTGGACCTTGAATCGAATGCGAAGAACCTGCCATTGAGGCATGCAGGCTTCAAGGTACCTGAAGGGAGTCTCTAGATCAACTTCCTGGATAATGAGCTGGAGTCAACAGGAAGTGATCTTGATCGAAAGTGGGCCATAATGTTTCCCACATCATCGACACGAGACAGAGGAACATGATGTTTGTGAATCAAGACCAACAGAGAATCAGAGGGAGGTTGAAAACTTTAGAGGCAAACTTCTCTTGAACATATCAGTGGCACGACACTGGATTTGGTAGTATTTGACATCAAGGGATCTGAGGTCATGGTGACGTGGAAAAGAGAAGATGAGCGGTCAAAAGAGATTACCCAAACCCATGGAGGCAAAAAAATCGAGATGATGTCCCCAACCCGACACGAATGCAAACAAGTGCCATGTTCAAGAGCGACATACTGCCAACACGACTACAATACGGTTCCATTCCCCCCCCCACCATTTCTGGCGAGTACCCAAATTATTTTTGAAAACAAGTTTGAAGGGGATAGCATGTGCTTTCGATGCAAGTTTGTCCTTCGGACAAATCCAACCTAGTACATTTTACGAGCCCTAGGAAGGAGGAAATCGAGTAACGTCATGACGATGGAATCTGATGTCATCAAGTTTTAACGAGTCTGACGAGAGTTTGAAAAGAAGGTGGAAAAGAAAAATCCAGCAGTCCCTTTTCGTAAATAGTCTCATAGATCTGAAAAGGTAGAAAACTGTGTCTGAGAGAACCTCTTAGTCGAAATCGGCTAAGGTATTCTTTTTTTTGTAAATAATCTATCCCAACCCAAAAAAGGGGTAAACGTATACCGGCTAGATATCGTTTCGCAGCCAAATTAACGAGTTCAAAACGACAAGTGACTCGGCGATATTTTCAGTTTTAGAGAGTCAGAAAAGAGCGGAAAGGTGACTCTAGTAGTGACTTTTTCGTGTTTTTACCGAGTCTGAAAAAAGTATAAAATACAACTCGTTTCTTATAACCACGTGAAAAACCTGTTGCTGCACAAAAAGACACGTGTAAAACGTATTCCTAGAAAATAATATGAAAATATATTGACAAATATGTTTCAAAACCTATTTTAGGACTTTGAAAAGTTATAAAAGACCATAAGTGGTAAAAAATATTTACTTTTCACTTTTACCTCTTTGCAGAGCAACAGTGACCCGTTTCCCTTGCAATCTTCAGGCGACGATTATGAACAATCCAGTGGACCAATCTAGATTCCATATGTTTCAGGTAAGAGCAGACACCATTTGCCATCTTTTAAGCTATATTTCATTGCATTTAGTTGTCATTTGGGATCCCTTAGGGGAGGATTTGAAAAATCTAGGGCATCGTAGTTGGCACGGGTTTCGGGCACGGACCTGCGCCAATTAACCCTTTTTTACACAGGGGTCGCGCTAGGTGGCGCGACTGTTAGCCAAACAATCGTGCCAACTGTGCAACTCAAAATCTGCTTTAAATTTAAGAAAATGCAACCAATAGACTGCAAATTTTAATACCCAAGGGGGCTTACAATGTTCCTATGATCAATCCATGCAGGCACAAAGCGAAAAAAAGATGGTAATAGAGTGGAAGGAGAGAGAAAACAGTGAAGAGGATGAAAAAGCAATGGAAAATGAACAATGCATGAATGCCCTCAGGAATTGTGGGCTCAAGAAGTTCTTCCTGATACCATGTCTCCAGGCTTAGGGTATGGGTCGATTCTGGTATCGTTCTTCTTGGAATGATTACCCATATTTGAGCATCAGGAGGTTATAGTCCCGGAGCCACCACCCAACGAGCCACGAATGGTCCGATGGGCAGTACTGATGCTTAGAGCAGGGGGTGGCCAATAGATGTCCTGGAGGCCAGAGTTTTTTTATTGGCTTCGACAAAAAATGATTGTCATGGAGGATCGGCCCTACACCGGCACTGACTTCACCGGAGACCCAGACCTCCCACTCCTGGAGGGAGAGGATTGGGATGAAGAACTTTGTAAGAATCATTTTGTATTTTCATGAGTTTATAATTTTTTTGATATATATGCATTTTCTGACAGTTATTCTTATATGTATGCAGATGTTGGCCCAGAGCGTCCCGCAGGTATGCATTGGTAGCGAGGCAGATTCCTCACAATTTCGATCCTCATGGTGAGGGTGGCGAGGAGGAGCTAGTGCAGAACCTGGAGGGGTTCGCCCGTGGGGTCCCAGACTATGCTCGCTTGGATGATGTGCCTCGGGCCTATCAGAGGCATACTATAGGGGTGCCGAGTCGTATCCACCGCTTGATGAGGCGGTTGGTACGGGCGGTGACGTGCTATCATGAGCACCATACCGATTAGGCACTTAGGCTTTATTTCCGCATATTTTTGAGAGACATTTTGTCTCACGATGTAACTGAAACAAACATATATTATTTTTTGTTGGTTTTATGATGCACACGTTGCAAACAAACGATATATATATATATATATATATATATATATATACACACACATATTTTCTACATGGGTCTATGTACATACGATGATGTTTTTATAAATTGCGCAAATGTCTATCTAGCACAATGTTGGCTATTGCATATATTAATGTATTCATTCATCTTGATATATGTTGATATGTAATGAAATCAAAATGTCTTTCAAGTAAACGAATACGCAAATACAATCTCAAAATTCATGGGTTTCGAACCGAATAATGACCGTTCAGCTGAAGAACAACAAGTTGTGAAACCAACTTCACAAGAAATGCGCGTATGTCGAGGTCGACTGCCTCTGTTAATAGTTCCAAAATTGCACTATATTCAGCGACATTGTTTGTAGTTGGTCGCAGACAAATACCTTGTAAGTTAATCAACTCACCAATAGGATCATAAATTACCGAGGCTGCCGAAGACAAGTTCCCGGTACTGCCGGAGGCACCATCCACGAAACTGACATAAGGGGAAATAGACATCTGCATAGAAAACAAGACCCAATAAGCAAAAAAAATCTCACAAATCACATCAAAACAAAGCATGCACACACAATGAAAACAATCACCTATGTACACATATCACGCATGAATGACTCAAGCATAATATTTTTTCAGGTACAACCCATTTATGGGCTGCGATAAAGGATAACCTTCATAGTCAATAAGCTCATAAGCCCCACTCTGTAACACACATTTTACGATGTCGGGCCCATGCCATATGGGTTGGAATTTTCCTGCTCCCAGCTTGTCATGAGCTTGGTCGTACAGGAGAACGAGATCGGCTTCAATAAAATAATGAGGGGAAACTGTTCGGTCAAAATGAGCTTTGACTCGCTTCTTCTGTGCTTCGATGACCAAGGCAACTAAGCGACGAGTTTCATCCAATCTCTCTAAGTAGAGGAGACATTCTTCTTCAGGTGAAGTATCAGGTAGTAATTCCATAGCTAGTTTAAGTGAAGGGATTTCACATTCAATCAGAAGCGTAGCTTCCAAACCGTATACCAACTGAAATGGGGTAAATCCGGTTGCATTCTTGATCGATGTTTGGTAAGCCCATAGAGCTGAAAACAACATGAGATTCCAGTTTGATTTGTGGATCCCGATTGTTTGTTGAAGCATTGTATCAAGGACCTTGTTTACAGCTTCAACTTGGCCATTATCTTGAGGATAGTAAGGCGTTGAGCTGTCGTGACGCAGACCCAAATTAGATGTCAGCTTTGCCATCATATAATCCCGAAAATGAGAACCATGGTCAGTGACGATGGCTTGAGGGACACCAAATCGAGCAATAACGTGATTGAATATGAACTGTGCCACTGTCTTACCGTCTACAGCCAGTGTAGGCATTGCTTCGGCCCATTTCATAAAATAATCGACGGCGACAATAATATAGGCATGCCCTCTGGTTGAACGAGGGTTACACGTCATAAAATCTATGCCCCATTTGGAAAAAGGACCAATGGTAATGATAGGGTGTAAGGGAACAGGCAGTGCACGCATCTTGGGTTGATAAATCTGGCATGCATCACATTTGTGTACTGTAATAATGCAATCTTTAAAAATGGACAACCATAAATAGCCAGCACGAAGAATATTCTGTGCAGTGGCATAACCAGACATGTGACAACCACAGGCGCCACTGTGGCAGTCATTTAAAACCTTCTTTGCTTCCTCGAGGGTCAGACATCGGCAGAGTACAGAATCGACTCCAACACGATAAAGGGTATCTCCAACAATACGATAAGGTTGCAATTGATTCCGAATGCGATATCGAGCATCTTTCGTTAACTTAAACCTGAAAGTAGACATTTGGAGGTACACGATGATATCACCGTACCACGGATCGAGGGTGCTGATCAAGAAGAGAGTTTGATCTGGAATATGATCCTTGGAAGAAGAAGGAGCAGAGTCGGTGGGGAGAGAACAAATCAAATCAGTGAAAACAAGTGATTTCTTTGATTTGGTGGTAGTTAACTCCAAATCAAATTCTTGGAGGATAACGATCCACTTCGAGTATTTCCCCCCCAGCAACTGCCGAGACAAAATATAAGTCATGGGGTTACAATCAGAAATCACGGTCACCGTGCGTAATAGAATGTAATGACGAAAACGTTGGACGGCCTGGACCACAACCAACACTAACTTCTCGACATGTGCGTAGCGTGTTTCAGGGTCGAGAAGGTTCCGAGACAAGTAGTAAAAGGCATGCTCGTGACCTTCATCATCACCTTGGACTAAAACCATGGCAATCGTACTGAAGGCGACAGTTAGGTAGAGGGTGAAATCACGATGGTAATTCAGAGGACGTAATAGAGGAGAATTGATAAGCAACGTCTTAAGTCTATCAAAATACTGTTGAGCAATATCATCCCAATAGAAAGGGACGTCCTGCTTTAAAAGTCATGTAAATCTTGTGGCTACTTCAACGTAGTTCGGGATGAAATGACGTAGGAAATTGGCTTTCCCTTGGAGACTCTGGAGTTGGTGTAACGAGGACAGGGAGGGGAGATTGACAATAGCCTCAACCTTAAGAGGGTCAAGGCGAATTCCATATTTAGATAAGATAAACCCTAAAATTCTACTGGAGTCGATGCAGAAGATGCATTTATGCGGGTTGAGCCTAATGTTGTAGCGTCTACAACGAAGAAAGTTTTGGTGAGGATGTTTCGGGTGGTCTTTCCACGCAGTTGAATGAGCTGGAAGGTCATCCAGGTATGGTTGTACAATATGCCGAATATCATGAAAGGCATAAGACATCGCGCGTTGGAATGTAGCCCCAACATTCTTCAAGCCAAAAAGGAGCTTTTTATATGCGAAAGTTCCCCATGGATAGATAAAAGAGGTCTTGTGTTGATCCGACGGGAGAATGTTAATCTAGTTATAGCCAGAAAAACCATCCATAAGGGAGACGATTTCACTCCCCGCACAATCGTCAATGATCTGATCGATAAATGGGATGGGATAGTTATCCTTAGGACAGGCCCGATTGATATCACGATAATCAACACAAACACGAATTGCGCCCTGCTTATTATCCACAGGAAAAATATTAGAAACCCATTTAATCTGGGGAATCAGATAAATGAAACCCGCTTTGAGAAGTTTTTCAACTTCAGCTTTGATGGCAACGACTTTCGGAGGATGCACGGGACGAAGACGCTAGAAAATAGGCTTCGCACCTGGGTAGGTGGGAATCTCATGCACCACAATACTGAGGTCGATTCGAGGCATCTCTTCGTAAGACCAGGCGAAAACATCACAAAATTCGCGAAAGAGACTAGTAAACACTTGGACCTCCTTGGAAGAGCAAGTGAATCCCACATGGATGTTCTTGACAATCCCCGGTTTCAAGAAAATGGTGATAGGCATCATTTGATTAATGTTACCCAAGTTACCCTCCACAAAGACTTCATGAGTCAAAATAGGTGTTTGAAGTGGCGGAGAAGGAACTTGAGACGCAAAGCGCTCAAGACAGTTAGACATTGCCCCGAGGCAAGGCATAAACGAGGAGCGATGATGCCCATCACTCCACGGTAGATCTTCGAGAGACATGGTTTCCATGATAGCCTCATCAGATGGAAAAACTTCTTTCAAAGGATCGGGAGAATCCGCATTTCCGAGCCAGGGGGATTTAGAATACACGTCGAGAGAGATGCTTAAAGGAGAAAATCTAGGAGGGGAAGAATCAGATGCAGCTGTAAGCTCACAATAATTGATCTCAATTGGACTAAGCGACATTGAATCTCCAAACGAATCAACCTGTTCAGGTAAGGGGATGATCCATGGGTCATATGACCGAGAGACCATATTGACTTGAATGGTATTTGTTGGCGGAAGGGGAAAAATACCCATGAGAGTGGGATCTTTGAAAAGACCCGGCCCTATACTGTTAGGGGGATTGGGAATTTGATTCACGTATGGTACATTGTTCTTGGAAGACAAGGTAAAGAATGACAACTAATCGACAATAATAATTTTTCCCTCATGTGGAAATTTTAAAAGTCGAAAGAGGGTGGACGGAACGCACAACATAGCGTGAGTCCAACTGCGACTGAGTAGAAGATTGTAATTGAGTTTGGCATCAATGACTTCTACTTCAACGTTGACTGTATTTCCTTGCAAAGTAATCAGAAAGCTGTTGGTCGCTTTAATTTTTTTAACAATTCAAGCACCACATAAATTGTCAACCCGGGAAGGTCTGTTTATTTCAAAGACAATCACGCACTGGATATGCTCAATTCAAAAAGCAAAGAAATGTTGTAGTATCAATCACACAAATATGAATCATACAAATCAAACTGTTCACACCTCACTCTAACAAAGCTGAAGCCTAATTGTGTTATAGCAGAAACAATCCCTCTATTGCAGACCTTCATTAAAAAAATCCTAGGAAAAATAATGAAAGGAAATCACCCTGCAGAAAAGGAGGTCAATCAACCATAACAGAGAACATGACCCTATTCCTCCAACCAGGAATCTTCAGCACCTGTTGCCTGATATTAATCACACTGTAGAAAAAGATCAATCCACAGAGAACATGACCCTATTCCCTTGAACAGGAATCTTCAGCACTTGTTCCTGATGTCAATCACACTGCCGAAAAAGAAGATCAACCTACAGGGAACAGGACCCTATTCCTCCAAACAGGAACCTTCAGCCCCTGTTTCCCGATATAGAACTATCACACATTCATCTAGTAAACAAATAACTGAAAATAAAGTAACTCTCAGCTTCTTAAGAATGAATGGTATAAAGCTAATGCAGTGTTAAAGAAAACATAGTGCTTAATAAGAAACACAGAACTGTATAAATTCTTCAGCAAAAAAGGTTAAATTAAGGTGCGAATAACATAAAAAGGTAACAAACTACAGGAGAAATTGGGTGAATCTTGTGATGAAGGCGGGCCCTGTCCTTCTCACAAGATTCCTCGAGGAAAGAAATTAAATTGAAGCGCTCAAAATGGACTTTTATTCATCTGTCAAGAAATGATACATTACAACAGAGCAAAGGCTCTTTTTTTGCTTCAAGAAATGTACTCCCGCAGTTTCTAACTCCCTTCTAATGATGATGTCTCCTCTTTTTAAAGAGGAGACATCTATTACAGTTACATCACAGAAATCCTATTTTTATCCAGATTTAATCTCTTGTTTTAATACAGGGTCTTTTCTATTCTTCCATCCTGGAATGCTGTTACAAATAAGTACAAAAATACTAGCTTCAAAACAGTCCGTGTAACAACTTCCCTTGCTTGTCTTCATCCTGCTGTCATCATTCTTAAAATACATTTGAAGATCACAAATCACGAGCTGTATCAGCTACGGGATTTGCGTGTCTGTTGACTGTTTCAGCAAAGGGTTCAACTATTTCAGCAACGCGATCCTTATCATGAATTATCTGCGATCCTTTAGACTTGTCTTAGCAACTATCTATCTTCGATTAATGATTAAATATAAAAGTAATGTGGAATTATATGCAAAACAAATTAAATACATAGTAAAGAGAATGATTTCATATACCTTTGGATAAAATGGATGGAAATGATAATGTAAACTTTTAAATATGGACTATAAAGAGTAAAGTGGTGTCAAAATGTATGGTCAAAATGGTACATTGTGAGGTCCTAACATCCCCCCGAGCTGAAAGGGTTGCATGTCCTCAGGCAACTTTTAGTCAGAGTCAGAGTCTGAGTACTGACTCTTTGCATGCAAGTTACTCAAGCAATAACTATGGAAGGTGGCCTCTGTCGAAGATCTGAATCCCTGGTTACTTTGCAATTTCTGCCATGCTTCTGCCTCGTCTCTGTTAGCCAATCTGTAATGAGGCTGATATCGTTCTACTTGCATCCATAAGACAGGGAAGTGAAAATGATAACCAATCCAATTCTCGGCGTATTGCTAAATGCATCTGACATAGTTTGGTATTTTGGACAGTGCAGTTTGAAGATTATCAGGGCTAAAGGGATTATACTCTTGTCTTTCCTTACAGGACTGTTGCCAGAACATGGTGTTTGCCTTCAAGGCAACAGTCTCTTTGACCATGATTAACTGATGACACTCTCGGAGTACTGAGGATTGCAATTGCTATATGTACCTGCTCATTCCTGGCTTCTGCAAAAACTGACGATATTCTGCTACAAAAATGGTCGGGTTTGAAGGTTCCGGCCTTATCCAGAGGAGGCGATTATCCTCATTGTGCCTACCCGCAATAAAAGCAGTTTTCCATGTGATTTGATTGGCAAGAAAGGAAACAAATGCCCTAATCTGTATATCACCAACAATCAGATTCAGGTTGACTTCTCTGTTTTCAGGCATAGCCTCATTATGAAGATAAAGTTCACATAATAGATGTTGATCACTAGCGGAGGCCTCAGCAAATGTTTTGACAAATTGTTCTGCTGTGAGCAACTCATGAGGTCTCCCATCCTTAATTGCTTTCAACTGAAAATAAACAAGGCGTTCAGAAAGAAACAAAGAATAATTCAAAGAAGCTTTCCTGGTGGCTAACAATTTTTGTACTAATGAAAACAGCAGGACCAGTTTGTCTTTTAACTCCTTGGTTTCTTTCTTGGAATCCTTAAGTTGCTGAAGTGTATGCTCCCAGTTATCCCAGTTGGAATACATCTGATTCTGCCAGGCCAACTTATGCTATTGTAAGATTTTATCTTGATCAATAGCATACTGCTTCTTCCACTTATTCATTATTTCCAACTCTTTCCATGGTGGAGTTTGTGTTCCGAAATTATAAGTACTGGGCTGAGGCATAGTCTGAGTAGTTGAGTTAACTAATACAAGGTAGGATATCTGTGGCTTGGTTTCTTTCTCCAGAATTTTTGAGGGCCTTACTGGTTCTTTGTGTGGCAGTAGGGCGTTCTTCTTTGACTGCAACTGATGTGGATGCCTCAGGCACTGGGACTTTAGCTATTTTTTATCCGGCCTATTGGTAGATGTTTCCACATTCATGGCACATATATTCTTTACATGGGTCATTCTTTTGTGCTGATGTTGTATGTGCCAACATGTAGAGATTTAGCTCTTTATCAAATCAAAGGCTTCTCTTGCCGTTACCAACTCTCTTTTGTAGGCCTCTAATTATGACTTTAAAATATCATTTTCTTCTAATAAAGATGCCATGGTGAGTGAACCCTGTGTGTTGGTTGCTTTTGCTGGAGTTGATTGTTGTTCCGCAGCTGTAGCTGGTTCTTGTGTTTCAGCTACAGCTGGTTTCCTTATATTATCATACTAGATGTTTGATTTTTTCACTTCAGCAGTTGGTTCTTGTGTTTCAGCTGCTGAGTGAGTAACTGGTTCTTGTGGAGCAGTTAATTTTTGAGTAGAAAATGATGTCATATTACCCTGGGCATCTGGTTCTTGTGGAGCAGTGCCACAGGACGAGACGGGTAATGATTCGGGAATTTGGAATGGTGATGACGAATGAAGTTTTAGCAAGATAACTGCAGGGTCAGGGGAAATGGGAATGACTTCAGATTCAACAGTCGTTTTCATTTTTCTCCTAGGTAGGAAAGCGAAAAAAGCAGTGACTTTATTTTTCTTTTTATGAGAAGATTCTTTTCTAGGAGAAGGGCTATCGGAAGAGGTGACAGCTTGAGATGTGGCCCTTTTTTTCCTTTTTGAAACAGAGACTGTTGCAATTCGTCTCTTTCTTTTATGAGTAGGGGGTGATGGGGGTGTTTCAGCTTGAGAGTCATCGCTAGGGATGTGGACAGTGAGATGGGATGACTCTGCTACATGGGATGAACTTGGGGACGGGTCAATTGGTTCTGAAGATGGAATCAATGGAGGATCAGGAATATCTTCCAGTTGCCGTTCAAAAGAGCTTTCAGGGATTTCTTGGCGAATTTCAGCTTCTTGGGGAATTTCAGGGGCTTGTTTGAGAAGTAAGGGTAGGTTATTTAAAGGGGGGTTTTGCTGGGAAAAACCCCTCTGAATTAATAATTGACATAGGTGATGATGGGTAAGGGACAGTAATGGGAATTTTACCCGTCTAAAGTAATATGACATATTTTTAATACATCCAAGCAGATAATAAGGAATGTTGACTAGTCGACCATGCCGCAAATGACTCATTAAAACAAAATCATGTTGATAAACTACCTGGTAGCGCCCCTCGCAAGTTAAATAGTGCTTGAAAAATTCAGCTACCTTTGGCCATGGGGGAGGTAATGAATGCAGACCTATGCCACGGCCTTTAATCTCAACCTGTTCATCTGGAAGAAGGAAGTCCTGCTGTGCGTTTAGTATGACTTGTTTCCTGCTAAACCACCGAGCACCTGTGACCGGAAATCTCGAAACTTGTGCTATATCTTCTTCTGTGACCGAAATTCGGACCCCTTGGACTATGGAGTGATTCTCTTGAAAATTCTGCGCAAACTCCAAAACTTGCTGAGGATCAAATTCTCCGAGCCTCTCGAAATATGTAATCCATCATGCCTGCTGAAACATTTGGTGAGCGTCCGGAAATAATTCAAGAAGAGCCATCGAGCCAGGTTCATGTCTGATAGCCGGGCCTCCCATAGCTACTAACTTGAGTCAAATGTAGAGGCGCAGAGAGCAGAAACACTAGACTTGATCAGAGTAATTGTTTACGTCTAAGAACATGGTGTATCGGCTGAAATAATGGGTATAAAGAATGGCGGTGATTTGCATGGGGTGAAATGATGATTTTTATTTTTGAAATCCCCCCCCTACATGCGATGAAATGATGGTCTTGAATGTACGGGGGATATAATCATGATGGAAAAGATCTTCTCTTTATACTACGATTTAACTGTATTACATAAAAAATCCACTTACTTTATATTTACCTTTGTTTTATAATTCGAAGTATAGAGTGCTCGTTCATAGTGGCTTAATACTGATGGAAGAATCTTTATATTTCTCTAAAATGTAGAAACAGGAGCATATTGGAGTCTGCTCAATACTGGACAATATTCACCCAAGGGATCTGAAGAATAAAAGTAGGGTACTGGAAAACTTGTGTAGCAGAGGAAAGGAATGGTGTTTTAGAAATGGAAAGATATATGACAGGTTGCTGAAAGTGGTGTTTCAGCAATGGAAAAATGAATGACATGTTGTTGAAAGTGGTGTTTCAGCAATGGAAAAATAAGAAAAATGGAATGTAATGATTTGGTACTAAGAAAATTGGGGAAGTACTTGCCGAGGAACGATTTCAGCAGTAGGGAACGGGAAATGCTGGCTGAAAGATGGTGTTTCAGGAGTGGGTATGATAGGAAAAATAGGAAAAAGGGAAAGATGCAGTAAGGGGATAAGTGATAAAAGAGACATTGCTGGGAAATGAGGAAATGAATTGAGATGAGGGAAACAAAGCTTCTCTGATTGAAGCTTTAGATCTTCTTGTGATGAAACTGTCCTCCTTAGTGAGTTCTTCCTTAATCTGCAAAATACAATTGTAACATGCCAACCCTTGACAGGGATTATTAGTTTTAAATCTAATCTAATACTAGAAATATAGTGCAGAAAATTAAATGCTGTGAGGAGCAGAGGACTCCCCTAGAAAAAGATAATGTGTATCAGTCATGCAAGCAGCCTTAAAATCTTCTTTAGAAATAGGGCATTGGTACAAGCGAAGCCTATGACCATTTACTAGTAGAGGTGTTTTAGAATCATCAATTGTTACAAGTCTTATTGTTCCATTGGGAAAAACAACATCTACTTCATACGGTCCAAGCCATCTTGTTCGTAACTTACCTTGAAATTTTTCAAACCGAGAGTCATATAATAGGGCCCAATTACCTTTTTGGAACTGCTTGTGCTTGATAATTTTATCATGCCACTTCATTCTTTGTTGTTGAATCATGGTTGTCTGGTGAATGGCATCTAATCTCTTTTCATCCAATTCAATAAGCTGCTGTAACCTAGCTGTCTGCACATCAGTCAAATCAAGGTTAACAGCTAAAGCAGTTCTTAAAGTTTTGATTTCAAATTCCATAGGAAAAACAACACTTTTACCATAAACCAATTCATAGGGATAAAATCCTATAGTAAGCCCATAGTGCTTCACGGAGCCTTTGAGACCAATCCTTCCGGTTATCCTTCACTGTTTTAGTTAGAATGGCTTCTATTACTTTATTTGTGCTTTCCACCTGCCCATTAGCCTGGGGATGGTATGGTGTAGTCATTCTATGATGAATATGATATTTCTGAAGGGTAGATTTAAAACCATGAGAATTGAAGGGAGGTCCTCCATCTGTAACTAGCTCTCTAGGAATTCCAAATCTAGTAAAGATCTCCTCAAATAAGAAAGCTAGGACAACTTCTTCATTGGCTCTAATAAGTGCTTTGGCCTCCACCCATTTAGTCATATAATCTGTAGAAACTAATATATAAGTTCTTTGATTGGATGGCGGATTAATGGGTCCTATAAAATCTAAGGCCCATCTTTCAAATGGTTCGAGTACTACTTGGGGGTTTAATGGAATTTGATCTCTATGATTGGGTTGACCCATTCGCTGACAGCTGTCACAAGCCCACACATATTTCTTTGCGTCTTTAAACAATGAGGGCCAATAGTAACCCATCCTCAAAACTTTGTGTGATGTTCTTTTATCGGCAAAATGCCCTCTGCAGGGGCCATCATGACAAGCTTTTAGTATGTCGTACACCTCATCCTCTCTGATGCATCTTCGGATTTCCTGATCAAGCCCTGTGTAGAAAAGACACCCGCTTATCCAACTATACCTGGCACTTTGTTGAACAATTCTTCTCTTTTCCCTATATGACAGGTGTGATGGTAACTTTACTGCAACCAAATAATTGGCAATGTCTGCATACCAAGGAGAGTGAGCAGATACTGCAAATAAATACTCATCAGGAAAGGAATCATCTACTGGAATATTATTATCAGTTTTTAACTGTGAAAGGAAATCAGCCACAACATTTTCTTTACCTGGCCGATCTACAATTGTAATATCAAACTCCTACAGTAACAATAACCATCTGGTAACTCGGGCATTTGTGACAGATTTGTTCATTAAATACTTAATAGCCGAGTGATCAGTGTGGACAAAATTAGGATAACCAGTGATGTAATGTCGAAATTTATTAATGGCATAAATTACTACAAGAAATTCCTTTTCGGTAACTGTATAATTAAGCTCAACAGGGGTCATGTTCTTACTGATAAAATAGATAGCATAAGGAAGATGGTTTTATTCTTGTCCCAAGACAGCTCTAATTTCAGTGTCTGAAGCATCAAAAGATATATGAAAGGGGAGTGCCCAATCAGGTCCTCTCAAAATAGGAGCAATAGATAACTGATGCTTGAGTTCTACAAAGGCTTTCTGACAAAGATTAGTCCACTTAAATTCAAAATTTTTTATGAGAAACACAAATAAAGGAGAAGCTATCTTAGAAAAGTTTTTAATAAATCTCCTGTAATATCTAGCATGTCCTAGAAAACTTCTCACATTAGTTTGTGTTTTAGGAACAGGAAGATTTTGAATGACCTGTATTTTGGATGGGTCTACCTGAATGCCTTGAGATGAAATAAAATGTCCAAGCACTACTCCTTCACTCATCATCATATAACATTTTTCAGTACTTAGGGAGCGGTGAGCTTGTATACAACGTTTAAGTACCTTCTCAAGATTTTGTAATGCATCTTCAAAAGACACACCATAAGGAGTAAAATCATCCATAAATATTTCCCTAGAGTCATTCATCATATCAGAAAATATTCCTATAACGGCCCTCTGAAAAGTTGCTGGTGCGTTACATAGTCCAAATGGAAGAACTCTATAGGCAAAAGTTCCCCAAGGACTAGTAAAAGTGGTCTTGTCTTGGTCTTGGGGTGCAATTCTAATTTGGTTATACCCGCTGAATCCATCTAAAAAGGAAAAGAATTTCTTTCCTGACAGACTATCCAACACCTGATCAATGAATGGTAAAGGAAAGTGGTCCTTTTGAGTAGCTTTGTTTAAGGCTTTGTAATCAACACACACTCTCCATTTCCCGTTTTTCTTAGGGACAATTACTAATGGGGAAACGCATTCACTGTCAAATATGGGGTATATAAATCCTGCATTAAGAAATTTCTGAAGTTCTTCTTTAACAATCTCTCTTAAATTAGGGTTCATTCGTCTTTGGGGTTGACGGACTAGTCGACAACCTTATTTAATATAAATTCAGTGAGTACATAATTCAGGAGAGATTCCCTTCATATCCGTGTAATCCCATGTGAATGCTTCCTTATTTTCAAGTAATAACTTCATTAACTGTTGTGTTTCAGCAACTGTTAGATCAAGATTTATTATAATGTTTTTCCAGGTTCGATTTCCACTGTTATGCTTTTATAGGAGATGGTGGTTAATGTCTGAGATAAATCTTCAGATTCAATCTTTTCCTGGGTATCCGTTTCGAAAAGTGCAGTCAATTGATTGTGTGTTTCAGCAATTACAGAGGAAGGTTCGCAAATAAAATTATTAATTATTTCATCCTCTGTGTTGTCTTTAAGAGTTAAGGCTTGTCCGATAGTTAAAATAGGCTGAATAGCATTATCATCATAATCCATCCACACAGAATTTTCATTATTAATTATGGGAGTAGCATGAGGATAAAGAGTAAGCTATTTAGTTTCATAACCATTAGAAATTGTCATTGAACCGGATCTGCAGCTGATAAAGGCATCAGCTGTGGCTAGCCATGGCCTTCCTAGAATTAAAGGGTGTCCCCTCAGCTTTGTTTTAGTTTTTAATACCACGAAATCAGCTGGGTAATTCCAGGATTCAACCGAGATAACTAGATCTTCAACAACTCCTTCTGGTTTAATTGTAGAACGGTCAGCTAACTCTAGGATGGTTGGTGTATCTCTAATTGTGTTATTCAGCTGTAACAACTGTGAAGTTTCGAGAGTCATAATGTTTATTGCAGCACCTAAATCTACCAGAACTTGAGGAATTATCGTTTTACCAATTTGAACTGTCACAGTAGGATGGCCGGGGTCACCATATTTCACAGGAGGGGTTTTTCTAGACATTAATGCAGATAGATCCACCATAACATGATCTGTAAGGGGGTCTTTAGTCTTCCTACCAGGTTTCTTAACACAAATGTCCCTCATAGTTCTGGCATAAATTGGTACATCTCTTAGTGCCTGTAAAAGTGGAATTTTAACATACAAGTTTTGCAATTCCCCTAAAAGATTAAAAGCAGGTGTTTCAGGCATTTTAGTTAAAAATAAACGCTCGGGGAATGGTGGCTCTGTTATTTCAACACCCTTGTTAGAGGGTGGTTGTGCTTTTTTATGTTTCTCAGTTTCATCTTTATCAGAACCAGAAGAGGTTATATCATCTATGATAGGTTCTACTATTTTCCCAGATATAAAATGAATATCATTACATTGCATAGTAGAAAATGTAGGTCGATTCTGAATATCAATGACTTGCAAAACTTTATTATTGGGGTTAGGATTTGGTTGCACAGGTAGTTGGGGTCTCATTTGATTATTTGATGGAGCTCCTGATGGTAGAGGCAGTGGTTGCTGAAATTGAGGGAATTGATTTGGATACGGGAGTTGTTGGCTTCTCCAATTTGAATTCCATGGATTAAAAGAAGATGGCTGTTGTGGGGGCCAAGGAGTCCACATTGCAGGATCAACAAAGGGAGGGTTAGTTTGTTGCATGGGTGGGTAGTTCATCTGATTAAAGGGTGGGTATTGCATTTGGTTAAAGGGAGGGTAATTTTTCTAACTGAAAGAAGGATAATTATTCCAACGATTAGAAGATGTAAATGGCATGCTAGAATTCATACCTTGTCCTCTTGGTTGCCATTGTCTTCTTTGTGTTAACAGATAACCTGCTTCAGCTTCTTCTTTTGTTGGCTGCAGTGTTGCCTTTATTCCCGATAAAGAGGGGCATTGTTGTGTTTCATGATCTTTCTCATAAAGGGTGCAAATTGATATCTTGTCCAATGGGCATTCCCTTAGTGGATGTTTATCTCTGCATTTAGGGCAAAAGACAGCCAGAGCTACTTCTGCTTCAGCCTGCTTCTTTTTAACCTGCAAGGTATCAATTTGTGAAGCAAAAGAACTTAACATTTCAGTTTTAAATTCTTCAAGTAAATTACCTATTTTAGCTCTTGTTGCTCCCCCACTGGCTGATTTCTGAACTCTTGAATAAGTGGAATCTCTATTACTTGCTTTGTTCCTTGCAGCTCCTCTTGAACATCTTTTACAGAGTTCAAAAATCTCATCATATGATTCTTTAGATATATCTCTTTTACCAAGCATGTTTAGCATGTCTAAACAATCGTCCCTTAATCCTCTAAGTAATATTGTTTTACGAATTTCTTTACTTACATTCGGATGATCAGATCTCTGTAGATTATACTGCAGTCTTTCCACATAGTCCTCCAAATTCTTGTCCGCCTTTTGTGCCATGTTGAATAATTCCTCCCTCTTTTCTCTTGTCCGACAATAATCTTGATATTTAAGCAGAAATTTCTGTTTCATATGCTCCCATGTTGTAATTACTTGGCTTACGAGGCTCATGAACCATCTTAACGCATTTCCCTTTAATGTTGCTGGAAACAGTTTCAATTTCTGAGCATTAGTAACATAATCATAACTTCTGCATAATATATCAAATTCAAAAATAAATTCATCCGGATCTTCAGAGGATGACCCATGGAAGTTGGGTAAAGCTGACAATGGAATATTCTTCATAGGGGTTGTTCCTCTAGGGAGATCACTGATAGGAAATCCCAAGGTAGAGAGAGAATTTTCATCTCTTCCTTCTCCTTCAGGATCTACACATCCTCCACCAAAGAATTCTTCGTTGTTTCCTTCCATTTGTTGATCTCCTACTGCACTTGCTCAATCCTCAAAATCTTCTACGGGCTCCTCAATGTTTTCCACTGTTTCCTTAGCACTTTCTTCTGATTCTTCAGCTCTGACTATTGGTTCTTTAATATCTGTTACTAGTTCCTCTTCGTTTTCAGGGCTCAGAACTTCTTCTATTTTGTAGTCTGATTGAGGGGAGCGTTGTGGCTTTGGTCTTCGAGAGCTTAATCTCTATGATGATTCAGCCTTTGATACAATTTCGTCAATAAAAGTTTTTCTTCCTCCCCTTCCTTTGCCCTTGCCACCTGTAGGGTTAGTTTTCTTCTGGGTTCCGCGTCCTCTCATACAATCTGCACATCTAGAAAGAAAACATTAATGCTTTTGAAATCTATAATTGCCTTCCCCGGCAACGACGCCAAAATTTTGGTCGCTTTAATTGTTTTAACAATTCAAGAACCACATAAATTGTCAACCCGGGAAGGTCTATTTATTCCAAAGACAATCACGCACTGGATATGCTCAATTCAAAAAGCAAAGAAATGTTGTAGTATCAATCACACAAATATCAATCATACAAATCAGACTGTTCACACCTCACTTTAACAAAGCTGAAGCCTACTTGTGTTATAGCAGAAACAATCCCTCTATTGCAGACCTTCATTAAAATAATCCTGGGAAAAATAATGAAAGGAAATCACCCTGCAGAAAAGGAGATCAATCAACCATAACAGAGAACAGGACCCTATTCCTCCAACCAGGAATCTTCAGCACCTGTTGCCTGATATTAATCACACTGTAGAAAAAGATCAATCCACAGAGAACATGACCCTATTCCCTTGAACAAGAATATTTAGCACCTTTTCCTAATGTCAATCACACTGCCGAAAAAGAAGATCAACCTACGGGGAACAGGACCCTATTCCTCCAAACAGGAACCTTCAGCACCTGTTTCCCGATATCGAACTGTCACACATTCATCTAGTAAACAAATAACTGAAAATAAAGTAACTCTCAGCTTCTTAAGAATGAATGGTATAAAGCTAATGCAGTGTTAAAGAAAAGAAAGTGCTTAATAAGAAACACAAAACTGTATAAATTATTCAGCAAACAAGGTTAAATTAAGGTGTGAATAACATAAAAAGGTAACAAACTACAGGAGCAATTGGGTGAATCTTGTGATGAAGGCGGGCCCTATCCTTCTCACAAGATTCCTTGAGGAAATAAATTAAATTGAAGCGCTCAAAATGGACTTTTATTCATCTGTCAAGAAATGATACATTACAACAGAGCAAAGGCTCTTTTTTTGCTTCAAGAAATTTACTCCCGCAGTTTATAACTCCCTTCTAATGATGATGTCTCCTCTTTTTAAAGAGGAGACATCTATTACAGTTACATCAGAGAAATCTTATTTTTATCCAAATTTAATCTCTTGTTTTAATATAGGGTCTTTTCTATTCTTCCATCCTGGAATGCTGTTACAAATAAGTACAAAAATACTAGCTTCAAAATGGTCCGTGTAACAGCTTCCCTTGCTCGTCTTCATCCTGCTGTCATCATTCTTAAAATACATTTGAAGATCGCAAATCATGAACTGTCTCAGCTACGGGATTTGTGTGTCTGTTGACTGTTTTTTTGGTTGTTTCAGCAATGCGATCCTTATCATGAATTATCTGCGATCCTTTAGACTTGTCTTAGCAACTATCTATCTTCGATTAATGATTAAATATAAAATTAATGTGGAATTATATGCAAAACAAATTAAATACATAGTAAATAGAAGGATTTCATATACCTTTGGATAAAATGGATGGAAATGATAATGTAACCTTTTAAATATGGACTACAAAGAGTAAAGTGGTGTCAAAATGTGTGGTCAAAATGGTACATTGTGAGGTCCTAACAAAAGCTAGTGAGAACACCTAAGGGTTTTGATTCCCTTCCATCGAATGCCTCAAGGGCACTCGGTGACGAAGTGAGGGATGGAGAGCTAATAGCCTTCTAGAAAGCAGATGACATGACACGGGTAGATGCACTTCCGTCCACTATGGCCCTATGGATGTTGAGACCATTAATACCGACTTGTATAACAAGCGCAATCTGGTGCGGAAGTCGGGGGACAAAATTCTCTTAGTCGAAAGAGAGAAGGCTAGAATCAGCAGGGTCAATCCCACCGATCGCAGATAATAATGCTTTCCGTTGAGAAAAATAACTCTGGAGCACTTATAACGTGGACATCATGGAAGGCACTTATGCTAAATCCTCAACAATACTGTAATGCTAAGCAACACGGGCATTAGGATTATAAGAAAATTTCCGGAGAACACCTTTAGAAGGTGGCCGTATAATGGGTTCAACACTGGGCCTTTCAATTTCAAGGGGACCAGAGGTAGGTGGGGGAGGAGGACCATCAACGACGTCTTTCCTGGCTGCCTGGCGTGATTCAGAATAATCCTTCGACCGAGTAGCGATGGAAATGGGTGCAGAACCGTTCATCATGAAAACTTGAGAGCCAAATGACGCAGATGGCAAAGGTTGCTCGACCATCTGGGTCTACTGAGATGGGAAAGGTTCTTTAAGGATCCTCGGAGTTCCCTTAGTGCCTTTGAGTAGTTGGATAACCTCAGATCGTCTAGGACAATCCTTAGTGTAGTGGTCCTCATCACAAATCAGACAGGGATACTTTGGCTTTCGTTGTGAACCATCGTCAGCACGAGGTTTAGACGATTCTAGTTTTGGGGCATCGGATTTGGCCTTACCTTTGCCCTTATTTTTCCCCTTGGAAGTCTTGTCTGTTGGATTGGCCTGAATGGCGTTGACCTTCGAGGTTTTACCAGAATCTGGGGTAGCCTAAGGAGCAGAATGATTGGAAGAATTTGATTTCTGCTTCCCATTGGAAGACTTGCATGAAGTCTGAGACACAGAACCAATAACGTCATCGAATGATGGGGTAGCCGGCGCTTTAGAGGTCCCTAGACGTGGAGCCTCAGTCAAGATGTCATACAAAATGCCCGATTAAGAGTACACTAAATCAAGGTACTGGGCACGAGCGATGGCTTGTTCCTCGGTTACACATGCCCCCATGGCGATGTCTTTCGCAATCTAATTGAAAAAAGAGGTAGTGAACCAATGAGTAAGAAGCTGATGAAGAATTTCGAACTTGATCAAATGACGACGCTGTCTCCATTCATGAATGTGGTCCGAGATATGGGTAGCTCGGTCCTGTTTCAAGGATGTGAGGAGATGCATCCTGGCTTCATAACGAACTGACAACTGGAAATGAGTAAGGAATTCCATAGCAAGAGTATTGCAATCTTGAAAGATGCCACGAGGCAGTTCGATATACCACTTAGCAGAAGCTCCGGTAAGAGTGCGATGGAAGAGACGGAGTCGAACAGAGTCGTCCACCCAAGAATTAGAAGAGCACCATAAATGGTAGGTCATGACGTGAGCTTGGGGGTCTTCTCCAGACTTTCCCTCAAACTTGGTATAATCACCAGGAACCTTCGTTGGAACTGGAGGCCAAAAGGGATTATGAAGAACGGTATCATTTGTTAATTTGGACACATCCTGTAACTCCAACGTAGCGAGAAAAGGTAATTGAGGGTTAAAAGGCATAGCAGGTCCGTGATAAGGACCTGTACCCATACTCCATCCTGGTTGAGTACAACTCTTCCCCCATTGGTTCTGTCCTGAAGGATTCAGACCATAAGGGGTATAAGTCAGATAATTTGTTTGATATGGTGGCTGAGGACCAGGATACGGGGGTTGAAAACCAGGATACCGATTCTGAGTATACGAGGGTCCCGACTGAGCAACATAAGGATTTTGCTGCGGAGTATAAGTATATCATGGTGGTTGAGGGTGATAAGCAGAAGCTTGAGGTGGGTTGTAAATAGGTCGATATTTACCTTGAGGGAAATAACCACCTTGGGGTCGGATAGGCTATTGATAAGTGGGGCCCTGCTGAGTTGGATACATCGGGCATAGCGGTTGATTTGGCTACAGCATAGAGTAGAGCGGTGGTTGAGCAGGGTAAATAGGTTGTGCAGGTTGGCCCGACTGAGCATGTTGACCTGACTGATGAGGACCACCAGGTTGCCCCAGTGGAGTGGGTTGGCCTGATGGCTGTGGTGGGCCAGGTTGTGCCTGATAACCAGGTTGACCTGGAGCGGGACCATAAGATGGTCCTGGTTGTGAAACATTTGGACCAATTGAAAGATATGGCTATTGAGGTTGCACTATAAGTTGAGATGGATGAATCTACCCCCCAAGACCATATGAAGGTCCGGCTGATATGCTGGCTGCCTAGCTGGTCCTTGAGGTTTCCCTGGTTGGATCACAGGCTGAGGTTGTAAAGGTTGACCTTGAGGATTGTAAGGTTGCCCTTGCGGGCCGTAAAAAAATCCTTGTTGCACTGAAGGTTGTCCCCGTAAGGGTTTCCCTTATGGGTCGTACGCATACCCTTGTTGCACCGAAGGTTGTCTTTGAAAGGGTTGTCCTTGTGAGTCATAAGCATATCCCTGCTGAACCGAAGGTTGTCCCTGAAAGGGTTGTCCTTGTTGGTTAGAGGGTTGCACATGCAAGGTAGGTATAAAACCATAAAGGAAATGATAAGCCTCAGGCATAGGAAAGTAGATAGGGTTGCCCTGCTCGTCGTGCTGAAACGGAAGTGAATAAATCGGGGTACCGTCGGCTCCATAATGAGAAAAATAAGACTGATAAGGATCCTGAGGGGACTGATAAGTCTGGGAGTTCTACTGCTGAACAGCCAGCTGATACTCCTCAAAAGAAAGGCCGTCAGGGATCGCCATGGCAATCAAGGTTTCTACTAAAGTTGAAACTCCTAATGACTGAGCAGTGACAACCAGTGCTGAAGCAGCCACACAAACAGTAGGCTGAGTGGGAAAAGATGTAACAAAAGGCGTCGACGATGAGACAAGTATCGTTGGCGATATACCTAATGATGGGAGAACTGGACCCCTTGACGTAGTTGATGTTGCCATGGATGAAATACCGGCTATAATCTGACCCAAAGACCTATATCCGGCAGGAAGCGACACCGACGGTGAAGATTGAGCAAGCTCTTGATGGATGTCTTCTAGGAAAAGTTGGTATTGTTCATCAGAAACTGGAATACCCTCACTACCATTAGGACTATACGAATCCATGTCTGAATCCACCGTAAGATCTTGCAAAAGAGTACGGGGGCTAGGAGGTATGATAGCAGCCAAAAACGATGATCTTGATGTAAGAGGGGGAAATGTTCCCCAACCCCAAATCCAAACCAAGCGTTTGAAAGAGGCCAATGGAACTCAATTGGTTCTCCAAAGGGGTATTTCGATGGGATGACAGGCTGTTGAAGCTCGGCAGACCCAAAGATCTAAAAAGTTTCAGATGAATCGTCCGAAAAAGCACTGCCAGTAGACGAAACTAATGGTTCCGCCACTGTGACTGTAGCGCACCAGAAAAGGGAAAAAGATCGAAAACGAAGACTCTTGGATCAAAACCAACGCAAACAAAGACAGGCCAAGTAATCAATCTTTAATGGGCGTGTAATCGCAGGTAGTTTATTTTACCACATTGAAACAAAAATTTTATTGTGTCATGTTTTAAGAGTCAAGAAATAGTCAAAGATGACTCTAGTCTCTTTTAGTTTTAAGCGAGCGTGAAAGGACAAGTGCTTGATGATCTTTTCAAGTTTATGGAGTCAGTAAATATCGAAAATGACCACTCAAGTAGTCTAGGTAAAAGGGTGTACCAGGTTCCCGTGAAATACCATATACACCTTGGTTATAAAATGAAAGAAGAATCAACCAAGGACTTGACGTATGTGTAGGTAGTCTCCCCGAATGTTGTGTTTGGTGTATCAAAGTTACAAGGTGGCAGACTCAGCTTCCTACGGATAAAAGTATTGCAACCTATAAGGGTCTCCCTTTATATACTCAACAGTACAAGGAGCACAAGTCCGTACTAGCGCTGTCTGAAGCCAGATGGCGAGCGATAGTTGCTAGGTTTTAAGATGCCGGAACACGTCTCTAACTTATACCACTAAATGTTTCGTTAAGTTTCAATGTTGCCTTAGGTTAATTGAATAAATTTTAAGTTGATCTTGTATTTATGTTTCAATTCCAAGGTCCTACTAAATGTCAAATCTCACAAATCCCTAAATGCAAGCTACATGCCATAAAATACCATTCCATTCAATGAAAAGCTATCTACGAGAAAGTTAGGAGTTTTCAAGCGATAGAAAATAACGAGAACACACAGAATAATTCACTAAAAAACTTGATGCAAACTAATGAAAACGAGAAATATTTCCTAGAAGTGGCCCAATGCTAGTTATGTGAAAGATTTTCCAATTCCACAATGCAAACAAAAATGGAAGCACAAAATATATTTTTGATTTTTTCAATGTAATAGAGAAAATAGTGCACTAAATAACATGAAAAATGAATCTTCACACTAGTTCGAGAATGCCAATGCAAGAGTTCAAGCGAAACAATTCAATCAACTCACAAGCAAACAAAACAAAGACTCAAACCAATGTCGCAATCTCTCAAATCGAAGAAAGATGTCGAAATGACCCATACAAGCGATGTGAGCTACGCTTGGAGTGACAGGAAGAAAAACTAAATGAAAGAGACAAGACTCACTCAAGACTAATTTCACCAAATGCAATCACTCAAAATGGATCCAGGGAACCGAATGCAATCAAGCCAATAACGAAGGTGAACGTGAAACAAGAGACCCAAACTCCTACAGGAGACTGAGCATGTCAAAGCACTAGAAAGCCCTAAAGTGATGATGCTGAAAGAAATGGACAAACAACCGAAGGAAGAAGGCTGATCACAGTCACAAACAAACCCAGAGCATTCAAATCAAATCAAGAAAACACTAGGATGGACCAAAAACTCTAAAACAGGGAAAACCCTAGCACCTACAAGAAATGGAGCGACTGTCTGGCTGTAATCTGCGCCAGACAGGGGATGGCGCGGGTGATGAACTGGCAACAAGCACCAGTGGGCGCGACTGTCAGGATGGAAACTGCGCCAATCAAGCCAACCTTAGAAAGATGAAAATTTTGGAAAAAAAGAGGTCAGATATGATCCTCTGGGGCTAAATAGGGGTCTAAGACTCGGCGAAACAACCAGAAAAGGAAATCTAAGCAAGAAAATACCAAGAAGAAGATCTAATAGATGAAAGACAAAATCGCACTGAGTCCCCAATGGAGTCGCCAACTTGTTACTCAGGTAAATCCCTTTTGCGGACAGAGGCAAGCCCACTAGCCCTAGGGTGGGTCTAGAAACAAGGAATCATGCTAGAGTGTAGGTTCCTAGTTACTTGAATGAAAAAGGATGCGATAAGATGGCCTACCTGTGGTTGAAAGTTATAGTCGACGCCTGTAGTGATGATGAGAGTCGCTCACTCCTGATCGAAGACAAGTCACAAACCTTCTGCCTATCACGTTTAGACACCTACAGAGAGATCAGAAAATGACAACCACATACCATATACTAATTCCATTCAAAATATACTAATCAGTCAGAGAAGACTAGCATATTGCATTTGATATAGAAAAAACACAAGATGGGAACTAGACAATAGTCGCTTATATTAATAGGTAGAAAGAAGAGATACATCCATTATCTGATGTTGCGGTCTCCTCCAGCGGGGCTCAGGCGAAGCACATCTCAAAGCTCGTCAGGGAATTCAGACGGGATAAGGGACCTCTCGATGGACTTCCTTCTTGATCTACCTTCTCAATTATTCGACTATGGCTTAGTTCTCCAAGTTCAGCATTTCAACTGCATAATCCTCTTTGTTCAACTAGCTTTCATGATGTGAGAAAGATCATTTATATAGGGGGAGAGGGAGAGGTTAGGATCCCTATAATCATGGAAGGGAGACCTATCTTCTAGGAGTGTCCCATGGGAGGAGGAAACCACTACCTAAAGAGGGAGATTCGTGGTTCATCCAGTTAACCACTTCATGTGACTCATCCCAAAGGTGGTTGAAGGAAAATTCCACCTCTAGTTTGTTAAAAAACATTCCCAAAAAGGCTGGCGTGGGCACAACAAAGAGACAGAGTGCCAGCTGGCACGGCCTCTAGTGTACATTCTCCACATTGGCACGAGGGGTGAATTGGCTACTCACGCCAATGCCAAAACATAGGTTTTTATGGGCTTTTTGAGAAATTCTTCTGCAGGAGAAATGATGTTCTTGTATAGAAGGATTTAAGGAAGGTGCTTGCAGAGGATGACACTGCTCACAGGTCACGGGAAAGACCCTCCAATATGCGGGGCGAGGGATTTCAGGGACAGTGACAAATTACTGTGTAACCGTCTGCGACATAAATTTAAGTTTGAATGCAGACGCGCCAGTGGTTCCATTAGAGTAGTCACATGGCACGTAACCATAACCTTTATCATCGCGGTCTATCCGTTAACCAATTTGACCTGCAGTCTCTGTCGTTTCCACAAGCATTGTCACATGACCATGTTTAATGCTATCTACGATGGTTAACTCAACTTCGCGGATAAGGCGTAACCTACGACGGTTATGAAACCCGCATGTTTGGGGTTGGCATGTGGCCACTCCAACTGCAACCATTAATTTCCATGGTATTCAGCAGTCAATACTGGCGGGCGTGCCATTTGTGGCATAAATCGCTAAATTAACTCTTGCTAAGTGGAGTTCTCAACTTTTAGTGGAGTTTTTCTAGTGTAACTAGGCAAAAGAGTAGGAGACTCGATTTTATCCCATTTGAGTGAATGAAGAGTCATTTTTGACTAATTGGAGCATTCTGGAGCCATTGGTGCAGATAAAACAACCATTAGAGGCATGTAACTACATGTAATAGAAATTTTTTTAGCATAATGAAAGATGGGCATGTCATTGGGAGCTAGACCATCAGATGCAGCCCAGGAGAGGTGAACTACTTCATCATGCCTATTGTGTAAATTATATGTGGTGACTTATTTATCTGTTTTAAACTGTTGTTCAGTGTTATTTGTGCTTATTTCATTCTTCTAATTCACCTAAAATCATCTACAATTCATGGTTAAAATCCTCAATACTTAAGCAAACTAATGAGACAAGTATGCACATGTTTATAAACTGAAAAGACACTTAGCACAACTAAACTAATACAGTCCTTTCAAATCACATAATTAGGAAATACCCATGTTTTCCTAATTTGATCACCTTATTTACATCCATTTCACCAAATTTCACCTATATTTTGAAGCCAACATACAACCCTACCTACTGAAATTTTTTGGGAATTTTTCTTTGCTTCACTACCCTTCATCTCATCCTCCAAACCTACCCTAACCATGTCCTTTGTTTTTCCAAATTCACAGCCCACATACCCACTACATCTAAACACCTAGGGTTTCATCCTTTTGATAGATATTATGAAGAGTGAGAAGAAAATCCAAAAAGGAGGGTGCCACATTAGATTTGAACCCTCCACCTTGCAAGGAGTTAATGAAACACCTTTTTCCAAAGGATGCTTTGAGAGGACTAGATGCTTGAAATTATGTGAGAAAATCATGGAAGAAGGCTATTATCTCCAATTGACACACTTATTTTCCACTATTTTCAGTATGGGAAACGCCATCATTACAGGTGTAGAGTTCAATTTATCAACATGTGTGACTTCTTTAGCAACAAGTATACTTCGTCATGGAAAAAAGTGGTTTAAGGGCATGGATATGTACCTTGAAGATTACAAACTGTTCCTCAAACCTCATGCTAGAGAGAACCCTGAGTACATATTCCCTTTTAGGCACCTCCTTAACATATATGCTCCTTAGATGAGATTAATTATGAAATATTTCACTTGTGAAGGGAAATTGTCTAGGTTGTACATGTACCATATCATATTATTGATGAATTTTACCTCTACTAAACCACTTGAATTTCCACATTACTTGTACATAAGTTTGGTTAGAATGATTGAGAAGGTTCATAGTAGAAAAAAAGATCATCACCCAAGTATTTTCCACCATGGTCTAGTCAAACTCATTATTTTGCATCATCTCTCAGCAATCAACATGACTTGGGAAACCTTCATGGAAAAAGTAGCAACAATGCCCACCATTAGTCCTCCTATCATTCATAGCATATCATCACCATCAGTATTAGCACAACCAATGGAGGTTGGATTTGCCAGCATACAAACTCAGATTTAAAATGCTCCTAAGGTTGTTGAGGTCACTCACACATATGACAAGGGAAAGAGACAAGTCTTTTCTCCCATATCCATCAAAAGTGTACCTACACTTGACACTATAGATGAGCAACGAGAAATAGAGGAGAAACTACTCCTGCATCAGATTGAATCACCATTGCACCAACATCATGAAATAACGCCCTTATAAGTTGAGGTGGCAGAGTAGGTTGAAGTCAAATACATTGAGGAGATCATTAGGGAGAATGATGAGGAAATAGCAGAATTGAGGGAGATTTTCTCCATTGCAAATTCTCAAATTCCTTTCCTACAACAAGAAAACTGGAAATTTAAGGTTAAGCAGCTGATACAAAGTAAACCTAATGCAAACCTAGAGGCAGATAAAGGTAAAGGAAAGAAAGTAATAGATGTTGATCAAATGCAAGACATGGAGATTGAAACACAACAAAGAAGGCCAAAGACAAGATGCCTTAAGAGGGCGCTGGAGCTAGAAATACAGCCAGCTCACCCACCTGAAAAATTGACCTTTGATGAGATAATAGCTATACAGATCAATCAATACAGATAAATCTAGTTAGGAAGGGTGAATGAAAATTTGGATAATCTTTTGAAAATATCCAAAAGAGACAACAACCTCTAGAGACACATGTCCAACCATTATTGTCCAAGAACAAAATTTCACAAATTGGGTTTAAACAAGTGAAAAAGAAGCTCAAAGAGGTTCAAATGAAGCTAAAGGAGAGATATAGTTTATATTTTCTAAATGAAGCTTAATTGGTTGTTTAGCACATCATCCACAGGTGCCACAAAACAAGTTTGGAGAAGTTTTGATCAATTTTGGTATTTTTAGTGAATTTTGCTCTAAACTAGAAATTCAGCCTTTACATATGCGTAGCACCAAGTTGTTACGTTTTTTACTAGGGCACCTAAATGATGAATGGATTACATGGTTGGATGCATTTTATGGGTACATCATAGATCAGGAACCATTTTTTCATGACAAGCTGTAGTTTGGAAGAAAAAGCCAAAAAACCACCAATTTTCTATGCTTCTGCCACTATTTTTGACAATCTATTACACATCTGGAGTAACCTTGGGAGAATAAACTTTTGGAAGCCTTCCCATTGGTAATTTAAAAAAATTCAAAACGTTATGGAAACTAGACACACAGGGCTAGTTGACCTATCTTTTAGATACGGATTTGGAGTCCTAAAAGTCCCTCAAAATAAGCTGCAAAAATTGTTATGCATCTGTAAAAGTGTTACGCATCTGTCAAAAAGTGTTACACATCTACATAGGATTCCTCAGGACACTTGTCAAGCCTAGAAAAGTCATAATTTCGAGGTTTTTTTGTCCTTTGAGCTGGCATTGGGGTAATTAAGTTATTGTTTGGCCCTAATCATGAGGAAATATGTAATTTAATTTGGGGGACACACACTCCTATTCTATAGCTGAATTTGAGGGAATGGTTTCTAACCTCCCTAGATTCTAGGAAGTAACTCATCTCATGTATTTATGATGAATTTTGGATGGGATTTGACCCTATGAGGTGTCATGGTGCATATTTTCTATAAGTAGACCCATTTTAGTCTTTTCTTGGGTTGGATAATTGTTTTTTTCAGTGGAGCTATTGTACAAGCCTTTTGGAATGAAATCAAAGACAATGTTGCAGAATTTGTGTTGAGAATCGTGTGGTATGCCTTGAATAATTTCTTCTTCTTTTTTGTATTTTATCTTATCATATTGAATGATAAGTTTTCCTCTTTCATATACATGCTTCTATGTGTTTGTCTTGTCAATTTGTAAGCAGAAATCACACCTTTTCATGCTCTGTCCTAATAACATTTACATTATATGTTTATGTTCCTCTAAATGAATGAATTCAAATCAGTGCTCATTCAGAATTTTTTTCATTTAATCCTATACAAAATGAAAAAATAAGCATGTTTTCAAGCTACCTACCTGGCCCCATCCATATTCTTTGCAACTTGACCTTAAATCCTAGACCTAGTCTCCTTATTGTCATTCCTATCTAGCACAGAAACACCAAACAAAAAACCATATTTACTGAGCTTATATACCTAGCCTAAGGTCATTAAATATTCAGTCATTTAATTGACTTCAAAGTGACATTGATAGATCCCTCTCTGGTCTTGGTAGGGATAGCTATCTGGCCTGAAGGTTGGTCTATGGTTACCTTCCTTCAATCCCACTCTCAGCCTTGGGACGTTGGGGGAGTGATAACAACCCCTTTGGACAAAAAATTATCTTCATTTTAGTTGCCCAATTGGATTCAATTCGACCCAGAGAAAGATCCTCAACTACTAGTCTCAACCTCTTGAAAACAATTTATTTTTTGATGTTGATCTTTGTCCGGTCCTAATTTTACCAATTCTACTCTTGTAGAATCAATATGCTAATTGAAATAATTGGTTTGGGTTTCAATCTACCTCGCTATCAAAAATCCCTTGCTTCGATTAGGGTTTCTTAGATCTTAAAATAAATTTAGTTTGAACCCTCGATCCCAATGAAAATTTTTGCCTTCATAATTTAATTAGTTGTTGTTGCAGAAATTCCGACTTCAAAAAATAAGTCCCAGTGAATCGGTTTGGCCCTGCAAATTTTTTTGCATGGTCCTATTGCGACATTTTCTTAATTAAAACCCTCCAAGATGGTAAGAAAAGAAGCTTTGATACCCTTTTAATATTCCTTTTGAAATTTATTTTAATTTCTCAAAAATTATTCTATGAAATTATTCAGGAAAAACACATAATAATTTTTGTCGAGAATTTAACAGAATTAAAAACCAATTGAAAATTTTCACTACAAACAATGCTAGATATTTATTTGTTTTTTTTTTGAGAAATAATTACCATACAATTCATCTGAAATGAACCTGAAAATAGATAAGATGGACAAACCTGATCTTATTCAAAAAAATTCTCTAGTTGAACTCCCTCATCTGAAATGTAAGTTGCTTTAGCCTTCTAACAATTACTCCAAAATCTCGTTAAGTTCCACTACAAAACCTAAAGTGGTTCTCCCTCTTGAATAGCCAGGGTGGAATCTTTCACCACCAAAAATATAACACAATATAGGGTGTGTCTATCAACATCGAAATAGGGAACTGCACAAGGGTTATAGCCTCACATAAGAATAGCTCCCAAATATAACACAAAATAAACTAAATCTTCATGTATTCAAATGACCCCCCTGCATTCCTGTAACATCCCCTGCTTAACATTTCTCTTCTGTAAATAATTGCAATTAATTTTAAAAGGATGAGAAAGGGACACATATTCCATTTCCTAAGGAAGGAGATTTCTTGAGGAAGTTAATTGGTTTAAATATCAGTCTTGTGCTAACTAAGTGGTTTTAATGGACCTAACTATGTATTAAATTCAAGTGAAAGAGGAAGGACTAGCCCAAGTGTCGTTCAACTCATACAAAAAGCAAAGAAAAGGACAAAATTTAAGAGCAGCATGGGATACATTGCAAGGATGTGACTGTTGGGTGACTTGTGGAAAGAACAATTTAGTTAATTCATTAGGCGTTCAAGAGATGTTTGATGGGGGGATACATGATCCCTCTCGCGGAAACACATGCAGAAGTAGGAGGAACTAGTAGAAAATGAAAACTTCCATAGCTACTGGTGTAACAACTCCCAGCGAAATAAGGAAAGGAAGAGGCCGAGAGGCTATTGAAGGTCCAACACATCATTGAGAATGATAGAGATAGGTGGGAGAGAGAACGTAGAGCTGAGACATATATATCAAGTGGTCTATAATACTAAATGAAACCCAGGAAAGAGGAGCATAGCTCAAAAACCTTATGAGTGAAACTTGCTATTCAAATGGTTTAGAGAGCACGAATTTCTTGTAAAGAAGAAGGATCCATTGGAGATCTATGGATTGTGAACTTGTTAAATTGGGGAGAATTAAATAGGTGATTGTGAGGTTTTCTGAACCACCAAGAGTGCCTTAGGGCTGAAACTTTGGTGCTTAACTCAGTGTTGAACCAGAAAAGTGATTTCTCACCCATAGACAACTTGACCATTGTTGAAGATTCCTGATAATGGGATATCTTCTCTTAAAAATGAGTTAGATTTATCTACATAGTGAAATGTTTGCATGACTATGTCTCTGAATGAACTGTGTGAGTGATGAAAATATTAGTTGGTGGGTGAAGGTAGGGTAGCCTTGAGACACCCTGTTTTAGCTGATGAGATTGATGTAATCCCTTGAGTAGACAAATATTGCAATATAATGAAGTGAGTAAACAGGGTAACTTGGTTTTGATACTTGATGGGTGCAAGTGAGGCAACTTCGAGCCACCCTGTTTTAGTTGAAATGTTGGTTGAAACTCCTCTGAAAGCACTCCACCTAAAGCTTTGGAATCTAGCTCAGGGGAGAGAGATGCAAGAAATACTTGGCTACAACTTGTCTATGGTTGGGTGGAGAGTTGAAGTCCCAATATTAGTTTCTCAGTAATATTTAATAACATAAGTATATTCAAGCCTTTATGAATTGATTTCTATGCACATGTTTAATGTGTTGGGTTTAATGCTTGTGATGCTATTAGCTCATTTTTTTGGTTAATGCTTGTGACATAATGAGAAATGTGAATTCCTATACAATGTTAAAGGTCCATGCAATGGATGGGGAATGGTTCATTACAAAAGGACTAATGTTTCTATGTTTACTTGTGATTCATGTCATATATTATATGTCGAAACATAGGTGTTAATTGGATAGATAAATGGTTAAGGATGTGAAATGGGAAAGATAAATGCATTGCGGGTGTTGTGAATATATTTACAGGAATGGGCTCATTCCCGTGTTCATTCTAGGTTTGAAATTTGGCGTAAGGTATGTGTATGGTGATATGAACACATCTTTGTTAATTAAATAGATAAATAAATTGGGAATGAATTGGATATTTGGCCCTGATCTAAATCCTGCAAGATCAAGAGGAATAGCCAAGAAGGCCTGTGCACACCATTGTATTGCCAAATATAGTATTAATCCAAGATAAGTGTCTATAAATGCATTCCTTATTATTGATAGTATTATTGAGCCTTAAGCCATTGTTGCATTTATTATAAGAAGGGTTCATGGTTCACCATGGTTGGAATGGTTAATTTCTGATGGATGTATGCATGTTACCATGAGAATTACATTAATGTCCTTTATATATATATATATATATATATATATAATCATCCATGTGAGTGTTGTAGGCACTAAGTAATGCCATTGTATAAGGTATGAATGTTGGTTACTAATTGTGTGGTTCATGCTTGGAATTCCCATCCTTAAGAATGCAATGCTTGTAGGCTTGTATTATAGTCACTTATGGGCCTATATTTACAACTTACATTTGTAATCATACCACAAAGGAGGATATATTATTTATTTGAGGAATATTTAACTCCTTTAGGCCTATAGAACTCTTAATCAAGTGTGGTTTTTTCCCTATATGAATAAGAGGACCCAAGGGATTGCATAACTTTGATAGAATTGATGGGAAATTTCTTGGATTGGATGGACGAGTCCCTAGGCTGTGTTTATTATCCTTGCCATCAAGTACTTAGAGATGGTAACCTTGTTTTAAGCTCAAGAGGGATAGTACCAGCGTGTACTTCACATAACTTAAATAACAAAGGTTGAACCTAGTTATAAGTCTAATCAGTTACAAAACCACCATGGCCAAGCCACGGTCGATCCTTTCATAAATGGCACAAAGTTCAGTGTGGGAGAAAGACCTTAGCCACATTCTCAGCCTATTAACCTTATCCATGACTTGGATGGATGTATTGGGCCATGCAAGGGTCAATTGAAATATAAGTCATTATCCATACAATCACAACACATAACCGAGATCGATGCTAGTGATGGAAGGCCAATAGTAAGTGGGTAAATTGATTTCTGGGAAAGGGCTCAGGACTCACGTAAGCCTAGAGGGGTTGCATCCCATAAAACCACAAAAGGTCATGTGAAAGGAATGCTCGAGTTGATGAGGACTAGGATAATATGGCAAGAGTGGGGCCACTAGAGCCACTAGGTAAGATAAAATTTTGCATACCATTCAAAATCACTGTTAGCACAAAGGTGTGGACCTGCTAGGGCACGTAATCCTGGAGGTTATTCCTCGAGAGTGCAAGAGGATGCAAGTTTTAAGGGAGAAGGATGAAGTAAGCCTCTATTGTGGTGGATGATACACAAGCCCAACAACCAAGACATCGGTGTAGATGTGCGATTCCACAAATAGGTCAGCCTAGTGGGTCAACCCTGGAGCAACTCGTTAATGCATAAAGTGTGAGGGCTGGGTAATAGGCCCGGGAGACGAGAAGTTTGGCAACAGATGACGACCTTAAAGTTGGGTTGTTTATATATATATATATATATATATATATATATATATATATATATATATATTATTGCGTAACATGGGTCATGGAACTTGAACCCATAAACAAGTCGAAAACCATAATTGATTGTGAAGTGGTGTTGGTAGATTAGCTAGGTAGGTATAACGACATGGCCTAGACGTTAATGTGGCACTCTCTAATTCACCAGAATTGTAACGATCACATCTCTTGATCCAAATGTTGGATTGAGGTAAAATTTCATATCACCAGAATTATCTCGATGACAGGAATAAAATGGTGATGTAAAAATAAATATTTAAGTGAGTTGAAGAGATCAAAATTTTTGGACACCATTTCCATAACGACACCTTAGATCTTGGGTTAACATAGTAACCACCTCCTCTTAATCAGTGTTATGGTAAGGATTTGGAGAAGGGATTTTATAAAATGGTATCAGAGCATCCAGGTTCAGCACTCAGATTGGATGGGCTTTATCATGGGAAAATAATGAAAAAATTCCCACAAAAGGGGGTTTCATAATGATTTTAGAAAATTATCTAAACCAAGGTTTAGGTGTTAAAAGTTGGTATTTTATTGATTTATTAATTGCATAGTAATAATGCACGAATCCTTGGTTTAGGGGTGGAGCTCAACTCTCTGCATAATATATGAATGTAAGCATGGTTGTATCTTGTTCATCGTATGATGTTTGGAATTTTACTTGATAAATACCTTGGCAATGAATTTTCTTGTTATCTGGTGTCTTGAAGGTGTGGACAATCAATGGTTGTGACCTTGAAAGTTTGTCTTTTCTTTAGTTTTGGCGGAACTCCCTGTAGGGTGGTGTGTATGGTTACTTGTAGCATATTTTCACCATTGGTTGGGAGATGCGATATTGTATGCTTGGAACTATTATGTTCATGAGTTTTGAGAGATTTGGGGAAGAATCCTTTTGTGATGTGTATTATGTATAACACTGTTTGGTTCAATGAACGATAAGGATATGCATATATAGAGATTGGGATATAAGAATCCCATTGTTTGCATGCGGTGATTCCTAGAGCCACTTTGGATTGAAGACACGTGACTAATAAATGATAGAGATATGTGTGTAGCTATAGGACAACATGCTTGGTACAACATGACAAGGAATCAGTGGAATACCTTGGAGAGTTGCTCCTGAATATGACAACAATACAAGGATTTCTCTAAATCTAATTTTAATTGACATTTTATTGTCCATGACTAAATGAATGGTTGTATGACAACCAAGTGGGTTGGTTTGTCCAATGGGTATAATGAACAACAAGATGGAAGCCATGAAAATGGACCAAAAGGAGGTTCTCTTGACCTTGAATCTAATCAAATATGAAAATGTATGTTCATGATCATCTTGATATGTATGTATAAATTCCATTGTGTCTGACATGGTTATTTCAAGAATCATTCTTATGGAAGAATGATTGTATAAACTTTAATTAATGCAAATATAAATGGCTATATGGGATGGCATGATATGTTGTCTAATGATATTCCTAGTTGAAAGAGGAATAAATGGGGAGGGAAGCCCTGAATAAAAAATTATTTATAAAAAGTGATTGTATATACTCATGTTGTGTCATACGATGATAAGGAAATGATGATTATTATGGCAGTGTTTATACTAACTAATAAGTGGAATCCTTGATTGCAGGATCAGATATATGCTCCACTAAGAGTTGTTTTAATGCTAGAAGAGAGTTTGGTGGCGTAGAGAAACTCTATTGATAACATAGCTGATAAACCCATGAGGATTATTGGCTCATATTCACTGAGCATACTCTGATGATAACATAGCTGAGAAGCCAAAAAGGCTTGTTGAATAATAATTATAGAGGGACTCTAATGATAGTACAACTAGGAAACCCATGAGGATTTCTAGCTGATAATCACACAGTAAGCTTAGATGATAACACAACTGAGAAACCCAAGAGGCTTGCTAACTAATGAGCAATGGTTGTGCCATACAATGCTGATAAATCCACTGGAGACTTTGTTGGTTGATAAATCCTTAGTGGTGGAGTCACATAGGGCTAGTGGGATGATAACACCTGATGGTAGTTCCATGAAATTGGGCTGAGAAAATAGGTGGAAATTCCACTAAGACACTAGAGAGTGTACTCTCACTCCGTCAGGAGTAACTTAGATGATAAAACCTCCTCATTATTAACTAAATCTCTCTCTCCAAGGCTGCACTAAGACTCTCTATGCTCTTCATGAACCTCTGCGCTGAATTGTAGCTACTATGGTGTAACAACGAGGAGCTATTGAGAAAACATGATAAATGAGTTTGTTAGTAACTGATTTGTAGCCACTAAGATTTAAAAATGAGGGGTTTTTTATAACACTTGATAAATGGGCTTGTTAATGATTGATTTGTAGCCATTGTGGCGTAACATTCAAGAGTTTTTTATAACACCTGATAAGTGGGCTTTGTTAAAGATATGTATTTGAACAGTTGAACAACTATTCAAAGGGCAAGGAAAGAGTTATAATTTGAAAACTTGAAAATTTTTGATAATGAATCTCATGCGAGATTGTATAACATGTTACAGGAAAGCATGGGAATTTACCATACGAGGTGAATGAATTTGACTAGAAATAGGATTGAGACAACTTGAATATATCAGAGTGTGCAACAAAGCACCAAGAAAATTGCAAAGTGCCATTGAAAGATGGTCAAGTTAATGGGTATATATGTATATGCATATGTACATGTATATGTATATGTATATATGTATGTATGCATGCATGCATGCATGTATGTATCCATTGAGTTGTTGGACAAGCGAAAAATTATGTGAGTTGAAAATGTTGTACATAGTCTTGTGTGTATAAAGCTCCATATCATTTGTCTTTGTTTTGTAAATGGTTATTGAACAACGAGGATGGTGTTTCCCTCAAGGGGGATGGGATTGCAACATCCCCTAGTTAACATTTATCTTCTGTAAATAACTGTAATTATTTTAAATGGTTGATAAAGGGACACACATTCTATTGCTTGAGGAGGGAAAATGGTTGAGAAAGTTAGTTGGTTTAAATATTAATCATGGAATGAATGAGTGGTTTTAATGGACATGATTATGTCTTCAATTCAATTGAAAGAGGAAGTACTTTCTCAAGTTTCCTTTAGCTCATATATAAAGCAAATAAAATGAAAAAATTTAAGAACAACATGGGTTGCGCTGCCAGGACGTGATTATTGTGTGAATTGTGAAAATAACAAGGTAGTTAATTTGTTAGGTGACCAAGAGAAGTTTGATGGGGGGATACATGCTCCCTCTCGTGGGCACACATGCAAAATGAGGGGTCAATAACAACAGATGTTAATTTCCATAGATACTAGTGTAACAACACAAAGTGAAAATAAGAAAGGAGGAGGCTGAGAGGCTTCTGAAGGTCCACCACATAATTGAGAAGGCTAGAGAAAGGTGGGAGAGAGAGTGCATATATAAGAGAGAGAGATTAAGTGGTATATAGTACTAAATGAAATCCGGGAAAGAGGAACTTAGTTGAAAAACATTTTGAGCAAATCTTGTTGTGCAAATGATTTATAGAGCATGGCTTTCTTGTTGATCAAGAGTTCATGAATTCTTCTCAAAATTGAAAGTGCTTGAAACTGTACTGAACTTGAGCGACCGGCTAGATCTCGTCGTTCTGATTCCAGTGCTGCTAACGGTTTGAAAAACTGAATTCGTATGAGGGAGATGTCGCGTTCTGATCGATTTCCCAAACAACTAAAATTGTGACAGGTTTGACTGGGATGCCCAGTCATCATGAGGGTGCATAGCCAGCAAAAAGGGGAATATTCTTGAGAATATTATGTTTTCCAAGACAATGAGATCTTGCCAAGTTGTGCAATATGGTTCGTCGTTGTGGTGGTACGATGTTTGTTTTTGGGCCAATGATTAGGTGACACGTGGCCAGCCCTGAGGTTGCCACGTGTCCCCAGTATGGTGGTCTAAAATCTTGTATAGGTCTGGGGGTTCGACCCCGTGACCTCTAGAGCACCCGCAACATTCTACACCATCTCCTCTATACCGTGGATCTTATCCTATAAGGGCACCATGTTTATTTATGTTGTATTCAAATGTCAAATGCGGGGGGGGATCGCGGGCGGTCCCAACCCACCAGCAACCCCGTTTGTATTTTTCACATGTGATAACAACTAACCATGATATATAATGTTAAAAATAATGGATTAATCACCATAACTCTGGGGGACTTGTCACATGCCTCCGACATCCGCGGTCAGTCCAACAGACATGCCGACGGATTAGCGGAACTTCGCCTTCATTACACAGTTTTGCGCCAATAGTTTAACACAGAGGTTTAAACCGCGGGGTTTTGGGGGTCAGCATGTGGCCACCCCCTCCCTTAACCACAAAAATTTAATGCGACGACTTGTATTCTGTCGATATTTTTAATGCGCCTCCAAATTTGGAGATTATTGCTATTTTAACTGCAGTTAACTGCAGTCCTCCAAATTTAGTGGAGGTTTTGTAGGGGACATTGGTCAAAAGCCTAACCAAGTCAATTTTCAACCAATTTGGGTAAAAAAAGAGTCTACCTAGACTAATTTGAGCATTCTAAAGCCATTGGTGAAGATAAAAAATCCATTGGAGGCTTGTAAACACATGTATTTGCAAAATTTGAGCATAATTAAATATAGACATGCCATTGGGAGCTGGACTAGCAGATGTAGACCAGGAGGGGTGAACTGCTTCATCATGCCTGCTGTGTAAATCTTATGTGTAGTTTTATTTCTCTTTTATACATTGTTGTTCAGTTTTATTTTATTTACATGATTAAAATTCACAATTTCACCTATGTTTCATGGTTAAATTCCTCAATCCTTAAGCAAACAAATCGAGACATGTGCATGCTTTGTAACTGAAAAGGCACTTAGCACAAAAAAATAATACAGTCCTTTCAGATCAGGTTGGTATTAGAGCTAGAGTTTATTCTCTGGTGTTGTTGCGTGAAAATATTTGTTTAATTTTTTTCAAGTTTTCACTTGCTTACTAGGCTCAAGCTTAAGAGGATAGAAGGAAAATTGGTGGAAGCAAGAGGGTCTCAAAGTGAGCCACAACAAAGGAGGGCAAGATTACCACATTCTCCACCACCTAGTACACCTCCTAAAGAAGCAGAAGCAGCATTAAGCATGCCTCTAGATGAAGAAGAAATCCATGAAGAGGTGGATCCCAAAGAAGAAGAAAGGGTGTTCAAGAAAGCATTCCTTGACATGACTGAAATGGTGAGAATCCTTTATGAAGAAAGGAATGAGAGACTAGAAGGAGAAGGATCCAAACTTCACAAGGAAGGACAGGGATCATCAAGAGGTTAAAATGATGAAGATAAATCAAATAAGGGCAATGGAGGAAATGGAGGAAATGGAGGCAGTGGAAAGTCACCATCCTCACCCTCATCATCATCATCATCCTCTACTTCATATTCAGTACATCAGCCACACAATTCAAAGAACACTGGTAAAATTATTTTTCTAAAACTTGATGTTAAGTTTGAATTGCCAATGTTTAATGGTGAAGTCAATGTAGAAAATCTTGACAATTGGATTAGGCAATTGGAGGTCTATTTGAGAATTCAAAACCTTCATGATGATGATACCAAAATCTAATTAGCTTCATTGAGAATGGAAGGTGAAACACTTCTTTGGTGGGAAGCCAAGACAAAGGAGGAGATCAAGAAGCATGGTAAGATTATCCTATCATGGATTCATTTCATTACTGCAATAAAATAACAGTTTCATCTATTAGCTCATATGCAGAAAGCCATAATGAGCTGGCAAAACTTTAAACAATTGAAAGGACAAAATGTGCAAGTTTACACCCAAGAATTTAGGAGAAGATCTTTCTTATTAGGGGTAGATTTGCAGAGCCAAGATACTTTGATCAAGTACATATGAGGCTTACATATCTACCTAAAAAATACTGTCCTCATGTTTAACCCTACATGTCTAGATGAAGTTTGTGTTCATGCCATACATCTAGAAGCTAGAGGGAAAAACATTTCTGATGAGGGTAGAAACAAACCTTTTAAGGGGAAAAACAAAGAGAAGACCTCAAAAGGTAAGGGAAAAAAGAATGCATATGTCAAGAAAGAGGGATAAAAATTGGTCTGTAAACATTTTTCAAGAGAAGGCCGTGATGAAAATAATTGTTGGAAATTACACCCTGAAAAGAGATCCAAACATTAGAACAACAAAGGGAAACAAAAAACTGCAGCTACAACTCAACATGATTTAGGAGAGGATTCAGGTGATGAATCTAAAATTACAGCCATGGGATTGAAGAATATGAAGGGGAAAGAAATTGAAACTAAACTCAGTACTAGTACATCAAACTGTCACATACAAGCTCCAAATGAAGAAGAGAGAATTGAACTGTTTCATGTAAGGGTCATATCCAAACATACCAAGATTGACACATTGTTTGACAATGGGTCACATGAAAACTTAATCTCTAAATACTTGGTCAAGAAACTTAATCTCGAGACCATTCAACATCCAAAACCATATCCATTTGGTTGGATTTGTAAGGATGCAAATTTATAGGTTTCAAAGAAGTGTATATTTCGGTTTGCAATAACTGCATATTTTGTTGACACAGTTGAATTAGATGTGGTTCTGCTTCACATAACATGTATTGTGTTGGGAATTCCTTACTTATATGACAGGAAAGAAATTTTCCATCACCATGAGAATAAATACCATTTATTCAAATATGGCAAGGAGTACATTGTTAGAGCACATCGCAAGAAGACAAATATTGCTACGGTGAATGTTGGACAGGTAAAGAGGTTGGTAAATTCAAGTAAGAATTTTGTTCTTCTAATGATTAAGCCTAAAGCTGATGTTAATCATGAATCATTTGAGGATTTTGATTCTAAGTTGAAATCAGATTTATATGATGTAGTTGATGCACATCATGAGATGTTTCAGGAGCCAACAGGATTGCCTCCAAAAAGGGAGATTCAACATGAGATTAAGCTGCAGCAAGATTGTCCTCTTCCAAACATCAACATATATCACATGTCGATAATAGATAATGCTAAAACAAAGAGGAAAATCTACATGTTGGATAAGGGACTCATAATGCCAAGCACTTCGCCATGTGGTTCACCCATAGTCTTGATTCCGAAGAAAGATGGGACTTGGCGCATGTGTGTAGACTTCAGAGCTTTGAACAATATAACAATAAAGAATCGATACCCATTCCCAAGGATAGATGATTTTCTTGATCAACTGAAAGAAGAATTTTTTTTAACTAAGTTAGATTTACTTAGTGGATATCATCAAGTAACTATTGCAGAAAGTGATATATGGATCAAAACCAAAAAAAGGACTCTTTGAGTGGTTGGTTATGCCATTTGGTTTGTGTAATGCACCGGTAAATTTCATGTGTGTTATGGATAATGTTTTGCGTCCATTTCTTGATGACTTTGTGATTGTGTATTTAGAAGATATACTGATTTTCAAAAAAACAAGAGAAGAACATGTCTTGCATATGAATAGGGTGCTTGATGTTTTGAAGAAAGAGAAATTGTTTCTTAAGATGTCAAAGTGTGAGTTTGGAAAGACTTCTTTGGTTTATTTGGGACACATTGTAGGAGGAGGCGAGTTAAGAATTGATCCTTCTAAAGTGGAATCCATTGTGAATTACCCCACTTCCAAAACAGTAACCAAGGTAAGAAGTTTCTTAGGCATAACTCAGTATTGGAGAAAGTTTATTGCTAACTTTTTTTCCATAGTAGCTCCTATGCATGCAGTGACAAGTGTGAAGAAATGCTTCCAATGGGGAGGAAAACAGCAGCAAGATTTCAAAGCTTTAAAAGACAAGATTAGTTCAGCTCTAGTCCTTGCATTACCGAATTTGAGACAGCCATTCAGGATACAAACTTATGCTAGTGATTATGCCATGGGCATAGTACTTTTGCAGCATGGTAAGCCTATCGCTTTTCATTCTGAAAAATTCAATGGTGTTGTAACTAATTATCCTACATATGACAAATAGTTGTATGCATTGGTACAAAGTGTCAAGAAGTGGAAACACTACTTGATGGGTAAAGAGACAATTATACATACCGATCACCAACCATTACAGTACTTGCCGTCATAAACAAAATTGCAGCAATCATGACATTTCAAGTGGATGGGTTTCCTTAAACAGTTTCACTTGGTTATAATGCACAAGAAAGGTATTGTCAATAAAGTTTTTGATATGCTTTCAAGGCCAATCATAAGTGCTTCTACTTTACTTAAAAATGATTCTATTGTACATGAGAGTTACATAGAACAATATGCACATGATGTTGATTTTCAAGATGCGTATGCTAGTTTAAGTGAAGGGAATCAAGTTGAGGAAAATGATTATCACATGCATAACAATTTATTGTTTCATTTGGGAAATTTGTGTATACCACAAGGAGAGAGGCTAAGTTTCATGAGAGAGGCTCATTCGTCTCTTATTTCTAGACACTTTAGGGTAATCAAAACAATGGTGCATTTACAGAGGTATTTTTATTGGCCTCACATGATATATAGTGTGTCACTTTTTATAAGAGGTTGTTCTATGTGTGCAACAAGCAAGCCTAGCAATAGGAAGCTTGGGTTGTACACGCCACTATTGGTACCATCAAGTCCATGGGAGAGTGTCTCCATGGGCTTTGTTGGAGGTCTACCTATGTCAAGAAGACAACATGATTATCTTTATGTAGTTGTGGATAGATTCATTAAAATGTGTATACTTATGCCATGTAAGAAAACCATAACTATTGAACAAATTGCTGAAATTTATTTTCAACATGTATGGGTTCATTATGGATTTCCAACTTCTATTGTTAGTGAAAGGGATTCCAGGTTCATTGGGAATTTTTGGTCCAATCTTTGGAAGATGATGGACACAAGTTGAAAAAGAGAACTGCTTTTCATCCACAAACTGATGGCCAAACCGAGGTGGTGAACAAAATCGTTATACATCTATTGAGAGGATATTGTAGCAAACATCCCAAGTTGTGGGATGAACAACTGCATTACATTCAACACACTTACAACCGAGCAAGGCACTCTTCTACAAATACATCACCCTTTGAAGCATGCTTTGGGTATTTTCCAAAATCTCCATTAGACTTCATCTTTGAGAAGGATGTTGCAATTGATGGGCATAGTAATATTGACAAGGCTCGAAATTTCATTGAGCAAATTCAAATTATTCATCAACAATTTCAAGAACAGCTTGAGAAGAGTCAAGGCAAATACAAGGAGAGGCATGACAAACATAGAGTTGATCATAAGTTTCAAGAAGGAGATAAGGTATGGTTGCACATAAGCAAAGAAAGGATGCAAGGAGAAGGTACAAAGCTCAAGCCCATTCACTATGGTCCATTCAAGATCATAAAGAAAGTTGGTAATAATGCATTTCAACTTGACTTGCCTTCATATATGCAAATGTATTCAATTGTTAATGTTGAAAAATTACGTTTGTATGAGCCACCTTTGATTGATGATCAAGGAAGTGATGTTCAACTGCCTTCTATTAAATATTTCTCGCCATAATTTCTGGATGAGATCAAAGAGGATACAATTCTTTACAGGAGGACAAGAGCATCCAAGAGGGGTAGTGTTGGCTACCTTCGAGTTGGGATCAAAGGCAGTAATCCAAGAAAGTCAATGTGGATGGAAGTTGGAAAGGTGAGGGAGTTGTACCCTCATCTACTGAATAGGTAATCAAGTCTTTTTGGGTCCAAAATCTTTCCAATGGGAGGTGTGATCAGGAGTTCATGAATTTTGCTCAAAATTGAAAGTGCTCGAAACTATACCAAACCTGAGCAACAGGGTAGATCTTGTCGTTTTGATTTTGGCACCGTAATCGGTTCGAAAAACTGATGTAGTATGAGGGGGATATCGCGTTTTGATTGATTTCCCAAACAACTAAAATTGTGACAAGTTTGACTGGGATGCCCAGTCAGCATGCAGGTGCACAGTCAGAAAAAATGGGAATATTCCATTTTCCAAGCCAATGATATCTTACCAAGTGGCGCAATCTGGTTCGTCATTGTGGTGGTACAATGCTTGTTTTTGGGCCAATGGTTGGGTGACACATGGCCAGCCCTGAGGCTGCCATGTGCCCCCTGTATGGTGGTTTAAAATTTTGTCCCAACCCGCCGACGACCCTGTTTGTATTGTTCACATGTGATAACAACTAATTGTGATATATAATGTTACAACCAATAGATTAATCACCATAACTCTAAGGGACTTGTCACATGGCTCCGGAATCCGCAGTTAGTCCGACGGACATTTTGACGGATTAGTGGAACTCTGCCTCCATTGCATATTTCTGTGCCAATAGTTTAATGCGGAGGTGTAAACCGCGAGGTTTGGGGGGTCGGCATGTGGCCACCCCCTCCCTTAACCACAAAATTTTAATGCGACGACTTGTATTTCGACAAGATTTTTAGTGCACCTCCAAATTCAGATATTGTTGCTATTTTAACTGTAGTTAACTGCAGCCCTCCAAATTTAGTGGAGGTTTTGTATGGGACATTGGGCAAAAGCCTATCCAGGTCAATTTTCGACCAATTTGGGTAAAATAGGAGTCTACCTAGACTAATTTGAGCATTCTGAAGCCATTGGTGAAGAGAAAACAACCATTGGAGGCTCGTAAATACATGTATTTTCAAAATTTTTAGAATAATGAAAGATGGACATGCCATTGGGAGCTAAACCAGCAGATGTAGCCCAGGAGGGGTGAACTGCTTCATCAAGCTTGTTGCGTAAATCTTATGTGTGGTTTTATTTCTTTGTTATACAATGTTGTTTAGTGTTATTTAAGCTTATTTACATGCTTAAAATTCAAAATTTCATCCATGTTTCATGGTTAAATTCCTCAATCCTTAAGCAAACAAATGGACACAAATATGTGCATGTTTTGTAACTAAAAACACACTTAGCACAACAAACTACTACATTCCTTTCAGATCACCTATAAGGTGGAATGATCCATTGGAGTACTGTGGTTTGTGAACTCGTTGAACTGGGAAGAATCACATAGGTTCTTGTGAGGGTTATTGAACCATTAGGAGTGCATTGGAGCTAAAAATATGGTCCTTGACTCACTGTGACATAGATATATATATATATATATATGTATGTATGTATGTATGTATGTATGTATGTATGTATGTATGTATGTATGTATGTATGTATATGTATATGTATGCTATTGAACCATCAGGAGTGCATTGGGGCTAAAACTATGGTGCTTGACTCACTGTGACATATACATATATATGTGTGTGTGTGTGTGTGTGTGTGTGTTTCTTGCATAGAGGACATTATTGCAATTCTCGTGGTAACATGCATACATCCATCAGAAATTAACCATTCCAACCAAAGTGAACCATGAATGATTCTTATAATAAATGTATGAATGGCTTAAGGATCAATAATGGGATCAATAACAAGGAATGCATTTATATACACTTATCTGGGATTAAGACTAGAATTGGAAATACAATGGTGTATGCAGGACTTCCTAGCTATTCCTCCTGAGTTTGCAGGATTTAGATCAGGGACAAATAACCAATTCATTCCTAGTTTATTTATCTATTTAATTAATATATATGTGTTCATCTCACCATACAAATACCTTAAGAAAAAATTCAAACCCATAATGAACAAAGGAACAAGCCTATTCCTTTAAAGTTATTTACAACACCTGCAATGCATTTATCATACCCAATTCACATCCCTAACCATTAATTTAACTAATTAGAACCTTTGTGCCGACATATAATATATGACACATGAATCATAAGTAAAAAAAGATACATTATTCCTTCAAGAATGGACCATTCACCATCCATCACCTAGACTTTTATTATTGTACACGAAATCACATTTCTCATAATGTCATAAGCATTAATTAGCACAATGAACCAATATCATCACAAGCATTAAACCCAACACATTAAACATGTGCATAACTATCATTTCATAAAGGTTTGACTATAAGTATCTTATTAAAATGTACTCAACAACTTAGATTAGGAATTCAACTCTCCACCCAACCATATATATATATATATATATATATATATATATATATAATATATAATCATCCAGGCGAATGTTGTAGACATTGAATAATGCCATTGTATGAGATGTGAATGTTGAATGTCACCTGTGTTTCCTTTGGGCCTGTAGCAATGAATGTTTGATGACTAAATTTTTTTTGTTGTCACTTATGTTCCTATATTTACGTCTTATGTCTATAATCGGACCGGAAAGGAGGATCTCTTATTTATTTGAGCAACATTGAACTCCTTAAGGCCTATAGAAATCTGCGTTGAGTGTGGCATGTTCCTTGTATGACTCAGAGGACCGAAGTGACTGCAAAAATATGATAGACTGGATGGGAAAGTTCCTAACCTGGATGAGCGAGTCCCTAGGCTGTGTTTCGTATCTCTATCATCAAGGAATTGGAGATAGTAACATTGTTGTAAGATTAGGAGGGATATATCACTAGTGTGTGCTTTACGTAACTTCAATAGCGATGTTTGAAGCTTGTCACAAGTCTAATCGGTTACAAAACAACCATGGCCAAGCTTTGGTCGATCCTTTCGCAAATGGCACAAAGTGTAGTGTGGGATAAAGTTTTTAGCTGCATTCTCAACCTCTTAACATTATCCATGACTTGGATTGATGTATCAAGCCTCATAAGGGACAATTAAAATCTAAGTTTCTAGCCAAATGACTGCAATGGATAACCGAGCGTGAGGCCTATTGTCCTTTGAGATGATTGTGGTCAATAATCATGCAAAAGCATCTAAAATGTTTTGTTTGTGTTTTGAATTATTTGGAGGACCAATGCATAAGATATTTTTTAATCAAACAGTTAAGGTTTTCAAATCTTGCAGATAATATCAATAATTATAAGTAAGGGTTGCTTGTTCATATCATACAGTGATTAAGATTTTATTATTTGATTAAGTAGACTTACGTAAGACAATATGATTATTAAATGTTCAGACTGAATTATTCAATAAACCATAAGTTGGAAAAATTTTAAACAATGTTTAAAAATTCAACAAAATATATCTAACATCACCAAGATATTGACAATTTATAGATAAAGGGACTTACATTAACAGATTGTCAAGTAAATCATTCTTTATAATAATTATAACTTTAGGTGGAATTATAAGGTTGCTGAAACAAAGTCAACCTCACCTAATTATCTTGATAATAATTAAATAAATGAAGAAACAAAAATGACTGAAAACAATAAAACTCACATAGAAGACATAGTTGTATGAGATAAGTTCAGAGTCCTGCTTGTATTATTGATGATAAAAAAGACTTGTATGATTTCTGTTTACAAAATCTGCTCATCCAAGGGTGCAACCCTTAATAACTCGAGCTGAGAGTTATTTATACTAATTAACAAAACTTTAGAAATATCTTTAACTGGTTTACAATAATAGGATAAGAATAATAAACTAAGGAGACAAGTACATGGAGTGTCTCTGTTTTTCAGGAGGTTGTTGATGATTCGACCCTTTTTTGGTGAAAGTTGTTGCTGACTTGTCCTTTTTCGTTGGAAGTTGTTGCTGACTTGGATCTTCAAAATTTGATGTGCTAGCATGCTGCAAAATTAATCTTACTTGATGGTTTCACAAAAATTATCCCACTGGTCTTCACTTGGGATTTCTACATTCATCATTTTCTTGAATATTTCATCCACTTCATTGAATCTGTAAAAAGTTGGTTTTTGGATAAATAACTATTTGATTTGATGTTGAATGATCAAATCAAACTATAGAGCTTCAAGAAAATCTCTACGTGTAATGTGACCTTTGATTCCTGTAAAATTTGATTCGTCTATTGCAATTGTATATAACTTTGTGAAATAATATTCTAACTTGACCAACTTATCATTTAATCCAACTAGACCTGGCAGACCTTTATGATTTAAAACATTAAATTTAGTATGAAACCTTTGAACCATAACATTTAAAGCTTCACACTTGGTCTGCAATTAGTTGATCAAGTTTCTTTTTTGCAAAACCTTCTTTATCTCAAAAATGGTTGCAGTCATGTCTGAGATATTGATTGCTTCCAACTCCACTCTTTTCTTTGAATTAAGAACCTTGATCATATCAAAAGCTTCACTTGGCTTCTTTTTGAGTTGATCCTTCTACTCTTGAATTATTATTCTTCATTTGTTGATGAGCTCCTAATGCTCGAAGATGATCTGCATATATGGCCATATTTCAGTAATGGACTTGCTGGTGTTTTCCCAGATACTCTGCTTGGCTTCTCCTAAAGTTGATGCCATCAGAGATTCGCTTTCCAGATATTTAATTTTAAGTTCCAACTGATGAGTCTTCTGCATTTCCTCTAGATATAAAGTACCATTTTTAATCTTTTATGACTCAAGAAGTTGAAATTTATGATGTAGTTTCTCATGTGATTGCTTCTGAGTGGCCAAATATTGAACTAATTGTGTTGATTAGTTATGTTCAAGGTTGTTGAGGGTTCTGCACCTGCAGAAGATGTTTGAGTTGTTAAAGTAGGATCAATATTCACTTGGAGTGTTGATTTCTCTTTCAGCAGTTCTTCAATTTGTTCTTCCATTTTTCTGATATGCAGATTTTGATCAATAATTAATTTAAGAATCTCCTCCTTGTCAGATTCATTTTGTGCCATCTATTTAGTCTGTGGGTCTTCACTTGAGGGTAGCTTGAGTTGTTTTCGCAGAGCAGCAATTTCTACTTTTTTCTTCTTGATGATTTCTTCAGTTGCCTTGTAGCCCTTAGGATCATATCCCACTTTTACTACAAGTTATTCCAATTTCTTTATCTTGTTTTCTTTAGCCAATGAAGACAATTTCTTAATCTTCAACTAGGATTGCATATTTGACATTTCCACTTTCAATTTTGAAAGAGACATAGCTGTTGTAGTCATGGTTGCAAATAATATTTCTCTTGACTGCCTGTGCATATCCATCTGGTCAATTGGATGTATCATTTTTGTATCAAATGAAAATACAGTCTTCTTATACTCAGCATGTGTCTTTCGAAATGGCATTATTGCTTGCAGAAAGACCATCTACATCCTACCTTTCTCACCATCAAAGCTAGTTAGAAGCCTATGTTGTGATGTAGATGTCTGTTTCCAAAATTGGTTGTAAACATCTGATTTCAGTGCTTCATTCTTGTGCTTTATTTCTAGAAATTTGGAGAAAATATTCTACTCTTCTAAAAAGTTGGTATATGAATGTTGGATGATTTCTAGCGGCTCTCTTGTTGGTGATGCTGATGGAGGAGTCCGAGGAAAATTGGTGGATGTGGAGACTTCAGTATCTCCAAAATATATGATCTCTAGTTGTTTATCTTCTGAAAGCAAGGAAGAAGTAAGATTTGGTTTCTTATGTCGTAAGATGAATTCTTTCATAATTTCCTTGGAATGTGGTGTCTCTTCTCTGACCCTTTTTTGTTGTTTACTGTCAGGCACTGGTGTTTTTACATTTGAAGTAGAAATGACTTGTTCATCTGCTTCTTGTAAAGTACCTTCTACCCATTCATTCGGGTTCATGTATTTCTCTATTTCTGCTCTAGAGGTATGAGTGTAAGAGGTTGTATTCTGTTCAACCCTCATAGCATAAATAACTCCACGGGGGTCATATGACCAAGTAAAACTTGATTGAAAACCCATCTTTTTTAATCATGCATCTGCATCAGTACCAGCTGCTCTGGTATTACAAATGAATGATCCAACACTGGCTTTGATTTTATGCTGGGCTTTCCTCTTTCTTGAAACAAAATACAATTAATCCATAATTAAAAAATTTCTTATGTACTCTAAGGAGAAAATTCTCATAGGCACATATTTTGGAAGTTTATATGGTGGAAGCTCGCAGCCATACACTCTGATCTCTGTGTAATTTTTTTACATATACCAATCACCTATTTTTTCTTGTTCACTGAGGTGCAGAATCCTTTTAATGTCTTCTTCAATTCTAGGCTCTGATGAACTAGTAAGCAGATGCCTTACTGGATGAATGAATGAGTCTATGAATTGTGAGAAAGAAGTGGTTGTTGAAGAAGTGTAGGAATTTATAGGGTAAGTTCTGTAGATCAAGAACCAAAGGTCACCGCTCACAAACATATCACAAATCAGTACACCAGTATAATCATGTGGTTAAAACCCTCAAAGAGGGAAAAATTCCACGGCCTGAGCCAACGCAGCCACTTCAGGCAATTTATTAATATAAAAGAGAAAAGTTACATATGTTTCTCTCATAAACGGCTACCGGAAAAATGACCCTCCATGCTCTTTAAATAGAGATCATAGGCCAATCAGGTGTTAAGCCACTGATCAAGTGTCATTAATACCGAGGTGAGAGATAACCGTCGGATCACTACAAATCGTGACTGTCGGATTATAAGTTATAAATGTACATGGTAAAGAAACACACTTTACCTAACTCTACACTAGACTAAGTTATTCTTAACTATTTCCTATGTGTCGGAATATCTTGACATCCCCCCTTAAGAACAACTTGGGATAGAATTGAAGGATTTACAAAGGTGACACAAAAGGAGCCTATTTTCTATGTGTCGAAATATCCTAACATCCCCCCTTAAGAACAAATTGGGATAGGATTGAAGGATTTACAAAAGTGACACAATAGGAGAAGGAAGGAGGCATTAGAGCCTATCCCCCCTTAATGACAACTTTCCTGAACTCCAAGCATGGATCAAAGTTTGGTAAACTTCACTTCTGTGAGAACCTTTGTAAAGATATTGGCTACTTGATCATTGGTTGGACAGTACTGCACTTCAATAACACGATCATGAATGAGCTTTCTGATGAAGTGTATGTGGAGTTCAATGTGTTTCATACGCTGATGCTGAACTGGATCTTTACATAGTTGAATGGCACTCTGATTATCACACCAAAGTTGAGTTGGATGTTGCTGATGGAGACCATATTCAGATAGGATTTGACGAAGCCACATGGCTTCCTTGTTGGCTTCAACTGCACCATGATACTCTGCTTCTGCTGAAGAAAGAGAGATGGCACTTTGTTTATTACAAGACCAAGTAATAGGTCCTGAACCGAGAGTGAATACATATCCTGCAGTAGACTTTCAATCATTAGGGTCACCAGCCCAATCAGAATCAGTGAAACCAATAAAAAATGGAGATGCTACTGCACTGTAATGAATCCCAAACTGAACTGTACCTCAAATATATCAAAGTATTATTTTGGTTTCTTTCCAGTGACTTTCATGAGGTTGGTGCATAAACCGAGTGACAAGACCAACGGCAAAGGAAAGGTCACAATGGGTATGTGTTAGATACATAATTTTACTAACAAGTTGATAGTATAAGGTAGCATCAACTTCGGGAGTAGTACAAGTGACTAAAATCTTGACTCCAGACTAAAATGGAGAATGGGTTGGCTTACAGTATTCCATGTGAAAGTGGTGTAGAAGATCACAGGCATACTTGGACTGAGAGAGGGTAATGCCTTCTTTGGATTACAAGACTTACAGACCAAGCAAATAATGCAAGTGTCCTAAGTCTGTCATTTCAAACTTCTTTTTTGAGGCTAGACTTCACATGGATTATATGGTTTGGATCACTACTAGTAAGGATAATATCATCAACATAAATAACAAGGATGGTGAAGGACATACCCACTTTCTTGGTGTAGACAGTGTTGTCAGAAAGACACCTATAAAAGCCATTATCTAATAGAAATATATCCATTTTGGCATACCAAGCCCGAGGAGCTTGTTTGAGACCATAGAGAGACTTCCTAAGGCAACAAGCAAGGCTAGAGTCATTCTGGATAAAGCCAGGGGGTTGTTCCATGTAGATTTCTTCATGCAAATCTCCATGTAAGAAGGCGAATTTAACATTCATCTGATGAACTTCCCATTTAAAGGAGGCAGCAAGGGAAAGAACAAGGCAGATAGAATTCATTTTGGCAACAGGGGAGAAGGTTTCAATATAGTCAATGCCTTCAACTTGAGAAAATCCTTTAGCAACAAGATGAGCTTTATGTCTGTCCACTTTTCCATTGGGTCCAAACTTTGTTTTGTAAACCCATCTGCATCTGAAAAGTTTTCTTCCTTTTGGAAGAGGAACAAGATCCCAAGTATCATTCGCTAATAAGGAACGGTATTCTTCATTCATAGCTGCATCCCAATTTTGATGACCAGAGGCTTCTTCAAAGGTTTCTGGATTAGGATTGTCTAGAACTTGAGCCAATAAGGAACAAGCTCTTTCGAACTAAGAATGTGTACGTCGTTGATCGGCAGGGTCACCTGCAAGAGAACCTGCTGCATCCTGAGTAGAGCGAACCCATCTTGGAAGCGGTGGAGTAAAAGGAACAATTTCAAGAGGTGGAGGAGGATTTTCATCCTTGATGTCATCATCTGAACTAGAAGGAATGCTATTAGAAATGTAAGAGAGAGAGAGAGGTAGCACATATGCCGAATCAGTCTCGCAGGCCAAAGGTGGCACACCCGCCGAACTAGGCTCGCAGGCCGATATATTTTCATCAAATTTTACATCTCTTCTAATGATTATATTTTTGGATTTTGGTTGAATAAGTGTATAACCTTTGACATCTTCATAATATCCAACAAAAATGCATTTTTCACTCTTAGGTTCTAAGGCTTTATGTTTCGCATCTGGAATATGGGCCCAAGCATCACTTCCAAAAACACGAAAGTGACTTACATATGGTTGGATTGAGCTCCAAGCTTCTTCTGGAGTTATATTCTTTAAAACCTTAGTAGGAGTGCGATTTACTATGTAATTTGCACAGTTAATGGCTTCTGCCCAAAAATTGAGACCAATTCCTTTAGATTGAAGCATAAAATTAGCCATTTCTTTTAAGGTGCGATTCTTTCTTTCAGCTACACCATTTTGTTGTGGAGTATATGGAACAGTATGTTGCAGTTGAATTCCATGCTCAGTGCAAAATTTGATAAATTTTTTGTTAACATATTCTCCTCCATTGTTTGATCTTAACTTAAGAATTTGATGTCCAGATTGTTTCTCAATGAAGGCCTTAAAGGCAAAGAACATGTTAAAAACTTCACTCTTGAGTTTTAAGAAGTATACCTAAGTGCATCTGGAAAAATCAACAATGAAAGTTAAGAAGTACTTGAAACCAGAGAAAGAAACAACAGGAAGTGGACCACATAAATCACTGTGCACAAGCTACAAAGGGGCTAAAGCATACCAATAGGCACATTTGTCAAAACTATCCCGATGATGTTTTCTGAGTACACATCTAGAGAAAACACCATCTCGGCAAGATACCATAGGAAGACTCGTCACCATATTTTCCTTACATAGAGTTTGAAGAGAGTAATAGTTTAAGTGACCAAATCACTCATGCCAAAGTTTTCTCACTTCATCATTATGAGCAACAAAAATGGAGGGAAGACATGATGATCCAAAGTTGTCAAACTTATACAACCTTGTGGAATCATCAGCAATTCCAGTAGCTAAAATATGTTTAGGATCTTTGAGGTCCTTGATTACAACATCATGAGGTGAGAATTCTACTATTTTCCCTTAACCTGAATGAGTTATCTGATAAATAAAGAGAAGGTTGCATGACAATGTAGGAACACATAGTACATCATTAAACTGACCATTATCGAGATGAATGGTTCCAGATCCTACAACACTAAGAGATCTATCATCACCAACATAAATATGTTTAGTGTTACAATCATTTAAAGAAGAAAACATAGCTTTATTTTTGGCCATGTGATAAGAAGCTCGATAATCAATGAGCCACTCATGAGAATGAGAAGAGGAAGATACATTTAATGCATAACCAAATCTTGATGCTTCACAACCCTAAGCAGAAAGTGACATTCCTAAACATAAAGGTGAAGAGTGCTCCAAATTGATGTTTTGCTTCTTCATTTTTTGCTTCTAAGGCTTCCATCTTCTTAAAACATTTGGACTCTATATGGCCATCACGATTACAAAAGTTGCAATGTCTATCGGTCTTCTTCCCTTTGTTTTTATTTGCCTTGTTACACCATTTTTTTGGTCATCTAACCTATTATCATTAGATGGACCCAAGTACACCATGTAAGACCAATTTTACCCTAAGTAAAATTGCTTTCACTATGTAAAATAACTTAATAAACCACATTTATTAGGTTGTTTATGGTCTAAACAGGAAACCCCAAAAGGAAACATTAAAAAAACCTATATTTGTTTGATTTTCCTCATGGAATAATTAATTAAACCATAATTTAATTATTATTCCTAGTCATGTTTAACCCAAAACAAAGAAATTAATTAGATAAACCTTTATTTATCTTATTATTTTCTAGGAATAATTATTTAAATCTTATTTAGATAATATTCCTTATTAAATATGACCAAATCACTCACAAATAATTAAATAAATCATTATTTATTTGATTATCCTTCAACCACTTCCTTAAAAAGATAAATAAATCATTTATTTATTTATTATTGACAAATAAAGGATTTTGACCCAAGTCAAATACTTTTTCCCTCCAACAAATATAATAAAATATTCCATAAAAGGTGGATCTAGATTTGGTTAACATTATTTTAATCATGCACCAAGATCTAGAATGACCCAATATTTTGTTATAAATAGGAGGGTTTTTCCTACCATTCTTCACCTTTTGTTGCCCATTAGATCACTCTGGATCTAAACTCTTGGTCTAACTTTGAGCCATTATCATTGTCATATTTTCCATTATTTGCTGTGTGAGCTCCCTTTGAGTTCTATCTTTTTCTGGGTTTTCTACACCAACAGGAGAGAGAAATTCTAGATCTGAAGTGCTGAGGACTTCCAAGAACCCATCCCATTGAGGAGAATTGGAAACATCATCTTGTTTTCCTCCCAGGTGCCCTTAATACAAAAAAATCTTTCAAAAATTGTTCTTGTCTTGTCTATTGGATATATGGAGCAAACCCTTATTTTTACTGCTTAATGTCTTTCCATGCATAGATCTGGTTTTTTGCAGCTCTTGTCTTGATCAAATAACTGCAGATCTGAAGATATTGGCAGCCACATTTGATGTTAGGGCTATTAGTTATGTGTAGCTAAAGTGGTATTTTTTCGTACACTTCGACAAAGGATTCATACTAACAATTGGCGACTCCACACGGGTTTTCAATTACGATCGTTGTCGTTTTTCATATTCCTGCATATCCAGCTACTTCATACCCTAGGGTTTCTTTTCAGCTTTTTTTTTTCCTATTTTCATGGTGTTTTTCCCCTATAAAACCCTAAAACATTAAAATTTCTAACTTTCGCGTGTTTCTGGCCCTATTGCGTAGGTGACCGACATCAGCTGCAACTGAGACGACAACTTTTCCGGAAATCTGCTGCCGAGACACCTGGAGCTTCAGGTCGCACTTTTCAGCCCATAAAATGCGACCTGGACCTCCAGGTCACACTTTTCAGCCCATTTTCTGCAACCTGCACAGAAAACAGGTCAGAACCTGCGACCTGTCAATTTTTCTGTTGTTTTTCTGCTATTTTTCTGGGTTTTCTGAAGCTTCTGTCAGGGTTTTCCAGCCTCTGTCTCAGCCCATTTCGACCTGTTTCTGATCTGTTGTGCTCATCTAAGTGGGAACATAGGCCCCTAGGGCTTCAGTACCCTCCACTTTTTGTGGAAGAGTTTTTATCTGTTTCAGGTCTGTTTTTTCAGAGTTTCAACCCCCCTTTTTCCAGATCTGATACCTCCTTTTCAGACCTCTTCTAATCAGCTCTTCTCCCTTTCAAATCACCTCCTAAACTTTTTTTTGGATCTACTTTTAGGGCCTCCTCCTTGCCCCTTCTGCTTTTTGCTGATTTCCTCCTTTTTTCCAGCCACCTTGCCTCTGCCTCTTGGCTGTGATCTGCACCTTTTTTCAGCAGCTTTTCCCTTTAGATCCCTGTCCCTTTCGACCCTAGATCTATCGGCCTCTTTGTAGTGTTTTTTGACTAGATTTTTTTCCCTCTTTTAGATTAGTTTTGAGAGACCCACCTTTTTGGGTTGAATCGATGCAATAGTAGCTGTTAATTTTCTGTTATTTCAACATTATATATTGTTCTTGCAGCATTATTTTCAGTTACGCATCACACTTTTTCTCTTGATCTAAAAAAAAAAGGGTTTAAAAATTAAAATTAACGCACGCCACACACTCACCCTAAGCGAAGAAGAGCCTGGTTTACACCGCCAGGCAAAGAGTTTAAAATCAATTGACACTGCCCTTTTTTGCCCTTGTTTTGACATTGTAATCACTTGATTCTGCACCTCCCTGCCTTTGTCGGTCGCTCTTCTTCCCCTCGTGCCGTGTTTGTGTCGTCACCATTGCGCCCCCCAAGCGCACATCCCGGAGACTTCTTGGCCTTCACCCTCAGTTTCCGGTCGATCGACCTACTCCTTCCCGCCGTTGTAGAGTTATTCCTCCTCCGAGTCCGCACTCCGACTCCTCTTCTGATTCATTGGGTTCTCATTTTACTTCCGGTTCTCCCCGTGTCACCTTCACTATGTCTGGTCCAGGGCCTAATGCTAGCGGTAATCCCGGCCCTAATGCCAGGACTGCTACTAGCGGAACCGCCATAGGAACTACCTCGGCTGCGCCCTTGCTCCCCTTCATGGTAGGTCTCAGCCTTCCTGATTTGGACCGGTTGACAAATGACCCTATACACCATGACGCTAGTTGGCCCGCTATGCCGACAAAGCTCCCTTCTGACATCCCAAAGTTTGAAGGCCTTGCTGGAGAAGATCCTTCAAATCATGTCCGATCTTTCCACATGTGGTGTTCATCTACCTCCATTACCAATGACTCTGTCCGTCTTCGGTTGTTCCAACGAACGCTTACAGGCGCGGCTTCTAAGTGGTATGTTGATCAGCCCCCTTCTTCTCATACCACCTTTGCGACTCTTGCCCGGGCTTTTTTATCTTACTTCCATCTTCCCCTTCGTTATGACACTGGTATCGAACTACTGGTCATAACTGGTATCGAACACTAGATCTGGTCTTCTGGGGGCTGAACAGGGGTTTAACACCGAGGAAGGTGAACCAGAAAAGCAGACTAATCAATCAAAAACCAAACAAACAACTCGATGGAGGGAGGACTAACTCCCACTGATTCCCCAGTGGGGTCGCCAAATTGTTGAGGAGGTAAATCCCCTCTATGGATAGAGGCGATCGCACTAGCCCTAGAGTGGGTCTAGCAACAATCGAAACACGGAAATTTATTGGTTCATAGTTACAAAAGACAGAATCGCGATAGATCGCTTACCGTGATTCCTTCGCTGCTGTTGTCGAAGAAGTGGTGCTTTCGTTCCTAGCTGGACAGGTCATGATCTGCGAGCTTGCTGCATCCAAATACCTATACACATGCAAAGAAGAAGGATAACATGCAACGTAATATTTCAAACTTTTATAACTATCGATCAGTCAGAGAGGAACGAATGAAATTGCATTATATAATGAAAAAACACAATCATGGAACCAATAGCAGAGTCATGTATATTAAGATACGAGAGAATGATTACAACCGGTGCTCTAACGTCGTGATCTTCCTTCGACAAGGTTCTAGCGGGACGTGTCTCACAAAGCTCATCAGAGATTCGACAAAACTCTCTCTCTTACAGGGTTCTCCTTAGCTCTGCTCTTGATTATCATTTAGCTATATTTTCCTTCCCAAAAGTTCAGCTCGCTAGCAAATGGAGAGGGCAGGCTTTTATAGAGGGAGAAAGAGAGGTTAGGCTCCCTATAATCATGGGGGAGAGTCCTATCTCTTAGGAAGGATCCATGAGAGGTGTAAAACCACTTCCTAATCAGGGAGATCCAGAGGCAAACAACCCAACCTCATTTTGGTGATCCGTTCTGGAGTTGTTAGAATCAAACTTCCACCTTCTATTATTAAAAAGCATTCTTTAAAAGGCTTGGCGTGGGCATAACACAGGGACAGAGCGCGAGCTGGCGTGCCCACTAGTGTGCATTTTCTCCATTGGCGCGAGGCATGAACTAGCTACCTGCGCCAATGCCAAAACATGGATTTTTAGGGTTTTCCAGACGAAATTTTCTTCAGGAGAATTCTTGCCCTTATGCAGAAGGATACCATCAAGGTGTTTTCAGGACATTTTATTGTTCACAGGTCATGGGAATAGTCCTCCAATGTATGGGACGAGGGATTGCAGGGATGGTGACAAAATGCTGTGCGACAGATGCCCCCTAAAGCATGAGATCCGAGAGAGAGGGAGGGGTGAAATGCTTTATGAGAATGCGCACAACTGAAAACATTGTCATCGGAAGACCTACGAATACAAATACAACTGATATATTTGATACATGATATGTGGTATGGGCACATACATCCATAAGAGAGCGTACAAAAACTGGGATCCAAGGTATGGATGCAGCCATCCAGTAAATAAGGATCAACAAGTAGACTCATGTATGATCGCAGCCATCCAATCAAATGATTCATGTAATAAATCATAATAATCCACAAAGAACCCGCAGCCTAGATGTTTATCAGACAAAATCCAAGGTCTTGCGCTCCATCTCGACCCGAACAGAGTACAAGTTCGAGCATGCGAAATCATAATCGCCTGATTACCAGCCAACAATGAAAGCCGTTAACGGACGCGAGAGAAACCACCAATAATGACAATGGCTCTCAAGGTACAAAGGTACAATCTGCATAATGTGAACAGTGAGCTAGCGTCGAACACTCGCAGAATCATCCGATCGAAGGCCAATAATGACAACCTTGCATCGAATGCAAAGAACCTGCCATTGAGGCATGCAGGCTCCAAGGTACCTGAAGGGAGTCTCTGGATCAGCTTCCTGGATAATGAGCTGAGGTTGACAGGAAGTGACCTTGATAGAAGGTGGGCCATAATGTTTCCCACATCATCGACACGAGACAGAGGGATATAATGTTTGTGAATCAAGACTAACAGAGAATTAGAGGGAGGTTGAAAACTGCAGAGGCCAACTTCTCCTGAACATATCGGCGGCATGATATTGGATTTGGCAGTATTTGACATCAAGGGATCTGAGGTCATGGTGACATGGCAAAGAGCAAATGAGCGGTCAAAAGAGATTACCCAAACCCATGAAGGCAAGCAGATAACGAGATGAGATGTCCCCAACCCGACACGAATGCAAACAAGTGCCATGTTCAAGAGCGACATACTTCCGACACGACTATGATACTAGTTCCATTTTCCCCCACCATTTTTGTCGAGTACCCAAATTATTTTTGAAAACAAGCTTGAAGGTGATAGCATATGCTTGCGATATAAGTTTTTCCTTCAGACAAATCCAACTTAGTACATTTAACAAGCCCTAGGAAGGAGGAACTCGAGTAACGTCATTATGATGGAGTCCGATGTCATCAATTTTTAACGAGTCTGACAAAGGAAGAACTCGGTGTATTTTCATGTTTAGAGAATTTGAAAAGACAGCGGAAAAGAAAACTCCAGCAATCCCTTTTCGTAGATAGTCCCACAGATCCGAAAAGGTAGAAAACTATGTCTGAGAGAACCTCCTAGTCGCGATAGGCTAGGGTATTCATTTTTCGTAAATAATCTATCCCATCCCAAAAAAGGGGTAAACATATACTAGGTAGATGTCGTTTTGAAGCCAATTTAACGAGCTCAAAACGACAATTGACTCAACAATCTTTTCAGTTTTAGAGAGTCAGAAAAGAGTTGAAAGGTGACTCCAGTAGTGACTTTTTCTTGTTTTTACCGAGTCCGAAAAAGTATAAAATATAACTCGTGTCGTCATCCTAATCGCGTGAAAACCTGTCGCTGCACAAAAATCAAGTGTAAAACCCATTTTTCGACAAGAATATTACCAATAGTAAAAAAAAATTTACTTTTCACCTTTTTACCTCTTTGCAGAGTGATAGTGAGCCATTTCCTTTGCGATCTTGAGGTGATGACTGTGAGAAATCATGTGAATGAATCCAGATCCTGTCTTCTTCAGGTAAGAGTCGCTTCCATTAGCCATCTTTTAAGTCATATTTCATAGTTTTTGACTGTCATTTGGCATCCCTAAGGGGAGGAATTGCAAAATTAGGGCTTCCGTGGTTAGCGCGAGTATCAGGCACGAACCCGCACCAATCAGCTCTGTTTTACACAGAGGCCGCACCAGCTGGCACGACTGTTAGCCAGACAGCCGCGCCAACGGCGTAACGCAAATTCTGGCCAAAAAACCTCAAAAATGAACCAATGAAAAGTAATTTTGAATACTTGAGGAGGTTTCTAACACTCCTATGTTTGATTTGATGCAGGTACCCAGCAAAAATGGTAATTGAATGGAAGGAACGAGAGCACGGTGAGGAAGATGAGTTGGCAATGGAGAATGAATAGTGTATGAATGCTCTCCAAAATTGCAGTTTGAAAAAATTCTTCCTGACACCATGTCTCCGGGCTTAGCCTGAACTATTGCAATATCTAATTAGCATCTGGCACAAGGATGAGGAGAAGTTTAAACTTCGAGATCAAGTACTTGAGCTCGAAGTGTCAGATGTATACTTCATCACTGGACTGTCACGCAGAGGTCCAATTCCTATCTTGACTGGCACCAGGCCTTCAAGCGAAAACACGACAATGGTCATGGACAAGGTGTGCGTCGGGGCACGTAAAGGGATAGGTAGTGAAAAGGTAGACATTCAGACCGTCCCTGATTTAGCACTAAGAGTAGTGATACATACTATTTCGCGGGCTGCAGGGTCGCAGGCACTGCACAAGGTTACCAAGACACAGCTCCTTCTCGCATCAAAGTGCATGAACCCAATAGTGTTTGACTGGGCCACAGCCATGACTATGAACATCAAACAACAACTGACCAAATGCAAAAATATCAAACTGAAACAATTTGGATACGGGTCAATTTTGGTATCGTTCTTCCTGGAAAGACTACCTATCTTCCAGTTCCATTGGGCTATAGTCTCGGATCCACCGTTGAGAGAGCCACGGATGGCTCAATGGGCAGCATTGATGCCCAGGGCAGGGGGCGGCCAGCAGATGTCCTGGCGGCCCGAGTGCTTTGGATGGTTCCGACGACAACTGATTGTCGTAGAGGACTGGCCTTATGCGGGCACTGATTTCACTGGATACCCAGACCTTCCACTCCCAGAAGGAGAGGATTAGGATGAGGAGCTGGGTAAGACTCTTTTTAATTTTATGAGTTTTATGATTTTTTGGTATACATGCATGTTCTAATAGCTGATCCTGTATGTATGTAGATGTTGGCCCAGAGAGGCCCACCGGGATGTCACCAATAGTGAGGAGGACCCCTCTCACTTATGACCCTCAAGGTGAGGGGGCGAGGGGGATGCACTTGTATAGAACCTAGAGGGGATTTCTCGAGGGGTTATGGATTATCCTCGCCTAGCTGATGTCCCTTTAGCTTATTAGAGGCACACAGTAGGGGTGCCGATTCGCCTCCACCGCTTACTAAGGCGGTTGGTGTGGGCAGTGACGTGCTACCATGAGCACCATGCCGATTAGTCACCTAGGCTTCTTATATGCATATTTTTTGAGAGACATGTCGTCTCCGGATGTAATTGAAACAAACATGTATATTTTTTGGTTTTATACGATGCACACGTTGCAAACACTCGACATATATATATACATCTATTTTCTACATGGATCTTGCTTACATATGATGATGTTTTTACAAATTGCGTAAATGTCTATCTAATACCATGTTGGCTACTACATCTGTTAGTGTATTCATTCGTCTAGGTATATGCTAATATGTAATGTAAGAAAAATTCCTTTTAAGTAAACGAATACATAGATACAGTCTTAAAATGCATGGTTTTCTAACTGAATAATGACCATTGAGCTGTAAAACCACAAGCTATGAGTCTAGATATACAAGCAACGCGCAAATACCAAGGTTGACAACCTCATTTAATAATTCCAAAATGACACTATATTCCACGAGATTATTTGTAGCAGGCCCTAAACAAACACCTTATAAATTAACCAACTCACAAGCAGGATTGTAAATTACCCAGGCTGCCGAAGACAAGTTCCTGGTACTGCGAGAGGCACCATCCGCGAAACCGATATAAGGAGTAATAGACATCTGCACAATTAGGAAGACCCAATAAGCAGAAAAACGCTTACAAAGCACACCACGCCACACATGCACAAGAATGAAAAATCACCTATGTACATATACTATGCAAGAATTATTCAAGCATAATATTTCTTCAGGTACAACCCATTTCTGGGCTGCGCCAAAGGAAGACCTTCATAATCAATCAGCTCATAAGCCCCATTTTTCAATACACGTTTAATGATATAGGGCCCATGCCACATAGGTTGGAATTTGCCTGCCCCAAGCTTGTCATGGGCTTGATCATACAAGAGGACGAGGTCCTCTTCGATAAAAGAGCGCGGAGAAACCGTTTGATCGAAATGAGCTTTAACCCGCTTTTTTTGTGCCTCGATAACCAAAGCAGCCAAGTGGCGAGTTTCGTCCAACTTCTCGAGATATAGGAGACATTATTCCTCCGGGGAAGTGTTGGGCAGTAACTCCACAGCCAATTTTAGTGAAGGGATCTCACATTCAACCGGAAGAGTAGCTTCCAGACCATACACCAACTGAAATGGTGTGAATCCGGTCGCACTCTTTACTGACATTCAGTAGGCTCAAATTTCTGAAAACAACTGGAGATGCCAACTTGATTTGTGTATACCAATTGTTCGTTGAAGCATCGTGACAAGTACCTTGTTCACGGCTTCAACTTGGCCATTTTCTTGAGGGTAATATGGTGTTGAGCTATCGTGATGCAAGCCCAACTTAGATGTTAGCTTTGCATCATATAGTCCCGAAAATGAGAACAATGATCAGTGATGATGGCTTGAGGAATGCCAAAATGAGTGATCACATGGTTGAAAATGAATTGTGCATCTGTCTTATTGTCTGCAGCCAGTGTAGGCATTTCTTTGGCCCACTTGGTGAAATAATCTACGGCAACGATGATATAAGAATGCCCCCTGGCCGAGTGAGGGTTACACGTCATAAAATCAATGCCCCATTTGGCAAAAGGGCCTACGATAATGACAGGATGTAATGGGAGAGGTGGCACACTCATCTTGCGTTGGAAGATCTGGCACGCGTGACACTTTCGTACTGCAACAATACAATATTTAAATATAGAGGGCCAGAAATATCCCGCACGAAGGATCTTCTATGCGGTGGCATATCCGGACATGTGACTACCACAGGTGCCACTGTGACAGTCATTCAGAACTTTCTCAACCTCTTCTAAGGTCAAACACCGGCAGAGTACAGAATCGACTCCAATGCGATATAGGGTATCTCCGACAATGAAATATGGTTGTGACTGATGTTGAACGCGACATCAAGCATCCTTCGTTAACTCGGACTGGAAGGTCGATGTCTGGAGGTACACGATGATATCATCGTACCATGGATCGAGAGAGATGATTAAGAAGAGAGTTTCATCCTGGATATGATCCTCGGATTAAGACAGAACAGAGTTGGTAGGGAGAGAGCAAATGAGATCAGCAAAAACCAATGACTTCTTCGATTTGGCAGTAGTGAACTCCAAATCGAAATCTTGGAGGATCAAAATCCACTTTGAGTACTTTCCCCCCAACAATTTTTGAGACAAAATTTAATTCATGGGGTTGTAGTCAGAAATCATGGTTATCGTGCGTAACAAGATGTAATGGCGAAATCGTTGAATGGCCTGGACCGCAGCCAGTGCCAATTTCTCGACGTGGGCATAACAGGTTTCAGTTTCGAGGAGATTCTGAGACAGATAATAAACCACGTGTTCATTACCGTCATCGTCATCCTGTACCAGAACCATGGCAATTGTACTAAATGCGGCAGCCAAATAGAGGGTAAAGTCGCGATGATAATTTGAAGGATGTATTAATGGAGTGTTGAAAAGCAATGTCTTAAGGTTGTCGAAAGATTGTTGAGCAACATTGTCCCAACAGAAAGGGACATCATGCTTTATAAGGTGTGTAAACCCTTTGGCTACCTTAGCATAGTTCGGGATAAAGCGACGTAAGAAATTCACTTTCCCTTGAAGACTCTGAAGCTGATGCAACGAGGATGGGGATGGGAGATTAACGATAGCCTCAACCTTGATAGGGTCAAGGTTAATTTCATGCTTAGAGACAATGAATCCTAAAAGTCGACCAGAGTCAACGCAGAAGATGCACTTGTGAGGATTAAGCCTCATGTTGTAACGTATGCAGTGGAGAAAGATCTGGTGGAGATGTTCCGGATGGTCTTGGCGCAGAGCTGAATGAGCTGGGAAGTCATCCAAATATGGCTGAACAACATTACATATTTCGTGAAAGGCATAAGGCATGGCACATTGGAAGGTAGCCCCAGCGTTTTTTAAGCCGAAACGGAGCTTCTTATAGGTGAATGTTCCCCACGGACAGATGAAAGCGGTCTTATGTTTATCGGATGGAAGGATATTGATTTGATTATAACCCGAAAAGACATCCATAAGGGAAAATATCTCACTCCTCGCACAATAATCAATGATCTGATCGATAAAGGGGGTGGGATAGTTGTCCTTACGGCAAGCCTGATTGATATCTCGATAGTCAACACAGACTCGAATTGTGCCCTGCTTCTTATCCACTAGGAAAATGTTGGAAACCCACTCTATCAGAGGGATTAGATATATGAAGCCCGCTTTAAGAAGTTTCTCAACTTCATATTTTATAGGAGCAGCTTTCCGAGGATGCACTGGACGTAGACACTGGCGCATAAGCTTCGCACTAGGATAGGTGGGAATTTCGTGCACGATGATACTGGGATCGATTCCAGGAATCTCTTCATATGACCAAGTGAAAACATCACGGAATTCATGGAAAAGGCTAGTGTACACTTGAATCTCATCGGGAGAACAAGTGACACCCACATGGATGTTCTTGACGACCCCCGGTTTAATGGAGATGTCGATAGGCATCGTTTGGGTGATATTACTCAGATTTCCTTCTGAAAATACTTCATGAGTCAATATTGGCGTTTGGAGCGGCAAATAGGGAACCTGAGATGCAAAATTCTCAAGACAATTAGACATTTCCCCCAGGCTAGGCATAAATGAGGAACGATGATGCCCATCGCTCCAAGACAAATCTTCGAGAGACATAGTCTCCACGATAGCTTCGTCGGATGGAAAAACTTCTCTCAAAGGATCGAGAGAATTTTCATCATCGAGCTAAGGGGATTGAGAATAAACATCAAGAGCCATGCTCAAAGGAGCATTATCAACAGGAGGAGGATCCGATGCGGCAACGATCTCACAACAATTGATTTCAACCGGGGTAGAGACATCGATTCTCCAAAAAAGGCAACTTGTTCAAGAGAAGGGATGATCCATGGGTCATCTGACCTAGAGACCATATTGACTTGAATGGTATTTGGTGGTGGAATGGGAAAAATACCCATGAGAACGGGGTCCTTGAAAAAACCAGGTCCTATACTGTCGGGGGGATTAGGAATTTGATCCACGTACAACACGTTTTTCTCAGAGGATGAGGTAAATAAAGACAACTGATCAAAAAACAATAATCTTTCCCTCATGTGGAAACTTCAAAAGTCGAAAGAGGGTGGACGAAACGCATAACATGGCGTGGGTCCAACTGCAACCAAGTAGAATATTGTTGTTGATTTCGGCATCAACAACTTCCACTTCGACGTTGCTTGTCTTACCTTACAATGTAATCGGTAGACTCGCGAGAACACCCAAGGGTTTTGATTCCCTTCCATCAAATGCCTCAAGGGAATTAGGAGATGAAGTGAGGGCTGGAGAGCCAATGGCCTTCCAGCAAGCAGATTACATAACACAGGTAGAGGCACCTTCATCCACAACAGCCCTGTGAATATTAAGGCCGTTAATACCGAATTGTATAACAAGCATGATCTGGTGTGGAAGTCAGGGGATGAAATTCTCTAGATCGAAGGTGAGAAGGCTAGAGTCGGTAGGATCAATTCCGTCGATTACAGATAACAAATCTTTCTGTTGAGACGAAAAACTATGAAGTACTTCCAATGCGGACATCGCGGAAGGTGCCTGTGCCAAATCCTCAACGATGCTGTAATGTTGAGCAACACGGGCATTCGGATTATAGGAAGACTTTCGGAGAACACCTTTGGAAGGTGGTCGTACAATGGGTTCAGCACTGGGCCTTTCAATTTCCAGGGAGCTAGAGGTAGGTGGGGGAGGAGGGCCATCAACGACCTCCTTCCCAGCTTCCTAAGGTGATCCGGCATAATCCTTCGACCGAGTGGCAATAAAAACAAGTGCAGCACCATTCATCATGAAAACCTGAGACCCAAACAGTGCAGACGATGAAGGCTGCTTGACCATCTGGGTCTGCTGAGATGGAAAAGGTTCCTTAAGAACTGTTGGAGTTCCCTTAGAGCCCTTAAGAAGTTGACTAACCTCGGATCGTCTAGGAAAATATTTGGTGCAGTGGTCTTCATCACAGATCAGGCGAGGGTACTTCGGTTTTCGCTGTGAACCATCATTAGCACATGGTTTGGACAATTATGGTTTTGGGGCATCAGATTTGGCTTTGCCTTTACCCTTCTTCTTCCCTTTGGAATTCTTGTCCACAGGATTAGCCTGGATGGCGTTGACCTCCGCGGTCTTACTAGAATCTAGAGTAGCTAGAGGAGCAGAATTGTTGGAAGAATTTGATTTATGCTTCCCATTAGAAGACTTGCAATAAGTCTGAGAAACAGAACCAATAACACTATCTACTGATGGGGTAGTTGGCGCTTTAGAGGTCCCTGGTTGCGAGGCATCAGTCAAGATGTCATATAACGTGCCGGACTAGGAGTACACTAAATTGAGGTACTGGGCACGAGCAATGGCTTGTTCCTCGATTACACATGCCCCCATAGCAATTTCTTGTGCAATCTTATTGACAAAGGAGGTAGTAAACCAGTAAGTTAGAAGCTGATCAGGAATGTCAAACTTGATCAAACGACAACGACGTCTCCATTCGTGAATATGATCTGAAATATGAGTGGATTTATCCTGTTTTAGAGATGTCAGGAGATGCGTCCCAGCTTCGTAACAAACCGGTAACTAGAAATGTGTCAGGAATGCCATAGATAGAGTATTAAAATCTTGAAAAATACCACGGGGCAGTTCTATGTACCATTTAGCAGCAACGTCGGTGAGAGTGTGATGGAAAAGACGCAAAAAAATTGAGTCATCTACCCAAGAATTCAAAGAAAACCATAAGTGGTACGTCATGACATGTGCTTGGGGGTCTTCTCCAGATTTACCCTCAAACTTAGGACAATCACCAGGCACCTTTGTTGGAATTGGAGGCCAATATGGATTATGAAGAATCGGATCATTGGTCAATTTGGACACATCCGATAATTCCAGCATGGCGAGAAAAGGTAATTGAGGGTTAAAAGGCATGCCAGGTCTCCGATAAGGACCTATACCTGTACTCCATCTTGGTTGAGCATAACTCTACCCCCATTGGTTCTGTCCTAGAGGATTCTGACCATAGGGGGTATAAGCCAGATAATGTGGTTGATATGGCGGCTGATAACTAGGATACGGGGGTTGATAACCAGGGTATTGATTCTGATTATACGTGGGCCCCGATTGAGAAGTGTACGGATTTGACTACGAAGTATAAGTATAGCCTGGATGTTGAAGGTAATAACCAGAACCTTGAGGCGGGTTGTAAACTGGTCGAGACTGACCTTGAAGGTAATAGTTGCCTTGGGGTCGAATGGGCTGCTGGTAAGTGGGACCTTGCTGAGTTGGATAAGTCGGGCGCACAGGTGGATTCGGCTGTGGCATAGAATAGATCGGTGGCTGAGCAAGGTTAACAGGCTATGGAGGTTGTCCTGGTTGAGCAGGTTGACCTGGTTGTGCAGGTTATCCCGGTTGAACAGGTTGACCTGGCTGATGAGGGACACCAGGTTGCCCTGGTTGAACAGGTTGGCCTGATGGCGGGAGTGGGCCAATTTGTGCCTGATAACTAGGTTGACCTATGACAGGACCATAAGATGGCCCTGGCTATGCAACATTTTGACCAATTGGAAAATGAGGCTGCTGAGGTTGCACCAAAGGTTAAGAAGGATGGGTTTTCCCCCCAGGACTGTATGGTGGTCTAGGTTGATGCCCCGATTGCCCTGCTGATCCTTAAGGTTGCCCTAATTGGACCGCAGGATGAGGCTGCAAAGGTTGACCTTGAGGATTGTAAGACTGCCCTTACGGGCCCTAAAACAATCCCTGTTGGACCGAAGGTTGTCCCTGTAAGGGTTTTCCTTGCGGGTCGTATGCATACCCTGGCTGGGCCAAAGGTTATCCCTGAAAGGGTTTTCCTTGTGGGCTAGAAGCATATCCTTGCTGAAACAAAGGTTGTCCTTGTAAGGGTTTCCCTTATTTATTAGAAGGTTTCCGAGGCTGGGTAGATAAAAAATTGTTAATATACTGGTAAGCCTTAGGAGTAGGAAAATGAATGGGATTGCCCTGCTCATCATATTGATATGGAAATACATAAATCGGGGCACCATCCGCTCCATAATGGGAAAAGTAAGGACGATTAAGATCTTGAGAGGACTGACCAACCTCAGAGATCAATGGTTGTAAAGGCATCCAGTACTCGTCGGGAGAAATGTTCTCTGGAATGGAAGAAGCTATATTGACGTCTTCAAGAACTGATGAGGTCCTAGTTGACTGAGTAGTGACAACAAGCGTAGACGCAGCCACGTAGACATTAGGTCTAACAAGTGCCGATGTAACAAAAGGATATGTCATGAGAGGTGTCGATGGCGACATCCCTAACGAAGGAATGGTCGGTCTCGTGGACGGAGTCGATACTCCTATAGAGGCAATAGTGGCCATGACCTGACTTAAAAACCTATATCCAGCTGGGAGCGATGGACCAGGTGAAGACATAATAGAGGGTTTGGGGATGTCTTCGGGAAAAATCTGGTACTCTTCACCAAAAGTAGGAATTCCCTCACTAGGAGTAGGACTAGATGAGTCCATATCTGAACTTGCCGTAAGATCTTTTAAAAGACGACGGGGAATAGGAGGTATGACAGCAGCCAAAAATGGTGATCCTGATGTAATAGGAGGGAAGTGTTCCCCTACTCCAAATCCAAACCAAGCGTTGGACAAAGGCCAATTGAACTCAACTGGTCCTCCAAAGGGAAGTTCAAATATAATCGGTCCCCCATCGGGAAACTCGGATACAACGGGTTGCTTATGCTCAACAGAGGACTAAGAGACTTCTGATGAATCGTTTGTATAAGGACTACCGGTGGACGAAACTGATGGTTCCACCACTGTGATTGTAGCAAAAAAGAGGAAGAGATAAAAAACAAAGACGCACGGGCAAAAACCAAGACAAACAAAAACAGGCCGAAAAATCAATCTCTAAATGGGCGTGTGATCGTAGGTGATTAATTTTACCACATTTAAACTGGAAATTTTATTGTTTCATGTTTTAAGAGTCTAGAAATGAGTAAAATATGACTCTATCACTTTCAGTTTGAAAACAAGCGTGAAAGGACAAGCGCTTGATGATCTTTTCAAATTTGGGGAGTCAGTAAAGATCAAAACGACTGCTCTGGTAATCTAGGTAAATGGGTGTACCAAATATCCATGAACTGCCATATACACCTTCGTAAAAATGAAAGAGAAATCAACCAAATAATTGATGTATGTGCAGGTAATCTCCCTGAATGCTGTGTCCGATGTATCACGGGTAAAAGGCGGGAGACTCGGCTTCCTATGGATAAAGGATTTGCAACCTAATGGGATCTCCCTTTATATACGCGATGGTATGGGGAGCACAAGTCCATACTAGTGGTGTCTGTAGCCAAATGGCGAGCGATAGCTGCTAGGCTTAAAGACGCCAGAACACGTCTCTACCTTAGACTACTAAATATTTCGTTAAGTTTCAATGTTTCCTTAGGTTAATTCAGTAAATTTTAAAGTTGATCTTCAATTTACGTTTCAATTTAAAGGCCCTATCGAATGTTGGATCTCATAAAACCTCTAGATGCAAACTACATGCCACAAAATATCACTTTTTTCAATGAAGAGCTATCTACGAGAGAGTTGAGAGCTTTCAAATGACAACAAAATGAACACACAAAAACATCCACTACTATTTCCAATGCAAGCTAATGAAACTAGAAAACTTCTCTCTAGAATTATATAATGCTAGTAATGCGAAAGAGCTTTCAATTTTCACTATGCCAATAAAAAATGCAAACGATTTTTGTTTTTGTATTTTTCAATATATTAGGGAAAATGCACTAAATGAATGAAAAATTAATGAAAACACCAATTTGAGAATGATAAAGAGAGAGATGAAGCAAAAAAAATTCACTCAACTTTAAAAAGCACAATAAAGACTCAAACTGATGATGAAATCCCTCAAAATGAAGAAGAATCTCAAAAGAGACTCAAACAAACCGTGAAATCTAGGCTTGGAGTAACATGAAGCGAAATCGAATGAAAGAGAGACCAATCACTCAGTAAACTGAATTATTCAATGGGATTTAGCAAGATGAATGCAAAGAAGCAACAACAAAGTTGACCAGGAAAGCAAAGACCCAAAACTCCCATAGGAGGCTCAGCACACCGAAGCACCTAGAAGCCCTAGGGCTAGAATGCAAAACTGATAGAAAAAAGTGAACAACTGGAGGACAAGGGCTAAACACAGTAAAAAATGACTTCAAAGCACTCAAACAATCAGAAAAAGTGAACCAGGACCAAAAATCAAGCTCAGAAATACCAAGAGCAGGCAAACCCTAATACCGAGCAGGGTTATCATGCCTATTTGGCTGTAATCTGCGCAAAATAGGGGTTGGTGCGGGGGCCTAACTAGAAACTAGCGCCAGTTGGCGCGACTGTTATGAGTATAACCGCGCCAATCCAGTTTACCCTAGAAAAAAATGAAATGGAAAAATAGAGGCTGGATCTGGTCTTCTGGGGATTGAACAAGGGTTTAACACCGAGGAAGGTGAACCAGAAAAGCAGACTAATCAATAAAAAACCAATAAAACAACCCAATGGAGGGAGGACTAACTCCCACTAATTCCCCAGTGGTGTCGCCAAATTGTTGAGGTAAATCCCCTCTGCGGACAGAGGCAATCCCACTAGCCCTAGAGTGGGTCTAGCAACAATCGAAACACACAAAGTTATTGGTTCATAGTTACAAAAGATAGAATCACGATAGATCTCTTACTGTGATTCTTTCGCTGGTGTTGTCGAAGAAGAAGTGGTGCTTCGTTCCTAGCTGGATAGGTCACAATATGTGAGCTTGCTGCATCCAGATACTTGTTCACATGAAAAGAAGAAAGACAACATGCAACGTAATATTTCACACTTTTATAACTATCGATCAGTCAGAGACGAACGAATGAAATTGCATTATATAATGAAAAAACATAATCATGGAACCAATAGCAGAGTCATGAATATTAATATACGAGAGAATGATTAAAACCAGTGCTCTAACGTCGTGATCTTCCTTCGACAAGGATCCAGCGAGACATGTCTCACAAAGTTCGTCAGGGATTCAACAGAGCTCTCTCTCTCACAGGGTTCTCCTTAGCTCTGCTCTTGATTATCACTTAGCTATAATCTCCTTCCCCAAAAGTTCATCTCGCTAGCAAATGGAGAGGGCAGGCTTTTATAGAGGGAGAAAGAGAGGTTAGGCTCCCTATAATCATGGGGGAGAGTTCTATCTCTTAGGAAGGTTCCATGAGAGGTGGAAAACCACTTCCTAATCAGAGATCGAAAGGCAAACAAGCCAACCTCATTTTGGTGATCCGTTTTGGAGTTGTTAGAATCAAACTTCCACCTTCTATTGTTAAAAAACATTCCTTAAAAGGCTTGGCGCGGCATAACATAGGGACAGAGCACCAGCTGGCGTGCCCACTAGTGTGAATTTTTCCCATTAGCGCGAGGGAGGAACTGGCTACCCAAGCCAATGCCAAAACATGGATTTTTATGGTTTTCCAGAGGAAATGTTATTCAGGAGAATTCTTTCCCTTATGCAGAAGGATACCATCAAGGTGTTTTCAGGACATTTTATTGTTCACGGGTCACGAGAATAGACCTCCAATGTAAGGGATGAGGGATTGCAGGGACGGTGAAAAAATGTTGTGTAACAATATTGTATGTTTTCCTTTCCACGGATTGAGTAGAATAAATTTGTGTCTATTGATCTTAGTTTGATTTCCTTAGCAGCTACAAATTTTGATCCATTTCTACATGGTATTAGAGATATTGAAAACCGCATAGAAACCAGGTTCCAGATATTCTCTTAGAGAAACTTCAAATAACATATTTGTGGTGCAATAATTCTCTTTCATGTAGGAACAATGCATTCCAATGGATTTAGGCTTGATTATGCATTGGAGGGATCCTTGAATTTTTGTGCTTGGAAAGGCAGGGTGGAAGTTGTGTCGGATGAAAATGGAGTACTGGAGTAGACACAAAATGATATTTCAAAGGCAACAACATCATATGCACAAAAACTGACCCGATGGAAGAAAGACATAATAAAACCCAGGAGGAATATCCTGGAGGGAGTCAAATATCATGTGTTTTCGAATTTTCAAGGAAAGGAGACTCCATTTTCAATGTGGAAAACTCTCACAAATATATTCCAAAGCAACAATGATGCCAGGAAATTTTCATTTATAGATAAGATGAGGAACATTCAAATGCAAAAAAATGAAATCATTGTTCAATACCTATAGATTCACTAATGGCATCGATGAACTTGGAGGCGTAGGAGAGCATGCGCCACCATCTAAAATTGTGAGCTTATCACTACTTGGTCTTCCGAAATCTTGGCACAACTATTAGAATTTAGTTAATGGAAGATACAAACTCCTAGATTGGGAGAGACTTTGGTATGACTTGGTACAAGACGAGATTAGAAGAAACACTAAATATGGTGTCACATCCAAAACTGATGAGGAAGAAAACTTTGATTTAGCATAGAAATGAAAGAAATCCAAGAGTAAGAAGGCCAAAGGCAAGGAAAAATTCATCTAGAACCATGGCAAGAAGAAAGACCTTAGTAAAATTAATGTTTTCACTGCCATGAGTATGGACACTATGCAACCAAGTTTGCACATAAGAAATCCAGTAAGAAGCTTATAGGAGCAGCAGGAGGAGATGCTTTCGAATCAAAATTCAAGTTGGATTTCACCCTCATTGCATGCATGACAAGTAATATACAAGGTATTGTATGGTACTTATATTTTGGTGCTCCTTTTCATATTACAAGAAGTAAGCAGTTCTTCAACAAATTAGAGGAGAAGGGCCTATAATTACACATAGAACTTGGAGATGATGGAAGGTATAGTAAAAAATAGATTGAAACTGTCACCTTTAAGATGGATTCACGCTCTCATCTTCACCTAAAGAATTTAATGTATGTGCTTGATATGTAGAAAAAAATAGTTTATGTAGTTGTACTTGAAGATCGTGGATATGATTGGTGTTCAGTAACGAGAAATCTTATCTGAAGCATGCTGCTACTGTAAAAGTAAAACAAAATGGTGTTCAGGTTAAAAATATATACAAGCTAGAGGTTAATGCATGTGTTGCATTAAGAAACAAGGCAGAACATGTTCAGTGTCGAGATGTTGGGGCGATCCACATGGTGGGGTGATCCATCTAGATCGCATTGCCAACTAGGCCAATCAAATTATGTCATACAATGGGATGACTAACTTGTATCACATTTCCAATTAAGGAATTTGTCATCCACCATACTAAAAATATCATGTTGTGTTATATTCTTGTATAATAATGTTTCCTCATAAATTCCCCACTAGATAGGGAACTATCTCGTAATATCTCACAAGTTTAACTACCATAGAATTTTTCCACAAGATGTGTCAATGGTACCTAGAAGACCTATAGAATCCATGAATTTATGGAAAATGTCTTTAGTACTAGTTCCTGGAAACTTCTAAAAATGTCCACCATGTTGACATTGATATACAATTGGGATGATCAGATTATCTGCCTGCATTCACATATGCTTGTCTTCCTGCAAAATCAATTTGGAAGATTGATACCTTCCATCCATGCCCATCCCCAAATCTATTCGGTGTGGCCTAAAAATATGCTCAAGTGGACCCATGTTGTTGCATGCTTGGTCTATGTATGCGTGAAGAGGGATACTCCACAATTTAAGAGTGGATTTATATTGTGGCCCCACTAGAAACTCTAATTGTCCCCCAATGTGGATAATATTGGAACTTGTCAAAGAACTCATAACTCCCAATTCCTTGAGCACATTATATGTTTGTATTGTTGAATCCTTTCGTGCCTTGGTTATCTCCTTCTTTCTTGAAAGACCTTTTTTTAAGTTCTTACCGAGTATGGTTGTCCCTTGGAAGCTGTGGAGGAGAGATTTGTGAAGTGGTACTATCATCCTCACTTGTGATGGTATCCATACAAATATCCTCATCCTTTTCCTTTTCTTCCACCAACTCCTCATCAAACTAATGAAGTTTCAACGTACCTTCGCATTGTCTGACAATAATGTGTACCAAATTGTAAGCAGTTCTAGGAATAATTTGATGTTGTTTTAGTAAAACCACCAACAAGAAAATAATGGGTTGGGAAACCTTGTCACTCTCATTAATAATGATAATCATGATACCTTATGTGACCCTGGATGGTTATGTCATGGGTTTCATTGTTAGTATCAAGAAAGTGATTAAACATTTGTAGAATAATATCACCACAATCTAAATTAGACATGATGATACATATTTTTTCCTTTGCCATCAACTCTAGAGCCCTAGTCCTCTTAGTGAAGGAAGGAATTATGATGTCACTTAAACCAAAAAAAAATTCAATGATCACATGCTAGACCTCTCGCATTTCATCATCCCTATAAGGATCCTTTGGTGTTGTGACCTTTATAATCTCACTTAAACAATGTGAAATAGTAATTATTACTTATCTTAATGTTTCAGTAAGTTGTGCTCACCCAAGTGAATTATTTTTTGAACCATAACTACTTGCATTAACTAGGAAAGTGTTTGATTCACTCTTTGTAAACATTTTCCAACTCTTTCAATGGGCCAAGAAGACTGTCTTTTGATGGAGACACCTGACTAAGCTTGTCACATGTAGTAAAAATATCTTCTTCCAACATTTTCCCATTAATGTACTCTTCCTCTATTGAAGAATATTCAAGGTTAACTAATATTAATAAGCCTCTATTTCTTTTACTATAATTTCAAAGGGTTCTTAATTTTCAAAATTTTAACTTCGAAAAATGAGTTCAATAAATAGAAAAAAACCAACAACTAATAAACCTGAAAATATCAAGTTGCAATACCAACACTATTTAATGAAAATATTTGGAGGAACATTTATTAAATTACATATATGAAACCTGGTGAAATAATTCAAGAGAACTCACCGAAAAATTATTATGACAACTCAAATTATACAGTTCTCTTCACAAGCGATTTCACTCAAATGATTTTTATACTTGCTGGTGTGAGATGGGAACCATAGAAGTATTGATTTAGCAACTCCATTTAACTACTTACTCAGCTGCTAATTTGGCCCATAAATATGGATATATAGCTTCAAGGGATTTATTACTAAAACAAGGGATGTGGCATTCTACAACGACCCTACCCTCAATCATCAAGGAACTCAAATTATAGTCAGTCTACAACAATTCAACTTATTTTGTTGCTTTATTCCTAATCTCTCTACATGGAGTAGGTAACTTGATTCAGAAAAATAAATGATGCTTGGCTCTAACAATTAATCGTCTCGACCATGAGGATGTTATAATATTTGATCCATGCATATTTAATGGCAATGTGGCCCCGTTAGACAATATTTTATCTCCTATTCACCGCCTTCGATATGGTATTTGAGAGAGATATAATATGCCTCTCTGGTGGATAATAATGTTTCCTCTCTAAGCTAATCAATTTGACTACCTGGAATTTTTTTAAGTCAGCCTCAGGTAATAGAAGATCGACATAATTTGGCCCTTATCCCTGAATCAATCACATGACTATGGCCCCTTTAGAAAACAATATATATTCAATTTAGCTGCCTGATTGGATTCAATTCGACCTTGAGAAAGATCCTCAACTGATAGTATCGACTTCTTGAAAAGAAAAAAAGATATTTTTTATGTTGATCTTTGTCTGGTCCTAATGTTACAAATTCTACTCTTGTAGACTCAATATGCCAATTGAAATAATTGGCTAGGGTTTTGATCTACATTTCTGTTACACAACAATTTGTCAACATCCCTGCAATTCCCCGTCCCGCACATTGGAGGGCTTATTCCGTGACCTATGAGCAGTGACATGATCTGAAAACACTTTCATGGCATTCCCCTAAACATGGACTTTTATTCCCCTGAAGACAACTCCTTGTGAAAAACCCTAAAAATAGCCTTTTTATCCTTGGCACGACTCGTCAGTGTTATACCCGCTCCAATGGAGGAAATCCTTCAAAGAGGGTGCGCCAACTGGCGCTCTGTCCCAGAGTCGCACCTGCGCCGAGCTTAATAAGGGGTTTTTTTAAAAATAAATGGCGGAAGATTGACTTCAACAAACTCCTGAACTAGACTCTAAATCGAGTTGGGACGTTTGGCTCTGGTTCTCCATGTAGAGGAAGTAGTTTTCCACCTCTCATGGAAGCTTCCTTGAGGATAGGGCCAATCCCATGATTGTAGGGATCCCAACTCCCCTTCCACCATCTATATAAGCTTGCCATTTCCCTTTGCAAGCTAGTCTCCAAGAGCCTTCATAGCCCAAGAATGCTGCAATAGTCCTCATAGAGCTAAATCAATAGCAAGGAGATTGACGATCGAAGAGAGAGGCTTGTCCCCATTCCCGACAAGCTTTACCGAGACGTATTCTGCTGACGACCCGATGAAGGAAGGTTCAGCGTCAGAGCCAGGTTGTATTTTCCTTTGTATGAGTTAATGATAAGCGACTATTGGTTATGGTTCCACTCGTATTGCTCATTATGATCATGAGTTGTGTCTTCTCTGACTGATACATAATTGCATATATCGGGTTTTACGCTTGTGTTTATCGTGTTTCTTGTGTGTGCAGGTGTTCGATCGTGGCAAGCGAGAGGATTGTGATCTGTTGGAGCAAGGAAACGGGAGCGCCATGTTCTCTACGAACAATAGTGTTGGACTTGAGGTAGGCCTTCGTCGCAATTTGGTCTATTGCAATTAGGAACTTGCACCTTAGCGTGATACGATTGTTGCTAGACCCGATCTGGGCTAGTAGGGATCGCCTCTGTCCGCAGAGGGGATTTACCTCTACAACAAATTGGCGACTCCGCTGGGGAGTTAGCTTATTGTTTGCTTTATAAACTACAAACGGAGCCTAAAGTTAGCCAGATAGCCTTCGAAATGCTCTTTCTCTTCATTAGCGAAAGTAGATGAACGTTGCTTCAGTCAATCTCTGGTCTAGTTTATGAACTGAACACTTGGAGTATTGTCTTGTCTTTCGGTCGATTATTGACTTTGCTTGCTTGATCAGCTCTTTTGGCTGGCTCTTCTTGTGTGTTTGGCTTTTGTTTAGCTTTACCATCACTAGTCTGTTTCTTGGATTTCTCTTTTTTATTTTTCCTTAGTAAAATCGACTGGCGCGCTTATTAGCCTGATAGTCGCACCCATTGGCGCATGTTGCCAGTGTATTGCCCGCGCCAATCCTGTTCTGGCACTAGATTCTGCCTGACAGTCACGCCAATCCTGAAGGTGCTAGGGTTTACTCTGTTTTGAGCTTTCTGAGCTTGATCTGTGTGTTTGGTTTCATTTTTGTGACTGCTTGAGTGTTCTGGAGCCTTGATTGACTCACTGTGACCTTCATCCTTTGGTTGTTTTCCCGTTTCTATCGATTTTACATTCTAGCCCTAGGGCATCTAGGTGCTATAGTGTGTCGAGCCTCCCGTGGGAGTTTTTGGTTTCTATTTGTTCAGTCAACCTTGCGATTGCTTCTCTGCATTCATTTAGTGTTTGTTTATTGTTTTATTGTGTTGTTTGAGTGATTTGCTTCTTCTTCATTTGAATTCTGCCTTGTCTCGTTTTGGGCCTAGATTACATGGTTCATGTGAGTCTTTGAGTGTCTTTTGATTTGAGGGACTTTTTGACAATTTGAGGTTTGATCTTGTGTTTTCATTGAGTGAAATTTGCTTGTTTTTACTCCTTTGCTATCGTTTCTCAAATTGCTATTTTTTTTAGTTTTCATTTTGTTTAGTGCACTTTGCTCTTAAACATTGAAAATACGAAGAAAAAAAAATCTCTTTTGCTTTGATTGGTTAATGAAAATCGAATCTTTTCTGTGTTATTAGTGATTTGTAACTTTGAAAGAAAAGCTTTTAGTTTCCATTAGCTGCATTAGAGACATTACTGGTTGTTGTCTGATCATTTTGTTATTGTGTGAAAAGCTCTTAACTCTCTCGTAATTAGCTTTCATCGAATGAAATGATATACTATGGCATGTAGTGTGCATTTAGGAGATTTTGAGACATAACACTCGTTAGGGCCTGGAAACTGAAACATAATTGAAGATAAACATTAAAATTTATTCAATTTACACTAAGGCAGCATTGAAACATTAACGAAATATTTAGAGGTTTAGGCTAGAGACGTGTTCCAACATCTTTAAACCTAGTAGCTGTCGTTCGCCTCTTGGCTTTAGACAGCACTAGTACGGACTTGTGCTCCCTGTACCATCGCGTATATAAAGGGAGACCCCACTAGGTTTCTATCCTTTATCCATAGGAAGCCAAGTCCGCCACCCTATACCCGTGATACACCGGACACAGCATTCGGGGAGATTTCCTGCACATACGTTAAGTCCTTGGTTGATTTCCCCTTCATTTTGAAACCAAGGTGTATATTGTAGTTCACGGTTATTTGGTACACCCTTTGCCTAGCATTCCTGAGCGGCCATTTTGATCTTATCTGACTCCTTAAATTTGAAAAGATCACCAAGTGATTTTCCTTTCACGCTTGCTTCAAAACTGAAAGAGATAGAGTCATATTTCATCTGTTTCTCAACTCTTAAAACATGAAACGGTGAAGTTTCTAAGTTTCAATGTCGTAAAATAAATCACCCGCGATCACACGCCCTGTTAGATCTTGCTTGTTGGCCGTTTGATTGTGTGCCTTGATTCGTTTTAGCCCTGTGTTGTGTTTGATATTTTCCTTTTGTCATTATTGTCACAGTGGCGGAACCCTCAGTTTCATCTATTGGTAGTCCATATACGAAAGATTCATCAGAGGTCTCGGAATCCTCTGCTGAACATCAGCAGCCCATTGTTTCCGAGTTTCCCGACGAGGGACTGGTTCTGTCTGAGCTTCCCTTTAGAGGACCAGTTGAGTTCAATTGGCCCTTATCCGACCCTTGGTCTGGATTTGGAGTAGGGGGACATTTCCCTCCTCTTACATCGGGTTTGCCTTTTTTAGCTGTTGTTATTCCTCCTAGTCCTCGCCGTCTATTACGAGATCTAGCAGTAGGTTTAGATATGGGTGCATCCAGCCATTCTCCTAGTGAGGAAATCCCCACGTCTAGTGAAGATTACCAATTTTTCCCAGAAGACAACCCCGAATTATCTGTTATGTCTTCACCCAGTCCTTAGCCACCAGCAGGGTATAGATCTTTGAGTCAGATTATGACCCCCGTCGCCTCTATGGGGATATCAACTCCTTCTACGAGGCCGGTTATTCCTTCATTGAGGATGTCTCCTAGGACACCCATTACGTCATCCCCTCAGGTCACTTCTGTACCTGTCATGCCCACTGTCTGTGTGGCTGCATCTACACCTGTTGTTACCACTCAGTCCGTAAGGACCACATCGCTTCCTGACGACATCTATATAGCATTTTTTATGCCAGAGAACATCTCTCCTGAGGAGTATCGATTGTCTTTACAACAATATAACCCCGAGGTCGGAAAATCCTCTCAAGATCCCAACTGCCCGTAATTTTCGCATTACGCACAGGATGGTACGCCCGTGTACGTTTTTCCATATCAGTACGATGAGTACGGGAATCGTTTACGTTTACTCGCTCCAGAGGCTCACCTTCATGCTCAAGGTTTTCCGTCTAACCAGGCTGGGCAGTCTTATAACCTGCAAGGACAACCTTTTCAAGGTCAACCTTCGGGCCAGCCTGGCTATCCTTATGACTCGCAAGGACAACCCTTACAAGGCTACCCTTCGGGCCAGTAAGGGCCATTATACGGTCCGCAAGGACAGTATTACAACCCTTCAAATCAACCTATGCAGCCTCTCCCTTGATTCCAACCTGGGCAACCTCAAGGACTCACAGGTCAACCGGGGTACCAACCAGGGCCGGTATATGGTCCTGGGGGGAAAGTCCAACCTTCCCAACCCATGCAACCTCAGTATCCTATTGGTCTGAATGTTGCACATCAGCCTGGATCATCATATGGTCCTGCTACAGGTCAAACCGGTTACCAGCCACCACCTTGCTCCATTCCACCACCAGGCCAACCGGCTCATCCAGTACAACTTGGTGCTCCACAACAGCCAGGTCAACCTGCACAACCAGCATAACCTGTTCACCTGGGGCAACCTGTTCAACCAGGTCAGCCCATTCAGCCAGGTCAACCTGTCCAACCAGGCCAGCCTGCACATCCTATTAACCCTTCTCAACAGCCGATTTACTCGATGCCACAACCGAATCAACCGGTACACCCTAATTATCGCGCTAAGCAGGGTCCCACTTATCAGCAGCCCGCTCAACCTCAAGGCGGTTACTATTCTCAAGGTCCATCTCAACTGACTTATAACCCGCCCCAAGGTTCCCATTATTACACTCAAAAACCCGGTTACACCTATACTCAGCAGCCAAATCCACATACTTCTCAAACGGGACCGACGTATAATCAGGGTCCATACTCTGGTTATCAAGCCCCGTACACTGGTTATCAGCAACCGAATCAGGCTGGTTATATGCCCTATACCCCCTACGGTTAGAATCCTTCGGGACAAAACACATGGGGGCAAGGATATTCTCAACCAGCGAGGAGTACAGGTATCGGTCCTTATCGAGGGCCCGGTATGTCGTTCAATCTGCAATTGCCGTTCTTGGCCACCTTGGAGTTACTAGATGTTTCTAAATTAACCAATGATCTGATTCTTCACAATCCTTATTGGCCTCCAGTTCCGACCAAGGTACCCGGCGACTACCCTAAGTTTGAAGGTAAAGCTAGTGAAGACCCCCAAGCTCATGTAATGACCTACCATTTGTGGTGTTCGTCTAATTCTTGGGTCGATGATTCAATTCGTCTACGTCTCTTCCAGCGCACTCTTACTGGTGTTGCAGCTAAGTGGTATATTGAATTACCCTGTGGCATCTTTCAGGATTTCAATACTTTAGCAATGGCCTTTCTGACTCACTTTCAGTTACCGGTTCTCTATGAAGCCGGGACGCATCTCCTGACTTCGTTGAAGTAGGATAAAGCCACCCACATATCCGATCATATTCATGAGTGGCGACGTCGTCATAGGCTGATCAAGTTTGATATACCTGATCAACTACTAACTCATTGGTTCACCACATCCTTCGTTAACAAAATTTCTCAAGATATTTCTATGGGGGCATGTGTGACTGAAGAAGAGGCCATCGCGCATGCCTAGTATCTTGATCTGGTATACTCTCAGTCTGGCACGCTGTATGATATTTTGACTGATGCTCCATGCCCGGGAACCTCTAAAGCTCCACCTACCCCAGCGGTGGATGGTGTTATTGGTTCCGTGTCTCAAAATTCTTGAAAATATTTGAATGGGAAGCAGAAGTCCAATTCTTCAATTAATTCTACTCTCCCCGCTCCTCCAGATTCTGGCAAGACTGCGGAGGTCAACGTCGTTCAGGCTAATCCTACGAAAAAAGCCTCCAAAGGAAAGAAGAAGGGCAAAGGAAAATCCAAACCCGATGCCCCAAAACCAGAGTCTTCTAAACCTCGTAATGAGGACGGTTCTCAATGTAAACCGAAGTACCCCTGCCTTATTTGTGAAGGAGATCATTATATCAAGGATTGTCCCTGATGATTTGAAATTAGTCAACTTCTCAAAGGTTCCAAAGGGACTCCAGCAGTTCTCAAAGAACCGTTCCCGTCTCAGCAGACCCAGCTGGTTGAACAGTGTTCACCATCTGTACCATTTGGTTCCCAGGTCTTTATGATGAATGGTGTTGCACCTATCTCAATTGCAATGCGTTTGAAGGATTATGTTGGATCGCGTCAGGCAGCTGGGAAGGAAGTTGTGGATGGCCCACCTCCTCCTCCTGTCTCCGGTCCTTTGGAAATTGAGAAGCCTACTATTGAACCTGTTGTGAGACCACCTTCTAAAGGTGTTCTACGAAGGTCTTCCTACAATCCAAATTCCCATGCCGCTCAACACTAAAGTATTGTTGAGGATTTGGCACAGGCGCCTTCTGCTATGTCCACATTGGAAGTCCTTCAAAGTTTCTCTTCGCAACGGAAAGCTCTGTTATCTGCGATCGGTGGAATCAACCCCACTGATTCTAGTCTTCTCACCTTCGACCTAAAAAACTTTACCCCCCGACTTCCGCATCAAATTTCTCTTGTGATACAAGTTTGGATCAACGGTCTTAACACCCATAGGGCTGTTGTGGATGAAGGTGCTTCTACCTGTGTCATGCCATTCGCCTGCTAGAAGGCCATTGGCTCTCTGGCACTTTCATCATCTCCAAATTCCTTAGAGGCATTCGATGGTCGGGAATCGAAACCCCTGGGTGTTCTCGAGAGTTTTCCGATTACGTTACAGGGGAAGATAGTCAACGTAGAAGTAGAAGTGGTTGATGCCAAGCTTAACTACAATCTGCTTCTCGGCCGCAGTTGGACTCACGCCATGTTATGTGTGCCGTCCACCCTCTTTCGACTTCTTAAGTTCCCTCATGAGGGAAAAATCGTTACTGTGGATCAGTTGTCTTTCTTCACCTCCACCTCTGAGAACAACGTTCCTTACGTGGATCAGATCTCCAATCCCCTTCACAGTGTAGGACCCGGTCTCTTCAAGGACCCCGTCCTCATGGGTATTTTTCCCAAGCCACCACCACACACCGTTCAAATTAATATGATCTCTAGGTCTGACGACCCATGGATCATCCCTTCGCCTGAACAGGTGACTGATTTTTGAGAATCGATGCCCTTAACTCCAGTAGAGATTAATTACTGTGAAATCATTGCCGCATCCAATCCTCCTCCTTCTCAACATGCTCCCTCGAGCATGGCTTTAGATATCTATTCTCAATCCCCCTGGCTTGGCGAGGCCAACTCAGCTGATCCTCTTAAAGAGATTTTCCCCTCTGACGAAACCATTTTTGAAACAATGTCTCTTGAGGAGCTTCCTTGGAGCGATGGGCATCATCGTTCCTCCTTCATGCCCAGCTTGGGGGCAATGTCCAATTGTCTAGAGCGTTTCGCATCTCAGGTTCCTACTCCCCCTCTCCAGACGCCTATATTGACTCATGAGGTCCGTTCGAAAGGAAACTTGAGCAACATTACTCAAACCACTCCAATCGACATCTCCGTTAAACCGTGGATAGTTTAGAACATACATGTGGGAGTAAATTGTTCTCCTAATGAGATACGAGTTTACACTGATATTTTCCATGAATTCAGAGACGTGTTCGCTTGGTCCTACGAAGAAATGCCTGGGATTGATCCTAGCATAGTAGTGCATGAGATTCCTACCTATCCCGGTGTGAAACCCGTGCACCAACACCTACGCCCAGTGCATCCTCGCAAATTCGCTGCCATTAAAGCAGAAGTTGAAAAACTCCTGAACGCGGGCTTCATTTACCCGATTCCCCTCACAGAATGGGTCTCAAATATTGTCCCTGTAAATAAGAAACAGGGTACTATAAGAGTCTGTGTTGATTACCGTGATATTAATCGGGCCTGTCCTAAGGACAACTATCCCACTCCCTTCATAGATCAAATCATTGACGAATGTGCTGGGAGTGAGATTTATTCCCTGATGGATGGCTTTTCCAGGTATAATCAGATAAATATTTTACCTTCCCATCAACACAAGACTGCATTCATCTGTCCGTGGGGTACCTTTGCTTATAAAAAGCTCTCGTTCGGCTTGAAGAACGCTGGAGCTACTTTCCAGCGTGCTATGTCTTACGCATTCCACAACATACGCCATATCGTTCAGCCTTATCTAGACGATCTTCCAGCTCACTCAACTCGGCGGGAGGACCATCCCGAACACCTCCGCCAGATTTTCCTTCACTGTAGATGCTATAATATCCATCTTACCCTAATAAATGTGTCTTTTGCGTGGATTATGGTCGTCTTTTGGGGTTTATAGTCTCCAAGGACGGGATTCGCCTCGACCCTCTAAAGGTCAAGGCTATTATTAATCTCCCATCACCTTCCTCTTTACACCAATTGCAGAGTCTGCAGGGAAAATATAATTTCCTTCGACGCTTTATACTGAACTATGCAGAAGTGGCCAAAGGATTCACGCGTCTTTTAAAGCAAAACGTTCCTTTTCGCTGGGACGAGATTGCTCAACGATCCTTTGAGAAGCTTAATACATTACATGTTAATGCTTTGTTGCTTCGTCCTCCAAACTATCACCGTGATTTCACTCTATATTTGGCCGCCGCGTTTAGCACCATAGCTATGGTTCTGGTGTAGGATGATGATGATGGAAATGAACACATTTTTTATTATCTATCACAGAATATTCTCGACACAGAAACACGTTACGCTCACGTCGCTAAATTGGCATTAGCCGCAGTGCAAGCTGTGTAGCGTTTCCGCCACTACATCCTGTTGCGTACAGTAACCATGGTTTCGGATTGCAACCCCATGACGTACATTCTATCTCGACAATTACTGGGGGGAAAATACTCCAAATGGATCGTTATCCTTCAGGATTTTGACTTAGAGTTTACCACTGCTAAGTCGACCAAATCACTGGTTTTTTCGGATCTCATTTTCTCCCTCCCAACAGACTCCACCCCCTCTCACTCTTAGAAACATATCCCGGACGAAACCCTCTTCCTTATCAGTACTCGTATCAGTACTCATGATCCATGGTATGGCGACATTATTGTGTATCTTCAAACCTCAACGTTCCGATCTGAGTTGACCAAGGATGCCCGATGTCGGATTCGGCATCAGTCTCAACCCTATCACATTGTAGGAGATACTTTATACCGAGTTGGAGTAGATTCGGTGCTCCGCTGATGCTTGACCCTGGAAGAGGCTGAAAGAGTCTTGAATGACTGTCACAGTGGCGCCTGTGGTGGTCACATGTCTGGATATGCTACCGCCCAAAAGATTTTGCGTGCGGGCTACTTCTGGCCGTCGATATTTAAAGACTGTATTGTTGCATTCCGAAAATGTCATGCGTGCCAGGTTTTTCAGTGCAAGATGCGCGCGCCACCTCTCCCTCTACATCCTGTCATTACTTTCGACCCTTTTGCAAAATGGGGCATAGATTTCATGCCGTGTAACCCTCATTCGGCCAGGGGGCATGCATATATAATCATCACTGTCGACTACTTTACTAAGTGGGCCGAAGCGATGCCTACACTAGCCGCCGACGGTAAGACAACTACCCAGTTTATTTTCAACCACATTATTGCACGTTTTGGGGTCCCTCGGGCCATTGTTACTGACCATGGCACGCATTTTCGAGATTACATGATGGCTGAGCTGACATCAAGATTGGGCTTACGATATGATAGCTCAACGCCATATTACCCCCAAGAAAATGCCAGGTTGAGGCTGTGAACAAAGTTTTGGTCACAATGCTTCAACAGACAATTGGTATTCATAAGTCCAATTGGCATCTCCAATTTTTCTCAGCTCTATGGGCCTACTGGACGTCAGTAAAGAGTGCGACTGGATTCACATCATTCCAATTGGTGTATGGTCTGGAAGCAACTCTTCTGGTTGAGTGCGAAATTACTTCTTTAAAGTTGGCTGTGGAACTTTTTCCCGACACTTCTCCTGAAGAAGAGCGTCTCTTGTATTTGGAACGGCTAGATGAAACCCGCCGCTTGGCTGCTTTATTCATTGAAGCACAGAAGAAGCGGGTCAAATCCCACTTTGATCAATTTGTATCTCTGCGTTCCTTTGTCGAAGGGGACCTCGTCCTCCTATACGACCAAGCGCACGACAAACTTGGAGCAGGCAAGTTTCAACCCATGTGACATGGGCCTTACATAATAAAACGAGTATTGAAAAATGGGGCTTATGAGCTTATTGATTACGAAGGAGTTCCATTGGCGCAGCCTAGAAATGGGCTGTACCTTAAAAAATACTACGCTTGAGTTATTTTTTGGTGTGGTGTGTGTACATAGGTGTGTATATTCATTTGTGTGCATGTTTGGTGTGGTGAGAAATGTAAGCATATTTCTGCTGATCGGGTCTTTCTGATTGTGCAGATGTCTATTACTCCGTTTGTGGCTTTCACAGATGGTGCCTCCCGCAGTACCAAGAATCTGTCCTTGGCAGCCAGGGTAATCTATGATCCTGCTAGTGAGTTGGTTAATTTGCAAGGTGCGTGTCTAGGGCCTACCACAAATAATGTTGCGGAGTATAGTGTTGTTTTAAAATTATTAACCGAGGTTTTTAACCTTGGCATTCGTGCATTACTTGTGTATCTGGACTCACAGCTTGTAGTATTACAACTTAACGGTCATTATTTAGTAAGAAACCCATCCATTTTATGTCTGTATCTACGTATTCATTTACTGGAAAGGAATTTTGATTATATCACATATCAACACATACCCAGGCATATGAATACATTAACAGATGCAGTAGCTAATTTGGTTTTAGATAGACATTTTTGCAACTTATAAAAACATCATCGCATATAAAAAGATCCATCCAGAAATAGATATATAGATATATGTGTCGAATAGTTTGCAGTACATCACATAAAGTCAAAAAATATACATGTTTGTCTAATAATAGTCGGAGACAACATGTCTCTAAAAAAATATGCATATGAAAGCCCTAAATAGCTAATCAGCATGGTTCTCATGGTAACACGCCACCGCGCGCACCAATCACCTCAGCAGTCTATGGAGGCGACTAGGCACCCCCACAGTGTGTCGCTGGTAAGCTAATGGGACGTCTGCTAGCCGTGCATAGTTCGGGATTCCCCGAGCAATGCCCTCCAGGTTCTGGATCAGCTCACTCCCTTCACCACCCTCAGCTTGAGGGTCATGTACGAGATGGGTCCTCCGCGCAATGGGAGACATGCCCGCGGGCCTCTCTGGGCCAACGTCTGCATACACGTAAAATTGTTGTTAGAACGGACATGTATTACCAAAAAAATCATAAATACATAAAAATCAAAAGAGAATCATACCCAGCTCCTCATCCCAGTCCTCCCCCTCCGGGAGTGGAATATCAGGATCTCCGGTGAAATTGGTCCTAGCAAAAGGCCAATCCTCAACCACGATCATTTAATGCCGTAACCACCCAAAGAACTCGGGTCTCCAAGACATCTGTTGACCCCCTCCTGACCTGGGCATAAGTGCTACCCAGCGAGCCATCCTTGGCTCCCTCGGTACCTTCTCGACAACTATTGCCCCTTGGCCTTGGAAAATGGGTATTCGTTCCAGGATGAACAACACCAAAATGGAACCGTAGCCAAACTGCTTTAGTTTGGCTTGCTTGCATCTTGTTAGCTGCCTCTTGATATTTCTTGTCACTACTGTAGCCCAATCGAACAGTGTAGGATTCATACACTCAGAGGCTAGTATGAGTTGGGCCTTGGTTGCCTCATGCAGAGCCTGTGATCCTGCAGCCCGCGTAATGGTATGAAGCACTACCCTGAGTGCTAGGTCTCGGACAGTGTGGATATCCACCTTCTCACTTCCCGAACCTGTTCGTGCCCCTGGGCACACTCTTGCCATTACCATGTCCATTTTATCTCCGGAAGGTATGCTGCTGGTTATGATTGGCACTGGACCTCGGTGTGACAATCCGATTATAAATTAAATATCAGAGACCTCAAGAGCTATTACTTGGTCCCATATGTTGACCAAGTACTGTAGCAGCTCGGGTTGAGCTCGTAAGCATGGCGTAAGGAAGAATTTTTTGAGTCCACAGTTCCTGAGTGCATTCATACAAGCTTCTTTTTCCATAGCCATTTCATCTTCCTCCCCATGTTCCTTATCCTTCCATTCGATAACCATTGTGCCCGGATATCTGCATCAACATGATTAAAAATGCATTGTTAGATCTTTGTTGCATTTGAAAATCCACATGGATGGCTCACATTTGAGAAATCTAAAGCAGAAAATTGTGTTGCGCCATTAGCGCGATTGTTTTCTTAACAGTCGCGCCAGTTGGCGCGACCCCTTTGTGAGTAAAATTCCATTGGCACGGGTTCGTGCCCGATACCTGCGCCAATGGGCGGAGCCATAAAATTTCAAAAGGTCTCCTCCAGAGGTCGAATGTGTAATGGAAATGCATAAAAAATGGATTAAAATGGAGCTTAAGGGAACGCCTTTTACCTAGAATAGATGAGGATCTGAATGATGTCCCAGATCAGTCGCAATCGCCGCCGCAAGTTTGCACACAAACAGACCATTGTTTCTCTCTAAGTGAGGTAAAAAGTAAAAGTAAATTTGTTTTAACATTTGAAGCCTATTTATAACTTTTCAAGTCAAAAATTAGGTTTTAAAAGTAATTTTTCTCAATATTTTAATATATTTTTGTCGAAAAATGGATTTTACACTTGCTTTTCTGTGCAGCGATAGGTTTCTTCGCAGCTTCAACGGTGATATGAGTTGTATTTTATACTTTTTCGGACTCGGTAAAAACACGAAAAATTCATTTTGGAGTCATCTTTCAGCTCTTTTCTGACTCTCTAAACATGAAAATATGGTCGAGTCCCTTGTCGTTTTGATCTCGTTAAAGTGGCCACGAAACAACATCTACCCAGTATACGTTTACCCCTTTTTCGGGCTGGGATAGATTACTTACGAAAAAGGAATACCCTAACCTATCGCGACTAGGAGGTTTTCTTAGACATAGTTTTCTACCTTTTCGGATCTAAGGAACTATTTACGAAAATGGACCTTTGGCGTTTACTTTTCTGTTGTCTTTTCAAACTCTCTAAACATGAAAATACATCGAGTTCTTCCTTTTTCAGACTCGTTAAACCCTGATGACATCGGATCTAGTTGTAATGACGATATTCGAGTTTCTCCTTCCTAGGGCTTGTTAAATGTACTAGGATGGATTCATCTGAAGGGCGAACTTATATGACAAGCATATGTTATCCCCTTCAAGCTTGTTTTCAAAAATAATTGGGGTACTCGCCAGGAATGGTGGGGAAAAATGGAACCAACATCATTGTCGTGTCAGCAGTATGTCGCTCTTGAACATGGCACTTGTCTACATTCGTGTCGGGTTGGGGACATCTCATCTCGTTTTCCACTTGCCTCCGTGGGTTTGGGTGATCCCTTTTTACCTCTCATCTGCTCTTTGCCTCGTCATCATGACCTTTAATCTTTTGATGTCAAATACTGCCAAATCCACTGTAGTGCCGCCGATATGTTCAAGAGAAGTTGACCTCTGCAAAATTTCAACCTTCCTCTGATTCTCGTCTGATCCTAATTCACAAAGACATTATGTTCCTTTGTCTCGCGTCGATGATGTGGGAAACACTATGGCCCACCTTCGATCAAGGTCACTTCCTGTCGACATCAGCTCATTATCCGTGAAGCTGATCTAGAGACTCCTTTCTGGTACCTTGGAGCCTGCATGCCTCAATGGCAGGTTCTTCGTGTTCGACGTGAGGTTTTCATCATTGGCCTCTGATTGAGTGACTCTACGGGTGTTCGATGCCATCTCACTGATTCACATGCCGTAGATTGTACCTATAGTACCTTGAGGACCATTGTCATTATTGGTGGTACCTCTCGCGTCTGTTAACATCTTTCATCATTGGCTGGTAATCAGGCGATGTTCTAGCATGTTCGACTTCAGCTCACTTATTCACATGCTTGAAATTGTACTTTTTTCGGGTCGAGACGAAGCGCAAGACCCTGGATTTCGTCTGTTAGAATCCAGGCTGCGATTTTGTGGATTATTATGATTGGATACATGACTCGTTGATTGGATGGCTGTGACCATACCTGAGTCTCTTTTATCGATCCTTATTGGATGGCTACGTCCATGCCTTGGATCTGGATTCTTGTATACTTTGTTATGGATGGCTGCACCCATACCACATATATATCATGTATTTGAGATATCAGTTGTACTTCTCTACGCAGGTTTTCCGACGACAGTGTTTTTAGTTGGACGTGTTCTCATAAAGCATTTCACCCCTCCCTCTCTTTCGGGCCTCATGCTTTAGGGGGCATCTGTTACACAGCAATTTTTCACCATCCCTACAATTCCCCATCCTGCACATTGGAGGGCTTATTCCGTGACCTGTGAGCAGTGACATGATCTGAAAACACTTTCATGGCATTCCCCTAAACATGGAATTTCATTCCCCTGAAGACAAATCCTTGTGAAAAACCCTAAAAATAGCCTTTTTATCCTTGGTGCAACTCGTCAGTGTTATACCCGCGCTAATGGAGGAAATCCTTCAAAGAGGGTGCGCCAACTGGCGCTCTGTCCCAGAGTCGCACCCGCGCTAGGCTTAATAAGGAGTGTTTTTTAAAAATAAATGGTAGAAAATTAACTTCAACAAACTCCTGAACTGGACTCTAAATCTAGTTGGGACGTTTGGCTCGGGTTCTCCATGTAGAGGAAGTAGTTTTTCACCTCTCATGGAAGCTTCCTTGAGGATAGGGCAAATCCCATGATTGTAGGGATCCCAAATCCCCTTCCACCATCTATATAAGCTTTCCATTTCCCTTTGAAAGCTAATCTCCAAGGGCCTTCATAGCCCAAGAATGCTACAATAGTCCTCATAGAGCTAAATCAATAGCAAGGAGATTGATGATCGAAGAGAGAGGCTTGTCCCCATTCCCGACAAGCTTTACCGAGACGTATTCCGCTAACGACCCGCCGAAGGAAGGTTCAGCGTCAAATCCAGGTTGTATTTTCCTTTGTATGAATTAATGATAAGCGGCTATTGGTTATGGTTCCACTCGTATTGCTCATTATGATCATGAGTTGTGTCTTCTCTGACTAATACATAATTGCATATATCGGGTTTTACGCTTGTGTTTGTCGTGTTTCTTGTGTGTGCAGGTGTTCGATTGCGGAAAGCGAGAGGATTGTGATCTGCTAGAGCAAGGAAACGGGAGCACCATCTTCTCTACGAACAACAGCGTTGGACTTGAGGTAGGCCTTCGTTGCAATTTGGTCTATTACAATTAGGAACTTGCACCTTAGCATGATACAATTGTTGCTAGACCCGATCTAGGCTAGTAGGGATCGCCTCTGTCCACTGAGGGGATTTACCTCTACAACAATGTCTCTCAACAATCCCTTGTTTGCATTATGGTTTCTTGGATCTTAAAACAAATTTACTTCGAACCCCCGATCCCGGTGAAAATTTTGGCCTTCATAACTTAATTAGTTGTTGCTGCAAAAATTCTGACTTCAAAAAATCAGTTCTAGTGAATCGGTTTAGCCTTGCAAATATTTTGGATTGGTCCTATTCGTACATTTTCTTAATTAAAACCCTCCAAGATGGTAGGAAAATAAGCTTTGATACCACTGTAATATGCGTTTTGAAATGTATTTTAATTTCTCAGAAATTATTCTATGAAATTCTAAAGAACATAATATTTTTTTCCGAGAATTTATTAGAATTAAAAACCAATCAAAAAATTTCACTGCAAAAAATGATAGCTATTTATTTTTTATTACTGAGAAATAGTTACAATCAAATTCATCAGAAAGGAACCTGACAAAAGATAATATGGACAAACCCGATCTTATTCAAAATCATTCTCTAGCTGAACTCCATCATCTACAATGTAATTTGCTTTATCCTTCTAATAATTAATCCAAAATATCACTAAGTTCCACTGCAAAACCTAAAGTGGTTCTTCCTCTTGACTAGATGGGGTGGAATATTTCAAACATGAAACTATGACACAAGCTAGGGTGTGTCTTTCAACATTGAAACAGAGAACTAGACAAGGGTTTTCCCCTCACACGAGAAGCTACTAGAGCTCCCAAATCCAACACAAAATAAACCGAATATTCATGTATTTAGATGATCCCCCTGCCTTCCTGTAACATCCCCTAGTTAATGTTTCTCTTTAATAAATAATTGCAATTATTTTTAAAAGGTTGAGAAAGGGACACAAATTCCATTGCTTAAGGAGGGATATTTCTTGAAGAAGTTATTTTGTTTAAATATAAGTCACTGGCTAACTGAGTGGTTTTAATGGAACTGACTATGTATTAAATTCAACTAAAAGAGGAATGACTAGCCCAAGTGTCCTTTAAATCATACAATAAGAAAATAAAAGGACAAAATTTAAGAGCAACATGGGTTGCACTGCTAGTACGTGACTGTTGGGTGACCTAGTGAAAGAATAAGTTAGTTAATTTGTTAGGTGATTGAGAGATGTTTGATGGGGGGATACATGCTCCATCTCATGGGCACACATGAAGAATTAGAAGGCACTAGCAACAAATTCAAAACTTCCATAGCTATTGGTGTAGCAACTCCGATCAAAATTAGGAAAGGAGGAGGTAGAGAGGCTATTGAAGGTCCAACACATCATTGAGAAGCCCAGAGATAGGTGGGAGAGAGAACATAGAGCTGAGAGAGAGATATCAAGTGGTCTCTAGTATTGAATGAAATATGAGAAATATGAATGTAGATGAAAACCTTCTGAACGAAGCTTATTATGAAAATGCTTTAGACAGCATGGCTTGCTTGTAAGGTGAAAGGATCCACTAGAGGCTTGTGGTTTGTGAACTTGTCGAACTAGGGAGAATTAAATAAGTGATTGTGAGGGTTGGTTAACCACCAAGAGTTCACTGGGGCTGAAACTTTGGTGCTTGACTCACTGTGGAACCGGAAAAGTGATTTCTCACCAATACACAACTTTACCACTATCGAAGCTTCCTGATAGTGGGCTCTCTACTCCTGAAGTGAGTTGGAGTTCCCTACATAGTGAAATGTTGGGAAAACTATGTCTCTTCCTGAGCTGTGTGAGTGATGAAAATTAGAGCTGGTGGGTGAAGGCAGAGTAGCCTTGAGACACCTTGTTTCAGCTGATGATATTGATGTAATCTTCTGAGTAGATGATGATTTCAATTCAATGAAGTGAGTCACCATGGTAACTTGGTTTTGATAGTTGTTGGGTGCAGATGAGGCAACCTTGAGCCACCCTGTTTTAGTTTAAATGTTAGTCAAAACTCCTATGAAAGCACACCACCTCAAGCTTTGGAATCTAGCTTAGTGGTGATACCTGCAAGAAAGACTTGGATGCAACTTCTTTATGGTTGGGGGGAGAGTTGAAGTCCCAATATTAGTTGCTCAGTACAATTTATTACGATAAGTATATTCAAGCCTTTATGCATTGATTGTTATGCACATGTTAATGTGTTGGGTTTGATTCCTGTGACCATATTGGCTCATTTTGCTGGTTAATGCTAATGACATAATGAGAAATGTGAATTCCTATACAATGTTAAAGATCCATGCGATGGATGGGGAATGGTTAATTCTTGAAGGACTAATGTATATTTGTTTACTTATGATTCATGTGTCATATATTATATGTTGACACATAAATGTTAATTGTCTAGATTAATGGTTATGGATGCGAAATGGGAAAGAGAAACACATTGCAGGTGTTGTGAATATATTTACAAGAATAGGCTCGTTCTTGTGTTCATTATGGGTTTGAAATTTGGCTTAAGGTCTATATATGGTGAGATTAAAACATCTTTGTTAAATAAATAAACTGGGAATGAATTAGATATTTGGCCCTAATCTAAATCTTGCAAGTTGAGGAATAGCCAGGAAGGTTTGCATATACCATTGTATTGCCAACTTTAGAATTAATACCAGGTAAGTGTCTATAAATGAATTGCTAATTATTTATCTCATTATTGACCCTTAATCCATTGGTGTAGCAACGTCGATCGAAATTAGGAAAGGAGGAGGTTGAGAGGCTATTGAAGGTCCAACACATCATTGAGAAGCCCAGATATAGGTGGGAGAGAGAACATAGAGTTGAGAGAGAGATATCAAGTGGTCTCTAATATTGAATGAAATATGAGAAATATGAATGTAGATGAAAACCTTCTGAGCGAAGCTTATTATGAAAATGCTTTAGAGAGCATGGCTTGCTTGTAAGGTGAAAGGATCCACTGGAGGCCTGTGGTTTGTGAACTTGTTGAACTAGGGAGAATTAAATAAGTGATTGTGAGGGTTGGTTAACCACCAAGAGTTCATTGGGGCTGAAACTTTGGTGCTTGACTCACTATGGAACCGGAAAAGTGATTTCTCACCATTAGACAACTTGACCACTATTGAAGCTTCCTGATAGTGGGCTCTCTACTCCTAAAGTGAGTTGGAGTTCTCTACATAGTGAAATTTTGGGACAACTATGTCTCTTCCTGAGCTATGTGAGTGATGAAAATCAGAGCTGGTGGGTGAAGGCAGAGTAGCCTTGAGACACCCTATTTCAGCTAATGATATTGATGTTATCTTCTGAGTATATGATGATTGCAATTCAATGAAGTGAGTCACCATGGTAACTTGGTTTTGATAGCTGGTGGGTGCAGATGAGGCAACCTTGAGCCACCCTGTTTTAGTTGAAATTTTAGTAAAAAATCCTATGAAAGCACACCACCTCAAGCTTTGGAATCTAGCTCAGTGGTGATAGCTGCAAGAAAGACTTGGATGCAACTTGTTTATGGTTGGGTGGAGAGTTGAAGTCCCAATATTAGTTGCTCAGTACAATTTATTACGATAAGTATATTCAAGCCTTTATGCATTGATTGTTATGCACATGTTAATGTGTTGGGTTTAATTCCTGTGATCAAATTGGCTCATTTTGTTGGTTAATGCTAATGACATAATGAGAAATGTGAATTCCTGTACAATGTTAAAGATCCATGCGATGGATGGGGAATGGTTAATTCTTGAAGGACTAATGTATCTTTGTTTACTTATGATTCATGTGTCATATATTATATGTTGACACATAAATGTTAATTGGCTAGATTAATGGTTATGGATGCGAAATGGGAAAGAGAAACACATTGCACATGTTGTGAATATATTTACCGGAATAGGTTCATTCTTGTGTTCATTATGGGTTTGAAATTTGGCTTAAGGTCTGTATATGGTGAGATTAAAACATCTTTGTTAAATAAATAAACTGGGAATGAATCGAATATTTGGCCTTGATCTAAATATTGCAAGTTGAGGAGGAATAGCCAGGAAGGTCTGCATATACCATTGTATTGCCAACTCTAGAATTAATACCAGATAAGTGTCTATAAATGAATTGCTAATTATTTATATCATTATTGACCCTTAATCCATTGGTGCATTTATTATAACAAGGGTTCATGGTTCACTATGGTTGGAATGGTTAATTTCTGATGGATGTATGCCAATTACCATGATAATTTCATTAATGTCCTTTATGCACGAAACATATATATATATATATATATATATATATATATATATATATATATATATATATATATATATATATATATATATATATATTCCAGGTGAGTGTTATAGACACTGAGTAATGATATTGTATGAGGTATGAATGTTGAATGTAACCTTTGTTGGCTTCGGGGTTGTAGCAATGAAATGTTTGATTACTAATTGTGTGGCTCATGCTTGGAATTCCCATCCTTAAGAATGAAATGCTTGTAGGCTTGTATTATAGTCATTTATGTGTTTGTATTTACGACTTATGTTTGCAATCAGACTACAAACGAGGATCTCTTATTTATTTGAGGAACATTAAACTCCTTAAGGCCTATAGAACTCTGGATAAAGTGTGGTTTGTTCCATGTATGACCCAGAGAACCCAAGGGACTGCATAACTCTGATAAATTGGATGGGAAAGTTCCTGGCTTGTATGGACGATTCCCTAGGCTGTGTTTTGTATACTTTCCATCAAGGACTTGGAGATACTAACCTTTTCGTAAGCTCAGGAGGGATAGCACCAGTGTGTGCTTTGAATAACTTCAATAATGATGGATGGAGGTGTTGGGTTGTACAAGGGAAAATTGAAAGCTAAGTCACTAGACACATTCTCAACCTATTAACCTTATCTATGACTTGGATGGAGGTATTGGGTCATGCAAGGGACAATTGAAAGCTGAGTCACTAGCCATACGATCATAGTGCATAACCGAGCTCGATGTTAGTGATGGAAGACCAAGATTAAGTGGGGCAATCAATGACTGGGAAAGGTCCCGAGATGGCGTAAGCCTAGAAGGGTCACACCCCAGAATCCCACATAAGGTGACGTGAAAGGAATGCATGGGCTCATGAGGACCAGGATAACATGGTAAGAGTGGGGCCACCCAATTCGCTAGGTAAGATAAAGGGTTGTGAACCATTCAAAACCATTGTTAGCATATAGGTGTTGACTTGTTAGGGCATGTAAGTGTTGGGTGTGGAGCCTAATTATCTTATTTATTTTGTATCGCAGCGTTGGACCCCTGTTCTGAATGGGGCGGCAACACCACCCATAATTAAATGCTGCCTAGGGGGTCCAGGGGGGGAGCCCCCCCTTGGTGGGGGGTTTCGGGGGTAGTGCCCCTGAAGCTAAAAATAGATGTAAAATTTCCTTGTAAAAGTATTGTAATTTCTAGTCAATCTGGGCCATTCATTAGGCGGATGATCTGACGGTAGAAGTTATGTTTAATTTAGGGTTTTTTTCCCTAGAAGGCAACCCTTCGTTTTGTATGAGGGTATTGTATTGCGGCTGTGTATTGCATGTGTATTCTCAGAGCAAGAAACATATAGGGAGACTATGAGAGAGAACATAGGATATTACATCGGATCTGTTGTAGGTTGTGTCACTTGATTTTATTGGATACTATAAAGGAAGGACTGGTTGTTCGGGGTGGAAGTAGCCCAAATTGGGTGAACTAGGTATATCAATGTCTCTCTTGTTTTATATGTTTTATGTGTTTGTGTTTCTACATATTTTATGTGTTGCATTGCTCTGTAATATATAATTTTTCTAACAGTAATGTTGGAGGTTATTCCCCAGGAGTGAAAGCGGATGAAAGCTTGAAGGGATCAAGATGAAATAATCTCAAGTTGTGGTGGCAGACATGCAATCCCAACAATCCAACCATTGGTGAAAATGTGCGGGCTCATGATAGGTTAGCCCATAGGTTTAACCCTAGAGAAGCTCGTGATTTTGTAAAGTGTGAGGGTCTAGTAGTGGGCCTGAGAGACGGGAAGTTTGGAAAAAAATGGCGACCGTCGAATTCGGTGGTTAATATATATATATATATACACATATCATATTATTGTGTAACGTGGGTAATATAAAGGGTTGAGGACCATTCAAAATCATTGTTAGAACAAAGGTGTGTACCCGTTAGGGCATGTAAGCCTGGAGGTTATTCACCGGGAGTGCAAGCCGATGCAAGTTTGAAGGGATCAAGATGAATTAAGCCTAGGTTGTGGTGGTATACATGCAAACCAAACAACCTAACCATTTGTGCAATTATGCGGGCCCAAAGATAGGTCAACCCAAAGGTTCAACCCTGGAGAAGCTCGTGAATGCATAAAGTGTGAGGGTTGGGCAGTGGGCCCAAGAGACAAGAAGTTTGGCAACAAATCACAACTATCAAGTTGGGTGGTTAATATATACACACACACAAACACACACATATACATATATGCATATGATTGTGTAACGTGGGTCGTGTAACCTGAACCCATCAATAGGTCGATAACCAATAATTAATAGTGAAGTGTCACTAGGAGACTAGCTAGATGGGGTATAGCCATGTGGCCTAGATGTTGATGTGGTGCTCTCTAATTCGCCAAAAATATGCTTTAAGTGAGTTTAAGAGATAAAAAAAATTAGACCCCATTTCTTTAACGACACCTTCGATCTTGGGTTAACATAGTAACAACCTCCTCTTAATCAATGTTATGGTAAGGATTTGGAGAGGGGCTGTTATAGAATGGTATCATAGCATCCAGGTTCAACACATGGATTCAATGGGCTCTATCATGGGAAAATGATGACGAAATTCCCACAAAAGGGGGATTCATAACGATTTTAGAAAATTATCTAAACCAAGGTTTGGGTGTTAAGACTACCTTCCTCAATGGAGTCGTTAAGGAAGAGATATACATTGAGAAACTTAAGGGATTTGAGACATTTTATTGGGAGACACATGTGTGTAGGCTCAAGAGAGACATCTATGGTCTCAAGTAGGCACCTTTTTCTTGGTATACTCACATAGATTCCTATCTCAGTGGACTAAGAGTGAAACATATGCCAATATCTACTAAATTTTGGCAGATGACAGTCTGCTCATCTTAGTCTTGTATGTAGATGATTTGATACTGATAGGGGATGAGAGGTTGATCTATTATTTCAAGGAGGACCTTTAAAGAAAGTTAAAGATGAAGGATATGGGTTTGATACACCACTTCCTTGGTTTTGTGGTGTGGCAAGGAGATGGAGATATATTTTTTGGATAGGCTAAGTACACCTCTTAGATCCTTCAACCCATGCCTATCTAATGGCAATGCAGCCACATGAGACAATATTTTATATCCTATTCACACCCTTTGATTTGGTCTTTGAGAGAGATATAATATGCCTTTTTGGTGGATAATAATGTTTCCTCTCTAAGCTAATCAATTCAACTACCTGGAAATTTTTCAAGTCAACCTTAGGTAATAGAAGATTGACCTAATTTAGCCACTATCCTTGAATCAATCACATGACTGTGGCCCCTTGTTGTGCAGGTAATCCTTTCTGTAGATAGAAACAATCCCTTTATTCCTAATGGGAGGATCTAGTAACAAATGAGACAAATATATGCAACCTTTCCTAACTTACGCTCGAAAACAAAAAGGAGGATATATTTCCTACCTCTTTCTGATGCTAATGCTTTCCTTTGGTGCCAACCTTGCTTCTTTCCCCTCCATGCTCACAATATCCTCTTTGTCAGTTAATACAAATGCCTGCAAGGAAAATTAAGTGGAGACAAAAAACATATAGAAAGCATAATAGTCTCTAGTATAATTTATGCAGCAGGTCACTGAACACTACAATAAATAGACAATAATAGAAGCATTTATGGAAAGGAAACACATAATGTATTATTAATAGAATGATAATGGGAGAAATACAACCAGAAGCCTTGATGTTGGATGCCTCCTTTAGGTAAGACTCCAAGTCCTAGACTCAAATCTTCAAACAACTTCCTCCTTTACATATGGGAAAAAATTGGGCATGCTTAAGCTCATAGGATGGAAACCAACCATTAGTGGATGGTAGAGATTTCATTTAGAGGGAAGAAGAGGGAGTTGAGGATCCATAAAAGGTGGGATGAGTTCCAAGTCTTAAGGGAAATATCCATGGAAAGAGGATTCATGGCCATGAATGGGAGGTCTCGCTCCTATCATCAACAACCTGAAACCATGTCGTCATTCTCGAGGCTTCTAGTAAGGGAAGCTTATCCTCCATTTTGGGAAGAACTGCCTGAAGAGGGCCGGCGTGGATTTTCCTCACAAAAGTTGCGCTGGCAGGGCTAGACACAAGTAGTGAAAAATGTGACAAGCATGGGTTATCAACTATGCAGAATGCGTTGGGCTTGTAAAGAAAATTTCTTGACATGATTTTTAGAATATTTTCAAGTCAAGTATTATTCCACTTCTTAAGGGATGTTTTAGACATGTTTCATGGATAACATATTTTGCGACATTGGTGGTATGACGACACAAAGTGGAGTGTGACAAAATATTATATAACAGATGCCACCTAAAGCATGAAGTCAGAATTAGAAGTGATGGTTGAAGTCATTTACAAGTAAAGGCAAGGACTTTAGAGAACCACCTTCAGGCGACCTGTAAATCAAACATGATGCAATATATATGACATCTCTAATTTAAGTATGCCTAACAATACATCTCTGATTAGGCATATAAAAATACATGGATGAATGGCTTGGACACAACCATTAGACTGGAAAGGATCATGTTAACAAACACAAATACATGTATCCACGGCATGGGCACAACCATCCGACTAGAAAGGATCATGTGTACAATCATGAATACTGAATAACTCCATGCAGATAGGATTTATCAAATGAAACCCAGGATCTTCACCTCTGTCTCAATCTGACCAAAGTATGAATATGACCACGTGAATAGATGTGTTGAGGTCGAAAATGGCAGAAACTACCTGATTACTAGTCAATGATGTAAACCGTTAACATGCACAAGAGAAACTACCAATGATGATGATGGCTCTCAAGTTACAAAAACACAATCTATGAGTGTGAAAAATGGGGCTGAAGTTGAACACTCATAGAATCATTCAATTGTAGGTCAGTGATGTGAACCTATCATCAAATGCGAAGAACCTACCATTTAGGCATGCAAGCTCCAAGGTACTAAAAAGGCATTTCTATATCATCTTCCTGGATAATGAGTTGGAGTCGACAAGAAGTGATCTATCGAAGGAGGGCCATAATGTTTCCCACATCATTAACACGAAACATAGGAATTTGTAAATTCGATAAGAGTGATTCAGGATTGAAGCAGAGAAATTAAAATAAGGTATAAGTGGTTTGAATTCACAGACGGGGACTTCTCTTTAACATATCGGTGACACAACTACGGAATTTGCAGCATTTGATTCAAAATAGGATCAAAGGTCATGCTGACAATATATAATCAAATGAGAGGAAAATGGATTTCCCAAAACCAAGACAAGTTACAAAGTGAGGATGTCCCAAACTCGACACGAGATACAAATAAGTGTCATTTTCAAGAGTGACACACTGCCTTTCACATAAAATACAAGATATTTGTTTCCTTCCATTCTCCCCCATTTTTCTACCGAGTACCTATTTATTTTTTATCTCAAGCTTGAAGATTTTAACATATGCTTAACGTATACTTTCATCTTTTGGATAAATCCATCCTAGTAAGTTTAAAAAGCCCTAGGAAGGAGTAGCTCGGTCTCCACGTCATGGTGATAGCTCCTTCATCGTTTCAGTTTTGCGAGTCCAAAAAAGGGGTAAATCGACGTATTTTTCATGTTTAAAGAGTTTGAAAAAATAGGAAAAAAGAAAACTAAAGATGTCCCTTTTCATAAATAGGCTCTCAAATTCGAAAAGGTAGAAAAAAATATTCAAGAGAACCTCTTAGCCATGTTTGACCAAGGTATTCCTTTTACGTAAATATTCTATCTCGGTCCGTAAAAGGGCTAAACTTATAAGGAGTAGATGTCTTTTCATTTACTTTTACAAGTTTGAAAAGGAAAGTGCTCGATAATCCTTTTATATTTCAGGAGTTTGAAAAGAGCTTAAAGAGGTCTCCTCCTAGAGGAACGAGTGGTACAAAGGGCAGAAACTTGTTCTGGTCATGATGGAACTGCTCAAAACATGTAAAGGTCAAGAGATTGGCTAATAAGAACACTCATTGCAGTGGTTCCTCAGAAAAGGTTAAAATAACCAAGTGAAAGCGTATGATTGGCCAAGCAGATGGTTACAATGGAAAGAGAAAACCAAGGCTCATCTAGAAAAATAGGCTAATAAAAATGGAAATTACAAGAGGTCGAATGAGAATGGTTTCATTTTTTCAAAAGCTTGAAACATGGGAAACTATGCTTGATAACCCTTGAAGATGGTTTCATTTTTAAACAAGCTCGAAATGGGAAACTATGCTTGAAATTGGTTTCATTTTTACACAAGCTTTAAACATGTGGAAAAACTATGCTTGAGAGTGGTTTCATTTTTACACGAGATTGAAATAGAGACACTATGCTTTAAATAATTTTGCATGCCCCCAACATAATGACTCAATTCGAGGTACATGTCCCCCAAGCTTCATTACATTCACCTAAGTAGACTATCGGTTACTAATAGGTGGATGGAATAAAGGTTCATTTATGAGATCAAGTGAAAGACTCGACTGGGAATTTACGAGATCGAATCAAATACTTGAATTTAAAGGGGATTTGTTTCATTTTTTAAAGAGCTTTACACAAGAAAACAATTAAGACTTATTTCATTTTATAACGAGGTTGACATAGTAAAATAACTATCCTCATAAGGAACATGTTTCATTTTTAACGAGATTGACACAAGAAAATGAACTTTTCTCCAGACACTTTATTTCATTTTTTAAGCAGCTTGACACAAGAAAAGGAACTATGCTCTAACACCCTGTTTCATTTTTTAACGAGCTTGAGACAAGACAAGGAACTCTGCTTCAGACACCTTGTTTCATTTTTTAGGGAGCTTGACATAAGAAAAGGAACTCTGATTTGGACACCTTGTTTCATTTTTTAAGGATCTTGACACAATAAAAGGAACTCTGCTCCGACACTTTGTTTCATTTTTCAATGAGTTTGACACAAGACAAGGAACTATGCTCCAGACACTTTGTTTCATTTTGTAAGGAGCTTGACACAAGAAAAAGAACTCTGCTCCAACACATTGTTTCATTTTTTAACGATCTTTGACATAAGACAAGGAAATTTTCTCCAGACACCTTGTTTCATTTTTTAAGGATCTTGACACAAGAAAAGGAACTCTTATCTGAGACCTTGCTTCATTTTTTAAGGAACTTGACACAATAAAAATAGCTTTTCTCTAAAGAGATTGTTTCATTTTTTTAAGGATCTTGACACAAGAAAAATAACTCTCTTGGGGGCGTGCAAACTTATTTCAAGCATAGTTTGTATGTGTTTCAAGATTGTGTAAAAATGAAACCACTCTCAAGCATAGTTTTTCCACATTTTTCAAGCTTCTGTAAAAATGAAACCAATTTCAAGCATATTTTTTCCACATGTTTCAAGCTCGTATAAAAATGAAACGAATTTCAAGCGTAGTTTCCCATTTCAATCTTGTGTAAAAATGAAACCATATTCAAGGGTTCTCAAGCATATTTTCCCATGTTTCAAGCTTCTATAAAAATGAAACCATTCTCATTCTACCTCTTGTGATTGTCATTTTTATCAGCCTGTTTTTCCAAATGAGCCTTGGTTTTCTCTTTCCATCGTCACCATCTGCTTGGCTAATCATCCGCTTTCATTTGGTTGTTTTACCCTTTCCTAAGGAACTGCTGCTATGAGTGGTATTATTAGTCAACCTCTTGACCTTTACATGTTTCGAGAAGTTCCATCATGAATATCCTCTTTCAGCTCTTTTCAAACTCCCGAAATATGAAAATATTTTCGAGAAATTGTATTTTAGAACTCGTAAAATTAAATGAAAACACGTCTACTCAATATAATTTTAACCCTTTTCCAGATTGAGATAGAATAGTTACGAAAAAACGAATACCTTAGTCAAACATGGCTTAGAGGTTCTCTTGAATATTATTTTCTACCATTTTTTATTTCAGAGACTATTTACAAAAAGGGACATCTGGAGTTTTCTTTTTTCCTCGTTGTTTTTAAATGAAAAATATGCACTTATCATCATTCAAACACTAATAATTCTAATCTATGCTTTATGATAATCTCAAAAATATATTTTCCAATGCAATGCAAACTAATGCAATTTTCATAAGAAATGATCAATTTTTTGAGAGAAAACTTAACAAATGCAAGATGCAGTTCTTTTATTATTTCCAAAAGAACTAAAATGCCTATAAAATAGAAAATCAGTAACACATGCCAACAAAAATCACCCAAAGAGCCAAATATTCACATCAAGCTCTTTCCACTACTTGAACATGTGACAAAATTTTGCAAACCACGAATAATCTAACAACGGTAAATCAAAAGGTAAAGCAAAGAGAGCAGGAAAAGGACCTTAGAGATCAAAAAATTCTAGAATTTTAGTCAAGAAACCCTACAAAATTCCACTTTTAAAGACCAACGTGGGCAGACAGTGGTAACCAGGGAGTTAAGTGTGACTGTTCACAGTTAAAAGTGTGCTGACAACGCTCTGTTTTCCCGAGAAAGTGTGTTGGGTGAGGAAATCTTAGGAAAAGACAATCAAAACTGAAAATAAATCTAGATTCGACACTCTAAAGACCAGAATACTTATAATGCAAACTTATAAGCAATCAAAATGAAGGATTATAAGGCAATTAGCCAAACTAGTCAAAACAGACCAAATCGAGAGGAGGTTTATCGGGTTAATGGTTCCTCGGTGGAGTCATCATTTTGTTGTGCAAGAAATCCTTTCTGTGGACAAAAACGATCCCTCTAGTCCTAATGAGAGGATCTAACAACAAATGAGACAAATATATGCAACCTTTCCTAACTTACGTTAGAAAACACGAAGGAAGATATATTTCCTACCTATTTTTGATGCTAATACTTTCATTTGGTTTCGGCCTTACTTATTCTGCTTCCACTCTCACGATCTCCTCTCCGTCAATGAATAAAAATTCCTTCAAGGAAAAGCAAGTGGAGACAAAAAACGTATACAAAGCATAATAGTCTCTAGTATAAGTTATGCAACGGATCAAGGAACACTACAATAAATAGACAATAATAGACACATTTATGGAAAGGAAGCACACAATTTATTATTAATATGATGATAAGGGGAGAAATACAATCATAAGCCTTGATGTTGGACACCTCCTTCAGGTGAGACTCCAAGTCCTAGCCTCAAATCTTCAAACAAATTCCTCCTTCAAAAATGGGCAGCAATTGGGCATGCTTCAACTAATAGGATGGAAACCAACCATTATTGGATGGTAGGGGTTTCATTTATAGGGAAGAAGAGGGAGTTGATGATCCATAAAAGGTGGGAGGATTTCCACATCTTAATGGAAATATAAATCGAAAGAGGATCCATGGCCATGAATGGGAGGTCTCACTCCTATCATCAACAACCTAAAACCACCTCGTCATCCTCGAGGCTTATAGTAAGGGAAGCTTCTCCTCCATTTTGGGAAGAACTGCCTGAAGAGGGCCAGCGCAGATTTTCCTGACAAAAGTGTTGTTGTCAGTACTAGACACAAGTGGTGAAAAAGGTGACAAGCGCGGTTTATCAGCTATGTAGAAAGTTCTTGGCTTCTAAAACAAGGTTCTTGACATGCTTTTGAGAATCTTTTCAAGTAAAGTCTTCTTCCACTTCTTCAGGGATGTTTTAGACATGTTTCATGTAGAACATATTTTGTGACATTGCTGGTATGATGACACAAAGTGGAGTGTGACAAAATATTGTATAACACCCCTTTGGACAACAATATATCTTCAATTTAGTTGCCCAATTGGATTAAATTCAACCCTGAGAAAGATCCTCAACTGATAGTACAAACCTCTTGAAAAAAAAATGATCTTTTCAATGTTGATCTTTTTCTGGTCCTAATGTTACCAATTCTACTCTTGTAGACTCAATATGCCAACTGAAATAATTAGCTAGGGTTTTAATCTATCTGGCTCTCAACAATCCCTTGCTTACATTAGGTTTTCTTAGATATTAAAATAAATTTAGTCCGAACCCTCGATCCAAATAAAAATTTCAACCTTCATAATTTAATTAGTTGTCGCTTCAAAAATTCTGACTTCAACAAATCAATTCTAGTGAATCGATTTGGCCTTGAAAATATTTTGTCTTGGTCCTACTCGGACATTTTCTTAATTAAAACCCTCCAGGATGGTAGGAAAAGAATCTCTGATACCACTGTAATATTTGTTTTGAAATGTACTTTAATTTCTAAAAAATTATTCTATGAAATTCTTTAGGAAAATAACATAATAACTTTTGCCAAGAATTTAGCAGAATTAAAAACCAATTAGAAAATTTCACTGCAAAAAAAATAGCCATTTATTTGTTATTACTAAGAAATAATTACAATCAAATCATCTAAAAGGAACCTGAAAATAGATAAGATGGACAAACCCGGTCGTATTCAAAACCCCTCTCTAGCTAAGCTATGTCGTCTGCAATGTAAGTTGCTTTATCCTTCTAACAATTAATACAAAATCTCACCAAGTTCCACTACATAACCTGAAGTGGTTCTTCCTCTTGACTAGATTGGGTGGAACCTTTCACAATTGAAACTATGACGCAATCTAGGGCATGACTATCAACATCAAAACACAGAACTGTACAAGGGCTTCCCCCCTCACATGAGAAGCTACTAGAGCTCCCAAATCCAACACAAAATAAATCAAATATTCAGGTATTAAAATGATCCCCCTGCCTTCTTGTAACATCCCCTGGTTAAAATTTATCTTCAATAAATAATTGAAATTATTTTGAAGAGGCTGAGAAATGGACACAAATTCCATTGCTTGAGGAAGTTATTTTGTTTAAATATCAGTCATGGGATAACTGAGTTGTTTTAATGGACCTGAATGTGTATTAAATTCAAATGAAAGAGGAAGGACTAGCCCAAGTGTCCTTTAACTCATAAAATAAGAAAATAAAAGGACAAAATTTAAGAGAACCATGGGTTGCACTGCTAGTACGTGACTGTTGGGTGACTTGGTGAAAGAATAATTCAGTGAATTTGTTAGGTGATTGACAGACGTTTGATAGGGGGACAGATGCTCCGTATCACGAGCACGCATGAAGAAGTAGGAGGCACTAGCAGAAAAATAAAAACTTCCATAGCTATTGGTGTAATAACACCGAACGAAATTAGGAAAGGAGGAGGTCGAGAGGCTATTAAAGGTCCAAAATGTTATCCTCCATATTGTCCCAAGGCTGAGAATGGAAACTGATGAAGGTAACCTCGAACCACTTAGGATTTGGTATCTAGCCCTACCAAATCAAAGAGGGCTCTCTCTTTTATCTTACAACCAAAAGATGACTAAAGAGGGTAAAGAGATATTAGGCTAGGTATTGAGCTTTAGGGTTTTGAAATTTAGGGTTTTTGCTAGATCAGGAGGAGAGGTCAAGGAAACTAGGTCAAATCTAAAATAATTTAGTTGCAGTGATACAAAGGGGCATGGCAGGTATGTTGAGTGACACTTTGAGGTTATAAATTTTAGTGTAGGGTGGAAAAGAAATGGTTCAAAATGATCATAACAAGCATGAGTTCATTTATTAGAAGATGAATAACAAAAACATGAAACTCCTACCAAAACAGAGCATAGAATTTAAGAATTATGTTTAACATCTTATAGGAAGATCACTGAAAGAAAAAATATGGAAAGAAGATGAACTAATCATTCATAAAAGTAAATTACATAAAAAAAACACTGCCACAAAATCATACCACATGAATCCCTATATAATAGCTGCAACCGGCCTTGTATTTCTACAAAAATAAACTGTACACAAAGCTCCAAGCCTTCTACTCTCTGATGTCCAACCTTTAATCTGACTGAAAACTAGATACATATAGACCAAAACCATTTTTCCCTCTCTCAGCGTTCGAATACCTCTTGATAGGAACAGTTCACACAAATTTTTCTAACCAAATCTAAGACTAGGGAGGTTAAAAAAAACTCTCCTTTTAGCCTTTGACTAACGTTTCTATCATTAATGACCTGGAAAATTACATCAAATTTACATTAACAAGCTTAATTAGATTCATCTACATCATGTCAACTCAAAACAAGATAAATTACATCATGATAAACCAATTGTGACTGATAAAACGAGAAAATTTGACCTCCAGGGAAAAGTGCAACACATTTAGGGAAAAGCACTGTGCCATCTGAGAAAAGTGTAACGCCAACTTGGAGGGCAGTTTTGAGTGACTTACAGTGCTCCAAATGTTGATATGAAGGTACCATTGGAAATATTGTGATGTCTAGCTATCCATAGAGTCCTTAAGAAAGAAAATTTCCTCTCCAAGACTGAGAAAAATTGATTCTCCCAAGGTCACTCTAAAAGTGCAACGCCAGAGTGAAAACAGTGGAAAAAAAGTGATTTTTTAGCATGTTTTTTGCATTTGTATTCCACCCAGAAAGCTGACATGGCACAAAAAACTGATAGCTGACATTTGCAGGTCCCAAGCTATCCACCAATATAAAAAAAAATCAATTTAGAGCCCTGAGAAAAAAGTGTAGTGCCTTGGCAGTGAGGAATTTCCAAAAATTGCCAAAATGACCGAAAATTTCCCAAAAATAAGGCTCAAAGGTAGGTCGATATCTCTCTAACCATAAAATTTTTTTCAAAACTAAGAGAGGTTTTTGTTATTTGGTATAGTATTAAAAAAATTTCCTCCATGTTTCAAAAATACTTTCCCATTTGGTCATAATCCAAGTTTGAAGTTGATCACTCAAAATTGTAGAAGTGCAACAAGCTCTCAGCTAAAGCGCAATGTGACCTTTGAGAGGGTGTTTGGAGGCCTCCCTAGATAATTTTTGGGATGAAAGTGGTATGGTTGGAAATAGTATGATGTCTGATACACAATGGAGTAATTACTAACTACAAACACCTTCTCTAAACCCCTGAAAAACTAACTTGAATACCAGTTGTCCAAAAGTGCAGGAAACCTCCTGTAGCAACTGTAATTTGGGAATTTATCTCAGATAATAACACCTATGAATAAACTAAATGAGGTTTTTGTTCCTTGGTCTATTATATACAAAAACCATGTTCATGTCTTTCAAAGTCATATTTCTTAAATCATAAACTAATTTTGAAGTAAAATTGTCCCTATGTGCAATGTAAACCCTAGGAAACCCACATCTTAGAAAGGTGAAGCTATGCTTTATTGGACTTTGGTGGGCTCATACCTGATTATCCACCCTCATTTATGATTCCTATGATCAGTGGTTGTGGTCTCTGGATCCATTGTGAAACCCTAGCTCACTACGAAAGGAAAATAGGGGATTTGGGGAAGTTTTATGAATGGATGGAGATGAAGGGGTTTGAGGGTGTCTAAATTCTTTGGAAAATTTTGGGGTTAGGGATAGATTTTAGGTAGTCTAGGGAAGTGAAAATTTGGGAAATGAGTGAGGGGAAAGGGTGTAAAAATGAAAAACACAGTCCTAGCCTAGGAAAGTGTAGTGTAGGCTAGGGTTTGTTGGGAAAGGATGGAAATGAGGGAAATGGGTGAGGGGAAGTGTCAAATAAGGTGTATGGAAGGTGAGGGAGGGTTTTTGAGCATGAATTTAGGGTTTTTTCACAACAAATGACCCAAAACATTATGAGACCAAAAGTGCATCAAACCCTAGGAGGGGGTGATTTTCTATGCTTTCGAGCATGAAATGAAGCTAAAGAAAGGTAGATGTGGGACACATGTAACCCACTTACTTGTTTTTTATGATATTGAACCTGTGGTTGATCAAGAAACCCCTAGAAAATAAATATTGTGCTCCCTTGAGAAAAGCGCATTGCAACTGAGAAATTTGGCACTTTTGGGCAAGAAATTGATTTTCAGAGGATATAAAAGTTTCTTGTTGATGGATTCATGTCTCATGAGGGTGAAATGAGCAAATAATTTTCTCCTTTGGTCTTGTTTTAGGCTAGAGGGTTGATTTTCTCTTAGGTGGTGATGTGGCTCCACCTTGTCTTTTCACAAAATGACTTGGATTGCTAGTGAATCATAAAGATAAAAACCTTTTTATTATAATTAATTACATATTTAATAAGGATAAAAATGCATTTAGATATGATGATAGAACACTTTTCCCTATTACTACTCCCTCTAATGATGACCAATATGACCAAGACACTCTTCCAAAAATCACCTAATCATGATAAGATTTATTGACCATGAGAATGGAGGGAGTAATAATGACCTGGACACACCATCCAATGTTCAAATTTTTATTTGGAAACCCTTTTAAACTAAAAAATTTAACCTTGGACCCTATCAACCATATGAAAGAGCATAATTTGATCACTGGTGACTGACATGAATGATAGACACTAACGCAACACATCATTGAGAAGGCTAGAGATAGGTGGGAGAGAGAACATAGAATTGAGAGAGAGAGATCAAGTGGTCTCTAGTACTAAATGAAATTTGGGAAAGAGGAGTGTAGCTAAAAAACTTTCTGAGCGAATCTTGATGTGAAAATGGTTTAGAGAACATGGCTTGCTTGTAAGGCGAAAGGATCCAGTGGAGGCCTGTGGTTTGTGAACTTGTCAAACTGGGGAGCATTACATAGGTGCTTGTGAGGGATGTTGAACCACCAAGAGTGCATTGGGGATAAAACTTTGGTGCTTGACTCACTATGGAACCAGAAAAGTGATTTCTCACCCATAGAAAACTTGACCACTTTTGAAGCTTCCTAATAGTGGAGTTGGACAAATATGTATCTTCCTGGACTATGTGAGTGATGAAAAGCTTAGTTGTTGGGTGAAGGCAGAGTATGTTTGAGACACCTTGTTTTAGCTTATGATATTGATGTAATCTCCTGAGTAGACGATGGTTGCACTTGAATGAAGTGAGTCACCATGGTAACTTGGTTTTGATAGTTGGTGGGTGCAGGCTAGCCAACCTCGAGCCACCCCGTTTTAGTTGAAATGTTGGTTGAAACTCCTCTGAAAGCACTCCACCTCAAGCTTTGGAATCTAGCTCAGGGGTGATAGTTGCAAGAAAGAATTGGGTGCAACTTTTTTATGGTTGGGTAGAGAGTTGAAGTCCCAATATTATTTTCTCAGTAAAATTTAATAACATAAGTATATTCAAGCCTTTATGCATTGATTGTTATGCATGTGTTTAATGTGTTGGGTTTAATTCATGTGATGGTATTGGCTCATTTTGTTGGTTAATGCTTATGACATAATGAGAAATGTGAATTCCTGTACAATGTTAAAGATCCATGCAATGGATGCGGAATGGTTAATTCTTGAAGGACTAATGTAATCATGTTTACTTATGATCATGTGCCATATATTATATGTTGGCACATAACAATTAATTGGGTAGATTAATGGATATGGATGTGAAATCGGAATCGGAAAGAGAAACACATTGTAGGTGTTGTGAATATATTTACAGGAATAGGCTCATTCATGTGTTCATTATGGATTTGAAATTTGACTTAAGGTATGTGTATGTTGAAATGAAAACATACTTATTAATTTAAATAGATAAATAAACTAGGAATGAATAATCTAAATCCTCCCAAGCTGAGGAGAAATAGACATGAAGGCCTGCATACACCATTGTATTTACAACTCTAGTATTAATACCAGATAAGTGTCCATAAATGCATTCCTTATTATTGATCTCATTATTTAGCCTTAAGCCATTACTACGTTTATTATAACAAGGGTTCAAGGTTCACTATTGTTGGAATGGTTAATTTCTAATAGATGTATTCCAATTACCATGAGAACTGTGTTAATATTCTTTATGGAGGAACCCTATATATATATATATATATATATATATCATCCAGGTGAGTGTTGCAGGCATTGAGTACTAACATTGTATGAGGTATGAATGTTAAATGTAACCTGTGTTGGCTTCGGGCCTGTAGCAATGAATGTTTGATTACTAATTGTGTGGCTTATGCTTGGAATTCCCATCCTTAAGAATGAAATCCTTGTAGGCTTGTATTATAGTCATTTATGTGTTTGTATTTACGACTTATGTTTGCAGTCATATTGAAAAGGAGGAGCAACACTTTATATTGGTTTTTTTTATATTAAAAAAATGGATTTAATAATATTAGATCTATTTCACAAGTGCAAACTATAAATTATTTTCTGTGCACTAACATGGTAAATACTAGCAACGCTTTATATTGGTATTTTTATAATAAAAAAATTGAAGTAATAATATTGAATCTATTTCACAAGTTCAATAAATTATTTTCTATGGAAAACACAAAACCTATAATGATATAAAATTAAAATTAAAATTAAGATTCTTTTTGTATAGGTGAAACAAAGATATATATGAAAAAATTGTCATTTAAAGTTGCATATAATTAAGGCATATAATTAGGATTGAGGAGTTTTCTTTATGAGATTGGATAGATAAACATTGTTCACCTCACTCAATTATAAAATTTATTATAACTTTTCTAATCCATTATATTTTGACATGTACAAACACTTTTTTAATTTGATGAAAACTTTACGACAAAACTCCAAAGAAGAAAAATCAGTGATAAAACTTCGTTTCTATTTGGCTGCTTGAGAATTGCGCCTGTGGATACAGTTTCATTTGAAATTAAATGTCATCTGTCATGGTCTGTGGTTGAGTAGTTTGTCAGATTGAAATATTGTTAATTAAATGTCGGGCCTCGATCCGCCCAGGTTCGAGAAGGCAAAATAGATGCAAACTTCAGACGGTGAAACTTGAAAGCAAAAGAGATTTCCAGCAAGAATTATACTCAATATTATATTCAAGACTACTCTTGGGACCCCTATTATTTGAGCCATGTAATTTTTTTGTGCCCCGATGTATTAATTTGACTTTTGAAGTACAATATGAAACTTCAAATAAAATATTTTTTTTTTAAGAAGAATTAAAAAGATTTCTTCTTTTTTGTTTCAGAAAGAAAAAAACGTTGTTTTAAAAAGATTTCTTCTACCTCTAAGTGAAATCAAATTCATTTCAGACTACAATTTGGAATGCAAACTCACCTTTGAATCGGACCATGTAAACAATCTCACAGGGGAATCTCCAACACTACTCTCTCCCATGGATGCAAATGCCCTGAACGTGACTCAGAGATAAGTTGTCTATCACTTTTGCCTTTGGTTTTCCTATCCTTGGTCTTCTTGAAACATTTGCATGAACAAAACTTCTGTAGATTATTATGGAATCGACGAGTGAGGAGTACTGCGTCCCACGATCTCCCAAATATTTTCTATCTAAAGACAACAGGGAAGAAATATATCAAAGGTGGGGAAAGAAGTAGGAAATTTGACAGTGGGTGAAATCAAACTAGATTCACAAATATATGAGAGTTATAAAGGATGTCAAGAAAATGAAGAAAGCCAGAACAGAGGATATCGGAAATCTGACAAATATGAAGAAATACAAAATAGTACCGAGTGCCTTGCCCAAACTTGATAAACAACTCCGTGATATTATTTCTAGCTATGAAACCTTGCCACAGAAATTATACGATTTAAAAATAAATGATACGTGCATTGTAGCGATAATTCGACATTTAAAATGTGTGTGAGACAGGGAAGAATATCCAGGAAGTACTTGATAAGAACCATAACGAGAAGGATAACACGTTTATGTTGGAATGTTTCAGAATTCCAAAATAATAAAACTGCCTTCTTTAACACAGAGAAATATTCAGAATTTCACTCACAGACAGAGTTTCAACTCAAAAAAAAAATTCTATTTCATAAAAAAAACTGATACAGATTCTTCCTCAAGAAAGGGATTACAAAATAATTTTGACTGCTGCAAACACAGTTCAAAAATTATCACTCTATCATTCACTAAAATATATACTGCTGTATATACTCTGTTTTCCCAAAACACTCTGCTGTGTTTTTCAAACGATACACTGTTGTGCATTCACTTCTCTGTCTTTTAAAAATGCACTCTGCTGTGCATAACAATTCTGCTCTGTGTAATTAAAAAAAAAATTACAACACTCTATTTTCTGTATATAACAAAATATCCCAGATTGAATTTAATGTCATTCGTTGACAAAAATCACCGCTTCAGAATTCATTAATGGCATCATTAATTCTGCCGACACCGCTTGAAAACGCATTGAAGTCGAATTTGACTTGGTGGCACCTAGATCTTTTCTTCTCGCACTGTTGTTCTATGTAATTAAAATTACATCTCTTTTGTTTTCTTCAGCGCTGTTGTGATTACATTTCTGGGTAATAAAACATTCACTGTTCTGTGTAATAAAACAATTACACTACATGCCTCACGGGCCTTTTAATATATATGTGTTATATATATATTAAAAATAAAACAAATAAAATTTAAAACATTAAAACAGACTTATGTTTTAAAACAAATGTCATGTTAAAAATTTTGACCTGCGATCTTTTATTAACACATAATATGTGGGCCCCCGCTGCGGATGACTTAAGCACCTCCGAGGGGGTATGCTCCTCCGCTTGCCCTGCTTGTTGGACCCCCGCGGAATTTACTTTCTGCTTTGTCTCTCTGTTGTTTGGTTATGAGGCAGTTGGAAATTAATTCCAACACTCCCCCTTAATTTCAACTGTTGGGTTTTCCTGCATACCCAAGCATTTCCTGAAATATTCAAAGCTTTTCTGCGCAAGTGGCTTTGTGAGGATGTCTGCAAATTGATCCTCTATTCTGCAATGCTGCAAAACAATCTCACCATTGCTAACCAATTCACGTATGAAGTGAAACTTGGTGTCAATGTGTTTTGTCCTTTTATGAAAAACAGAATTTTTAGACAATGCAATCGCTGAGCTATTGTCACAAAAAATCATTGTCCCTTTTACCTGTTCTTGGCATAAACTTCTTAACATTTTTCTCATCCAAACTGCTTGACACGCTGCTGCTGTAGCTGCCACATATTCCGCTTCTGCTGTAGATAATGCTACAATGGGTTGTTTCTTAAAAGCCCATGAAATAGTTCCTGAACCCATGTGAAAAACATAACCGGAAGTGCTCTTCTGATCATCAACACTTCCAGCCCAATCACTGTCAATGTAGCCAACTGAATCTGAACATTCTGAAGTGGTATAAAAAATACCAAACCTTTTAGTACCTTTAACATACCTCAGAATTCTTTTTACTGCTTGCCAATGTGCATCCTTTGGCTTTTCCATGAATCTGGAAATTAAACTAACAGCATGCATTATGTCCGGCCTAGTTGCAGTCAAATACATAAGGCTTCCAACTATGCTCTTGTACAAGCTAGGATCAAAATCCTTACTGCTGTCCTCTCTGCTGAGTTTTAATCCCATCACTGTGGGAGTGATCGTTGCTTTGCATTCCTGCATGTTAAATCTTTCCAGCACCTCATTAACATACTTTTCCTGTGAGATAAAAATCCCATTTTCAACTTGTTCTAATTCTATTCCCAAGAAGTATCTCAACAAACCCATGTCAGTCATCTCAAATTCTTCTTTCATGACTGTTTTAAAATTTTCAATAAGGCAATCATCATTACCTGTAAAAATAACATCATCAACATATAAAACTACAATCAAGATTTTACCATTTTTTTCTTTGATGTAGAGGGTGGGTTCTCCCTCACACTTTTCAAAACCATTTTCCAGTAGATATGAATCTATCATACTGTACCACGCTCTTGGCGCTTGCTTCAGCCCATAAAGAGCCTTCTTCAACTTGCATACTTTGTGCTCTTGGCCTTTCTTTTCATAGCCGAGAGGTTGATCTATGTAAACCTCTTCCATTAACACTCCATTTAGGAATGCTGACTTCACGTCCATTTGGTAAACTTTCCACTTGTTTTGTGCTGCTATAGACAACACTGCTCTCACGGTTTCCATTCTGGCAACCGGTGCGAAAGTTTCCTCATAATCTATGCCATGCTTTTGCTTATAGCCTTTGACAACAAGCCTTGCCTTGTGTCTCTCTATCTTGCCTTCAGCATTACTCTTGGTCTTGTAGACCCATTTAACACCAATGACATCTTTACCTTTTGGGATTTCAACCAAATCCCAAGTTTTGTTCCTCTCTATGGCATTAAGTTCCTCATCCATAGCTTCTATCCATTTCTTATCCTTGATAGCTTCTTCGAAATGAACAGGATCATCAACATGACAATATAAAGCAAACAAAGAATTGATACCTTCATTAGCTAAATCTTGTTCATAAATATCTTTCAAACTTCTGAATTTCTTACCTCTTTCAGTAGGTGTACAAGTACTTGAAGAAGCACTTGAATTTCCTCTTTATGGTGTGCTTGGAGAAGCACTTTCATTTCTCCTCAAGGGTGTGCTTTGCTGCTCTCTTGTTGGTGTTGCTATTTGGGGATGTATTTCAGCCAACTCATCTTCATTTTCATCATGAGATAAACAGTGTTTAACATTCACTGTTTTCTCTGTGCTTCCATCCCAAGCTTCCTCTTCAATAAACTGAACGTCCCTGCTCACAATAAACTTCTTGGTTGATGGGTTATATAACCTGTATGCCTTGGATTCCTCACTGTATCCAATGAAAATACATTTCTCCCCCTTGTTGTCCAACTTCTTCCTTAGCTGATCCGGAATGTGTGCATAAGCCACACATCCGAAAACCTTCATGTGTGTGACACTTTGATTTGTGCCACTCCATGCCTCTTCCGGCACTTTGTTCATAACCACTTTTGTAGGGCACCTATTCAAAATATACGCTGCACAATGTACAGCTTCAGCCCAATAATCATTAGGCAAATTCTTTGCCTTTAACATACTCCTCGCCATGTCCATTATGGTTCGGTTCTTCCTTTCGGCTACTCCATTTTGCTGCGGAGTATATCTAGTTGTAAACTGCTTTTGAATACCATTTTCTCTACAAAAACGTAGAAAATATTTAGATATATACTCACCTCCTCTATCAGTCCTTAAGACTTTGATATGCAGCCCACTTTGTTTCTCAACAAGTGCTTTGAAATTGCAAAAATTTTCAAACACTTCACTTTTGTTTTTCAAAAAGTAAACCCAAGTTTTTCTTGTAAAATCATCTATGAATGTTAAGATATAGTGGTTGTTCGCAAGTGATGGAGTTTGCATCGGTCCACACACATCTGAGTGGAAAATCTCTAAGGGTGCTTTTTCCCTTATGCTTTTCCCGGAAGGAAAACTTTCTCTGTGTTGTTTCCCAAGAATACAACCTTCACAAAGGCTGTTCGGTTTCTCTATCAATGGTAAACCACTTACCATCCCTTTTCTGTTCAACAAATTAAGACCTCCAAAGTTGAGATGTCCAAATCTCAAGTGCCATAACCAATTATCATCTTTTGGTTCGCTTTGGAAAGTCTCCTGTGCAACTACTGTTTTCTCTTCACCATTCTTCAAATCTGCTCTCATTCTGAGAGGGAACATCATGTTCCTTGTCATCTTCACTTCAGCAATACACTGTTTTCTGGATGGTTTATCCATGATGGTACAAACATCATTATCAAAGAAAAAATTATACCCCTTATGGACAAGTTGTCCAATACTTAAGAGGTTACACTTCATTCCCGGAACATAATAAACATCTACTATGGATTTCTTTGCCCCTAATCTTGTTAAAACATTTACATCTCCTTTTCCCATAACAGAAACTTTGCTATCAGTTCCTAGTGTGACTTGTGACTGCACACTCTCATCTAACATAGAAAACATTTCTAAGTTTCCTATCATATGGTTACTACAACCGGAGTCTAGAAACCATAAATCCTCATTCTTTTCTTCAGCCATATTACAAGCTAAAAACAAATTATTTTGGCTACTATTTTCTTTTGTGAAATTTGCACTAGTTTCACTTCTCATATCATTATGCTTCTTCTTTCTACATTCATTAGCATAATGACCATATTTTTTACAATGGTAACATTGGACATTGGACTTATCATACCTTTTTCCTTGTGAATTCTGCTGACCGTTCTGCTGGCTGCTGCCTTGGCCTTGATGCTGATTTGGATTGCTGCCCCTTCCTTGAGCATTTGCTGGACTGTCTCTTCCACCTCTGTTTTGGCTTCTGCCTCTTCCTCTCTTATTTCCTCTGCCTTGCCCTCTTCCTCTTCCGAAATACATCTGGGTCTTGAAGGCATGCTCAAGAGATGAGTTTTCACTCCTACCCAATCTCTATTCATGGGTCATCAGTGATGCATGTAGTTCAGCCACTGAAAACTTTGTGAGATCCCTAGTCTCCTCTATGGTGGTGACAATTACATCGAATCTTAAGGGTAAACTTCTCAAGAGTTTTTCCACAATCCTCTTGTCTTCAAGAGTCTCTCCATGAGATCTTATTTGTGTGACCATTCCAATCACATGAGTGAAGAATGAGTCAATAGTATCTGACTCTTTCATACAGAGAGTCTCAAAGTCTCTCCTCAGCAACTGAAGTTTTGCTGTCTTCACTCTTTCCATGCCTTGATAAGTTGTCTTGAGAGTTTCCCACGCTTCACTGGATTTCTTGGCTACTGCTATCCTCGGAAACACACTCTCATGCACTGCTTGATATAAGAAGAAAAGAGCCTTGGCATATTTCTTCTTATTGTTCTTCAACTGTTCTCTTCCTGCTTGAGTTAACACATAAAACTCTGCCTCATTTGTTGGCTCTTCAAATCCATCCTCAACTAATTCCCATAAGTCTTGGGAGACAAATAAAGCCCTCATAGTTATTGACCAGTAGTCATAAATTTTCCCATTAAACATTGGGAGATGGATATTTCCCATACCCATACCAGTGCTGGAGCCAGCCATTCTGCACTCTTAACTATGATTCAAAAACAACACTTGACTGTGTATATAAAATAACTCACTATTCTGCAACAGTAACACAAAATTGTATAGAGAAATACCTTTGGATTCTTCTTGGCTAAGTCTTCACATTGCTGGAGAAGTTGCTGCAACAAAGAAATCCTTTCCTTCAGCTTATTTGACCTTCAAATAGCCTGGACTAGCTCTGATACCAAGTTGGAATGTTTCAGAATTCCAAAATAATAAAATTTTCTTCCTTAACACAGAGAAATATTCAGAATTTCACTCACAGACAGAGTTTCAACTCAAAAAAAAATTTCTATTTCATAAAAAAAAATTGATACAGATTCTTCCTCAAGAGAGGGATTACAAAATAATTTTGACTGCTGCAAACACAGTTCAAAAATTATCACTCTATCATTCACTAAAATATATACTGCTGTATATACTCTGTTTTCCCAAAACACTCTGCTGTGTTTTTCAAACAATACACTGTTGTGCATTCACTTCTCTGTCTTTTAAAAATGCATTCTGCTGTGCATAACAATTCTGCTCTGTGTAATTAAAAAAAAATTACAACACTCTGTTTTCTGTATATAACAAAATATCCCAGATTGAATTTAATGTCATTCGTTGACAAAAATCACCGCTTCAGAATTCATTAATGGCATCATTAATTCTGCCGGCACCGCTTGAAAATGCATTGAAGTCGAATTTGACTTGGTGGCACCTAGATCTTTTCTTCCCGTACTGTTGTTCTGTGTAATTAAAATTACATCTCTTTTGTTTTCTTCAGCGCTGTTGTGATTACATTTCTGGGTAATAAAACATTCGATGTTCTGTGTAATAAAACAATTACACTACATGCCTCACGGGCCTTTTAATATATATGTGTTATATATATTAAAAATAAAACAAATAAAATTTAAAACATTAAAACAGACTTATGTTTTAAAACAAATGTCGTGTTAAAACTTTTGACCTGCGGTCTTTTATTAACACATAATATGTGGGCCCCCGCTGCGGATGACGTAAGCACCTCTGAGGGGGTATGCTCCTCCGCCTGCCCTGCTTGCTGGACCCTCGTGGAATTTACTTTCCGCTTTGTCTCTCTGCTGTTTGGTTATGAGGCAGTTGGAAATTAATTCCAACAGTTTAAATTGAAACTTTCAGACCCTCGTTGCAATCAACCTTAGAAACGAGTTTGTTCTGCATTCTTTTAAGCGTGTGTGCAATTCCACTTGCAATCTTGCTATTACTATGCATTTTCCTCGAATTTTCATGTTACAGATGGCTGACGTGAGGGTAACGCAAGGGTGAGCAACATTATAATTAGCGGAGTAACTTCGATACCCAAACAGCAACACAGCATTGATGAACCAAAGTTGTGAAAAACTTGTATGGAAATAACTCAGCAAGGGTTTGAAAAATAAAAATAATGCAAAAATTGGCCAAAAAAAAAAAAAATAGTAGAAGAAAAAAAGGGGCCAAAATATTGGCAGCAAATTTTTTTGAACCCCGATTAATTAGCGATTCAGAGAATATTGAATGAACAAACAAACACACAGTAAAACAATCATGTTGTTGGATAGTCCACAACAATATTATTTTTCAATTTCAAATGTGTTGCATGACCGTCAAATGTTTCCAGTACGTAAACAATTGCCCAGACATTTCAGAGCAACATTGTTTCGTTTACAAGTATCTTCCCAACATTATTTAGGAAACAAAGGTATATTATACTCTATTCTCTCAACATTCCCCTCTTTATAGAATTGAGACAATCCTATCCAATTCTTTCAAGCTTTCATAAAATTACTTTGTACTTGGGTCTTATTCAAATTAATTAAAACTCGCTAAGAAGCATTTACTAACAAATAAATTCATTCAAGTTTAAACCTACCAACTATGTATTAATAGAGAAAAGCTACGAATGATTTTAATTGTGAGCAGCACAAAAAAAACTAGCCAAATGTGAACTTGAGCTATTGAATGCATGTGCATAAAGCCTGCAATTTACTTTCTAATAATGAGTAATTAAAATATAAATTTTATATTAATTATTAAAGATCATATATTGAATAGAATTGGAGCTCACAAATATAAATACTCTTAAAAAGTTAGGATTAGGCAAGATATAGTCAAAGCCTAGGTCGAGCAAGGAAAGAAGCCGAGATAATGGTAGGATGATGAAAAAACACGGAGATGGTGTAAATGGCGCTAATGTTTAGTGAAGGAGTGAATGTGTGAAGTGAGCACTTGAAGTGTTTTGGTCCAAGGAATTTCCTTATGAAATTCAGGGAGAAATGTTGCATGGAACATACATAGTTGGAAGGCCTTAAGAGCATGATCAGGAATACATGCAGTGAAATCGGAGCATGGAGTTATCAATTTGTGGAATGGACCACTCGGAGAGATACCAGGATGTAGTGGTATCCTGGCTTAATAGGGGAATGTGAGAAGTCAGATGGGAAGGTTGATGAATGAGACCATTTCCTGGAGTCAAATTTAAGGGGGGGGATTGTTAGGGTTTTTTGAGTAACCTTGACTCGGTCAATTTATTGGTGGTATTCCAGCTCCAGGTATAGAGCACCCATGGTTTTTTCCAATAGTATTCATCTCCGATGAAGTCTATTCAAAGGCTAGAAAATCTGTGTTGAATTTTCTTGATGGTCGCTAAGAACTAAACAACGGTGTCTTTAGACACCGACATCTCTCTGCGTACTTTGTGATCCTAAGTATACTTTCCTTCATAGACTATAGCACACAAATTTGTGTGGAGGTGAGTCAATTTGGTGTCTAGATTGGTTCTGACCTTAACATTGGATTATTATTATTATTATTATTATCATTGGTATAATTCTCTCTATTTAAAAGTAAGAATGACATTGTTGGATTGTAAAAGTAAGTATTAAGATACCAAAGCTCATTTTTCTATTAATGGAGTTTTGATCATAGGTAAATAAAATTATAATCATTCCCTCAACTAGCAAAAATAATTTCAATTGATGTTAGAATTCAAATCAAGGTTGTGTATAGTTATACACTAAGTTATTTGGTAATCCACATTTATAATAACACATTAAAAAATAATATAATTAGTAACTATAAAAATAATAATGTTATTACTGATGATAATGTAAAAGGTGGTTTCATTTTTAGCAAGGCATTAAAAAATATTATAATTAGTAATTGAAGATAGATTTTAATGAGTAAATAGTTTATCATGAAAGAATTATACACCCTCATTCTAATAAATTTAGCGTATGGTCAATAAATTTCAATAATAATATAAATAATACACTTAAATTTATGATCTAACCATTAATTTGATTAATGATAATGATTTGAAACTATTATCTTTTCAACAATGATGATAGAGAAGATAATTTTAAAATTTTAATAAAGAAAATAATAATAATACATTAAACATAAAATAATTAAAAATGTTTTTGTTCTTTTTCTTTTTTTCTTTTTTCTTTTTTCTTTTTTTTTACATATGACTAGGCACTTTTCAATATGAGACTAAAATTATATAGTCCAAAATGTCTTGTTGTTCTTTTGCATGAAGAGAAACTAGACCAATAGCAGAGATTCAACATTTTAAGGTTGTTGAGACATCTCATGATTAGTTTATCACATAAGCAAAAAAAACATAAGATGCAATTGATTTTTCTAGGCTGCTACATATGGTGGTTTTACAGGATGACAAACATCAAAAAGGATAAAGACAAGGACAAAATAACTATGGATCATAGTTATCACTGTGAATTTTACCACCCATCGATGGTTGCATCTTCTCCTAGTCATCATTTAACAAGAAGAAAATGTTTGTTAATCATCTAGCTAGGATGGTGAGCTTGTGGTCTATGCAATCTAACTCGTGTTTTGTTTTCGCGATTCTGATCACATTCTCTTGTTGTGTATCATCAGGATCAATCAAGACTCTACCCATAAGGATTTTGGTGTGCGAGTAGACATTGATATTCTACATGTCCAATGAGAACCAGGAGCCATAGGAGGGTCTTATGTCTGATATCCAACCTCTAGTGGCATTCTCCACATGTGGGTCAAGGATGAAACACTTGTTATAATGCACCTAATCTACTTCAATATTTTCAGTTTCCCTGTGCACTAGCTCAAGTATGCTTCCTGGAATCACACAGAGGCATAATTGTGCACTTAGGATTGGGCCCTACATTGGGAGGATGATACAATATTATTATCAAAATAAGTTGATGTGGAATAGCGTTCTCAATGCCCACCTCTTCTCCCTGTTGAAAAATGTTCCTAAGGCATATTTACAAATGATGTGCGAAAGGTTGCAAGGTGATAACTATGGATAACATGAGAGGAAGCAACTAGGTTGGACAAGGACAAAATGGGAGAGACACTAGGGGTGATATCACAGTCAATGGATTTGAGAGGAGAGGACTCTATAAAAGGCACGAAGGTAAGGCAAACATGGACAACGTGGAGTCAACTAGGAAGCCACTTAGGGTGGCTTATGGATTAACATATTATAAATATGGTGGTATTATAAACATTTTGAATATGAATATAATTCTAGTGTTTATATACATTAAATTGGTTATAATTTTTTAGGATCATTAAAATAAGGTATACTACAAAATTGCTCCATAATAAACAATTTACTCTACTTTATGTACTAGGGTAGACATATAAATTAAATGGGTGGAAAACTATGATAAACATCAAACCACTTATCTCATGATACATCCCACACTACTAAATTATAAATTATTTTAAATTATTATATTAATTAGAAAATGAATTAACACATGAGTTAAATACACATAGAGATATATATTTAAAAGAACATGTAACTAGACTCTTAATCGTGGAGATTTAACCCAATTTTACCATTGATATTCTTAAAGTGTAAATAGGATTTGTTATAATATCTTGGGCCAATATCATGGCTTATTAATAACACACGTTCAAAAAACCATAACTCATGTTTATATGACAATTTTTCAATTAATAGATTTAATTAAAAAGGTGGAAGAACATAACTACTTTTAAAATAAATTTCAACCTTTAATTTACTACTACTACTAAAATATTCTAAAATATTTTGTAAATATTAAATCGTGGTCATCCACCTAATAATTATTGATAATTAAATTAAAATTATAAAAATTCTATTCTAAATTAGACACTCCTATAATATAATAATATGTGTGATAGTTTTGATGTAATTATTAATTTGATGAATAATATTGAGTTTAAATTCCTATTTTCATTAATGATAATAGAAAATTTGATTTTACAGTGCACTGAGTTAAATAATTATTTATAAAAAATCAACTAAAAAACAAATAAAATAATAAACAATTAAATTATTTAAAGAAAAAATCATTTCATTTTATTGTTTTATTTTTAAAATCTAATAAATTAGAAATAAGATAATTGGAAAGGACTTAATTTTATGGGTTAATAATATAGTGATATTATAAATGTTTTAAAAATAATATGTGATATTAATATTTATAAATTTAAGGAAAAAAATGGTTTTAATCTTTTACTTACTTGGAATTCTAAAATTAAAAAAAAGGGGGTTTTATCCATTTCTAAAACAAATTTAATCTTTTACTTACCCAATGTATTGCACTGAGAGACACTTAGCGAATCTTTTGAATTTTCCCAACATGTTTCCAATTTTCTTGTGCTGCCCCAAAGGGAGGGAGATTTGGTAATCTCACCCATACTGACATAGTTGAGACCACCATATATTTGCAATCAAAATTTGGGAACCATGGGGTGATGAAGATCCCATCTCTACCTAAAAACTAGGGCTTCTATAGATCTTTTTGTGTATCAAATTAAACAATAAAGAATCATTTCAAACATAAATCAATGTCACAATTGGGGGTCCAGGAAGAAAATACCCACTAGTGTAAAGTGTCATCTCTAGGCCAAAAACCATTGAACTTCCATATTACAAGTTTGGAAGATTAACCTCCATAGTTGGTATATGTTCCATTTGTTCTACGATGTAGGCTCCCCGGTTGAATTAGGGTTGAATGAGGCAAAACCACTAGTATTTCTGAAACTCGAAGCTCCATCATGTAGCCTCGGGCTTAGAATCATGGTAGAGTTCCATGAGATGTAGCAATATTTCATCTTAAAGGAGTCTTGTATCATCTTCCCTTTGAATAACATGCATTGGGAATTTGTAGAGATGTCCAACTTATTTTCAAGGCAATGTTTCAAATTTTCCACCAAGTCAAAGCCTTCAATATAGAAAAGGGTGGGCTTTCCATTTATATTTTAAATTTATGAAGATAAGAAATGTTTTCTTTTCCCGGTTAGCCCATATTTTGACCATATAAAAGTTGGGAAAATAATAGGGCATGTGCCAATTTTTATAAAATAATATCAAAAAAAGGGACTCGACTAGAGTGCTTCTTGAGGTCTGGAGATTAGAAATATTTTCCCCTTCAATGTGGCATTTTTCACCCCATAAGTTGGCATTGATGATGTACGCTGACATGTAGCACAATAATATAGTTTCCTTCCACATTCTCGGCTCCTCTTTTCGGCGTTCCTTTGCACCTTTCGGTGCAATTGCTAGTTATATAATGTTTATAAAGTGAAATTTCTTATTGTTGTTTCCTTATGTATCCATTGCATAACTAGGATAGAGTTGCCACATATTTGAATTTGAGATACATCAAACTTTTAGGACAATGATCTGTAATTTTTTGTGGATATTGCATTGAAACAATCCATCACAATAGATCTGATAAAATTACTGAAATTTTTATTGTTAATTTTTCCTTAGATTCCAAATTCTTTAGTTAGTTGATTTTCTACTTAATTATTTGAATTAGCTTAAATCTGAGAGATAGAAAACAGAAATAAAATACACACACCATCTACAATAGACACAAGGATTTTCCTTGGGAAACTCTTATGGGAGAAAACTCAACTAGAAAGTGAGTGTACTCTACTCTCTTTTCTCTGGTATGGAAAATATGCAAGTATAAAGAAATATGTACTCTCTATGGAGTTATTGAGCTCTGTGGCATGTATGGCTACCATATAATCTCAATCCCCTTGTTTTTCTCTCTAACTTCCCACTTCCAATTGTTCTAATCAATAATCGAAAAATTGCAATCATACATAATGGAACCCCTACTCCTCTTAGTGTCATTGGTATATAGCATAGCCTAATAGCCAATTAGGGGTAAGGTTTGACTCCCTCAGCTCTCAACTAGAGCTACAAGTTTGAACCTTCTAGACTCTTCTTCAAATTCTACAGGTTGCTAGCCCCATGTGCATGAGTAATAGGGATTGGCATAGCATCCACTCATATTATGGTGGTTAGTTCATTATATCTTAATTTGTGAGAGGCATAAATTTTTCCTACACACTCCAATTGACACATGATTCTTGCATAAATGACTCTGGAAGTTTTGAGACCCCAATTCTATAAATTAGGACACGTTGTTGAAAATTACATTGCAAACTAATTTCTCCACTTTTTGCACTCTGAAAGCATAGAGATTAATGAAAAATGATCTAATCCATATCAGTCAACCACAAAACTAATTTGAGAGCCATCAATTCATAGTAAGTATTAGTTTCTTAACTTATGTCAGCTTTGAAATAAATGTAATAATTTGTAGATAAATACAAAACCCCCCTTGATCCTCCCTTGGGAGAGTTTCCTTGTCAGGCACTAGAAAAGTATGCCCATGGGATATCCTTATTTATTGTCTCTTCTTTCATCATGTGTTTTTTTTGTTGTTCCAAGGTCATGGGTAATCATTTAATTTGTTTATTGACTAGACAACACATTTAAGTTGCAGAGTCTCCTTCATTTCAAATAGCTTCAGGTTCTTGGCTAATCATAATCCCCAAGCTATGTTAAGAGGAAGGGATTTGACATTCATTGTATACTTTTGTGTACTATGATATAAATTTTTCTTTTATGTATTTACCCAAGTTCTCGGGAATTATTCATCCTATCGTATATTCCACCTCTCTCTGAACTTATTTTGTATATGGATAGGCCATAATTAAATGTATAATCATTTCTTCTAGTTATTGGCAAAAGATGCACCAACTTGGTCCATTGAAAATTTTGTTCTATAGAAGCTCTTGGGTGGGAACCCTGTTTAAAATTACCCACATGCATATTTTATTTTTGTAAGGGAATATTATTTCTAAGTAGTTCTTCACCACCATACCTATCATCTTTTTCCTCCTACTATAGCAAGAGTTTTGTAACCTAGTATATGCACAAATAGTTCGATCGAATTAAGTGACAATAACAATTGGTCATCAACTTCTCTTATTTTGACATTAATGTCTTTTAATGCATTCATGTAGCTCTTCCATGCCTAAGCATATTCCTCCAACAGTCTAATATCCTCCTAGATAGCCATTATTCTTGTTAATTTGTAGGCCTCTCCCAATATACCGCGTATCTAAGCATATAATATCCTTTATTTATTATCTCCCAAATCATATGAGGAAGAAACTTGTGTAATAAATTGTTGTTTATCCATTGGTCTACACCAATTTGTACTTTGTATCATTTTCTAACTTGACAAATCAACTAGTTTCTCACCAAATGAAAAGGTAAGTTCATAGCTTTTCAATTATCAGATGAACTTATTTTATTCTATTAATTACCCAATCATCCACGTAAGTGGGAGAAATATACTTGGATCTAATTACTTGAACCCATTACCCTTTTCTGGAACTAATCTTCATCATTTTTTGCTATAATTTCCTTGGAGAACAGAAACGGAACTTTTAGAACCCATCCTCCATTTTCTTTTGGTACAACTAGTTGTTCCAAGAACCCAAAACAAGCCCTTTCATATTTTGATCACCTAACCAAAAAAACTCGTAACATTGTCTTCTAGTGACCTCCAGCATGCCTTTCAGTACCCAGACTAGTGATATCTAATATACTAGAATTGTTTCTAGTACAACTTTTACTAGTACCTGATGCAGGGGCATTAGACACTAGACAGCAATGTAGGAGGTTTGTCCACATGTTGTGGCTAGGAGGGTTCGAAATCATCTAAATTGTAAACAGCTAGGTGTCAATACCTCAGCTGACTGTATTATTTAGATCAGTTAGAGTCGTAGAAGTCGAATAGTTCAGTTAGTCTATCTGTCATATTTCAGTTAGTTGAAATATTTTTAATTAGGCTATTGATTTTCTAAAACGGTCCTCACAGAGGAACCGAACAGACAAATGTTCATGTATATAAATGTAATCCTCGGATGTATATGGGGAGAGCATAGAAGAAGAGAGGAGAGATTTCTGCAATCAAATCTGTGTGTTCACAATTTCTTCCAGTTGAATAATTTCAGTGCGCATTGCCATAGAGTCGTTTGAGTCCTTAGTTGTGAAGAAATTGTTTAATTACGAGGTGATTGAGCTCTGTGCATGTATAATCGAACTACTGTAGAAATTCCACATATTTATGTCTATTGTTTTCTTAAATTTTACCCGAACAACCCTGTGAATTAAACCCGCGCAGGCGAGGCCTGTGTAGAGGATCCACGGTCGCGGATATAGTGTAAATAGTAAAACTCTCGAGACCGAGTTGTTACTTTCGGAACCTGACCCGAGGATTAAACGTGAATTAAAGAACCAAAAGGAATAGCGGAACCCGACTCAACCGTGGGTTGGTCACTATTCAAAAACCACGAGTGGATTCACAAAGGCGGGTTGCCCATATCGCACTGCTTTTGCGGAGTAGGCAGTATTTTCCAACGACGAGCGATTCCATAGAGCCTTCCACACGTGGCCCAGGACGGAAGTCCAAAACCACCTTCCAACGCGCGCCATCGCGTGTTAACGTTCGACCAAGGAGATTAAGCGATATCGCCGGAGACTGTCGATCTGGGAGGATGTCATCGGACGGTAGTCGGTTGTTGGAGATGCGCGAAGGATAACCCAAGGTACGATGTACGCGTTTCGATGGTATGTGTGGGCCCGGAACATAATAAATTTGGTTAATTAAAATATTGACAGATAATTGACATAAGACCAGAGTGTTAAGGTTATAAGGGTTGACGGTATAATATCAAGTCGAGATATCTATTTAATTTGTCAAAGGCTTTTGATAAAGTTTATTCATCAAATTCCTCGAATTTGATAAATAAAAACAGAGAAACAAATAAGAAGGCCACGTGGAGATGAGACAAGTGAACAAAAGAGAAACGCTGATAGAGCCACGACTACAGTAGACTAGCTCTCCTCAGGAGTGAATTCAGTTTTGTTGCGTCATTTGTGGTATTGGAGCCAGGTTTGAAGTTGTTTTGTTGACATGGCAATCCGAGTTGGTAGAGGTGCTGGCAGAAGGAGACCTGTTGCCAACGCTGAGGTGTTGGGGATGTTGCAGAGGGTCGAGGCCAGAATGGATGCCATGGAGCGAAGACAGCCCGCAAATCCTGAAGACATCAGCGAACCAGAAATAGAAGAAGCTGAAGAAAATGTTGAAATTCCTCCTGACATGAGGCTCCTTAGAACTGTTCTAGGGTCTGCAGTTAAGCCCAGAATTGAAGTGTCGAGTTATGCAGGGGAACTGAATCCAGAAGAACTATTACACTGGATTAATGAAATGAACAAGTGCTTCGACTATGAAGAGATAAGCGAGGATAAAAAGGTCAAGTTTGCGGTGACAAAGCTGAAAGGACATGTTGCACTTTGGTGGGACGGAGTGTAGGCAGAAAGGAGGAGAGTTGGCAAGCAACCTCTCAAGAGCTAGACCAGAATGATGGCTAAATTAAAAGGTAAATTCTTGTCTAGTGATTATCAGCTGACATTGTATAAGCAAATGCAGAACCTGAGACAAAGGTTGCTGACAGTAAAAGAATACACAAAGGAATTCTACAGAGTAAGCATAAGAGCTGGGCAATTCCAAGACACACCAGAGAAGACTGCCAGATATGTGAATGGTCTCAAGTTGTAGATCCAAGATGATATTGGTCTCCTGTCTCCTAAGACAGTGGAAGAGGCCTACCAGATGGCCTTGAAAGCAGAGGAGAAACTCCTGAGGAAACAGTCTGCCAAGAAGAGAGGTACTTTCTGTGGAAAGGGAAGTCAAGGTGGTAGAGGAAAGCCTACTACACCCAGGGATGGAGCTAACAGTAGCTCACCTCAGAATGCATCTACAGAGGATGATGCAAGGGGTAGAAGGGGTTCTTATAGAGGAAAAGGAAGAGGAGGCAGAGACAGAGGCAGAGGTAGAGAGTTGAGGTGTTATAGGTGTCAGCAAGTGGGACATAAGCACTATGAGTGTCCAGAGAATGTGGGTGCTGCTCCAAGGAATGTTGTTGTTTCCCAGGCTGAGGAAGAGGCAGAAATTGAAGAAGAAATTCTACCCGAGAGGGGAGATTCCTTGGTGGTTAATAAGGTCCTGTTAAAGCAAGATAAAGAGGTCACTGAGCCTGCACAAAAAAAGACTTTGTTTAGGAGCATATGCAAAGCCCAAGGGAAATGCTTCCAGCTAGTCATTGATAGTGGCAGCACAGACAATCTGGTTTCCACTAAGGTGATAGAGAAGTTGAAGTTGAAGACAAGGGAGCATCCAACTCCCTACAGGGTGTCCTGGCTGCACAAAGGGCACCAGCTGGTTGTAAAGGAGCAATGTGAGATAGAGCTGCAAATGGGAAAATATAAGGATAAGGTCCTGTGTGATGTAATGCCCATGGATGTGTGTCATATACTGTTGGGTAGACCTTGGCAGTTTGACAGAGCAGCGGTGCATAATGGCAAGAAGAACACTTACAAGTTCTTCAAGGATGGGGTACATCATACATTGATACTCATGGAAGAAAGAGAGCCATCCAGCAGAGTGATTGATCCAAAGACCTTGTTGCTGAGCGGGAAGGAATATCTGCAGCAGATAGAAGAAGAAGAGGTAAGCTTTGCTTTAGTTTGCAAAACTAAGGTAGTTCTTACTTCTACAAAGATTTCTGATTTTCCAGTAGAAATACAAGAGATGTTAGATGATTATTGTGACATTATTGTGGATGATTTACCTGATGAGCTGCCACCTGTGAGAAAGATCAGCCATCAGATAGATTTTATCCCTGGTTCAAATCTGCCAAATAAGGCAGCCTACAGAATGACTCCCAAGGAAAATGAGGAAATCAAGAGACAAGTACAAGAATTGGTGGACAAGGGGTTGATTAGAGAAAGTTTGAGTCCATGTGCAGTACCAGCAATATTGAGCCCAAAGAAGGATGGAGGCTGGAGGATGTGTACTGATTCCAGAGCAATCAATAAGATCACAATCAGGTACAGATTCCCTTTACCCAGAGTTGAGGATTTGATGGACTGTTTGAGTGGTGCTAAATATTTCTCAAAGATAGATTTAAAGAGTGGATACCATCAAATTAGAATAAGAGAGGGTGATGAGTGGAAAACTGCCTTTAAAACAAATGAAGGACTGTATGAATGGATGGTAATGCCTTTTGGGTTGTCAAATGCACCTAGCACTTTTATGAGACTTATGAATTAAGTATTGAAAGAATTCATTGGTAAATTTGTGATAGTGTATTTGGATGATATATTAGTTTTCAGTAGAACTAAAGAAGAACATTTAAGGCATCTTAATCATGTCTTGAAGAAGCTGCACCAAGAGAAACTGCTGATAAATTTGAAGAAATGCTCATTCATGAAGGAAGAGTTGGTGTATTTGGGTTTTGTTGTTTCTGCAGAAGGATTGAAGATGGACCCATAAAAGGTTAAGGCAATTGTGGAGTGGCCTTCACCCAGGAATGTTTTTGAGGTAAGAAGTTTCCATGGACTTGCTAGTTTTTACAGAAAGTTTATAAGAAACTTCAGTAAGATCAATGCACCCATAATTGAGACAATAAAGAAGAGCAAACAGCCATTTAAGTGGACTTCTGAAGCAGAGAGAAACTTCAAACTTTTGAAGCAAAAGATAACTAAAAATCCTGTGTTGATTCTGCCTGATTTTACAAAACCATTTCAAGTGAAGTGTGATTCCAGTGGAGAGGCCATTGGAGCTGTGTTGAGTCAGGATGATAGGCCTATAGCCTATTTCAGTGAGAAGCTAAATGACACCAGGAGAAAGTATTCCTCTTATGAGAAGGAATTCTATGCAATTTTTCAGGCACTGAAGAAGTGGAGACATTATTTGATGTCCAGGGAATTTGTATTATATTCTGACAATCATGCTTTGCAGTATATTGTACAGCAGCCCAAGTTGAAACATAAGCATGCCAAATGGGTTGAGTATCTCCAAGGTTTTAATTTTTTTTTGAAACATATAAGTGGCCAAGACAATAAATTAGTTGATGCTTTGAGTAGGAGGCACATGCTTGTTCAAGAAACTAACTTTGAAATTGTAGGATTTGATTTTCTCAAAGAATTGTATAAAACAGATCCAGACTTTAAAGAAGCATTTGAGGCATGTGGTAACCCTGTTTTAACAGATAGAAGCCAGTGACTGGACTATTTCCTGCAGGAGGACTTGTTATTCAGAAAAAGCCAACTGTGTGTGCCAAGATGTTCCATGAGAGAAAATTTGATCAAATAGAAGCATAGTGGTGGACTTGCTGGACACTTTGGTACTGATAAGACTTGTGAGCAGCTGAGTCACTTCTATTACTAGCCCAAGATGAGAGCAGAAGTGGACAAGTTTGTGAAGAATTGCAAAATCTGCCAGTATGCTAAAGGAAGGAGCCAAAATGCAGGATTGTACACTCCCTTGCCTATCCCCGACAGGCCTTAGGACATGGTGAGTATGGATTTTGTTCTAGGATTGCCCAAGACTCAGAGAGGGAATGATGCAGTGTTTGTTGTGGTGGACAGATTCTCCAAAATGGCACATTTTATTCCATGCTATAAAACTAGTGATGCCACCCATGTTGCTAACTTGTTTTTCAAAGAAGTTGTTAGATTGCATGGGTTTCCCAAGAGTATTGTTTCAGACAGAGACACCAAATTTGTGGGTCACTTTTGGAGGACATTGTGGAAGAAACTTGGTACCAAACTGATTTTTAGCTCAGCTTATCATCCCCAGACTGATGAACAAACTAAAGTAGTGAATAGGATTCTGGGAAATTTGTTGAGAAGTCTTGCAGGAGAGCATCCCAAGTAGTGGGATCATATTTTTCCCCAGGCAGAATATGCATATAATGACTCACCAAACAAGAGCACAGGGCAGAGTCCATTTCATATTGTTTATGGAATGCACCCCAGAGGAGTATCAGAGTTAAGAAATCTGGGAAAGGCAGAGCTAAGGAGTGCAGATGGTGAGGAATTTTCTTTAGATATCTAGGCCATACATGAACAAGTGAAACAGCAACTACAAGGCAGCAGCATCAAATACAAAATCAGAGTGGACTTGAGCAGAAAAGAAGTTCATTTGGAAGTAGGAGATCAGGTTTTGGCACACTTGAGAAAGGAGAGATTCCCAAAGAAGCAGTATAACAAATTGAAGTTCAAAAATATTGGGCCATGCAAGATACTTAGAAAGTTTTCTGCAAATGCTTATGAGATTGAATTACCTCCTAATGTTGGAATATCTCCCATTTTTAATGTTGCAGATTTGTACAAGTATGAAGATGATGGTGCAGAAGAAAGATCAGCAGACAGGGGACATATTGAGTGGAAGGAGTAGCTACCTCCAACACAACCATCGTAACCAGAGAAGATATTGGACAAAAGAGTATCCAGGAAGACCAGAGGACAAGAGTACTTTCAGTACTTGATCAAATGGAAGGACAAGCCAGAGGAAGATGCCACTTGGATGACTGAAGGAATGTTGCAGAAGATAGGCAGATCAGTGGAAGAGCTCATGGACAGGAGCCCATGAAGAAGATTGCCCTTGGGATTTTGATGCAAGGGCATTAGACACTAGCCAGCAATGTAGGAGGTTTGTCCACATGTTGTGACTAGTAGGGGTCAAAAATATTTGAATTGTAACAGCTAGGTGTCAATACCTCAACTGACTATATTATTTAGATCAATTAGAGTCATAGAAGTCAAATAGTTCAGTTAGTCTATCTGTCATATCTTAGTTAGTTGAATTATTTTATTTAGGCTGTTGATTGTCTAAAATGGTCCTCACAGAGGAACCGAACAAATAAATGTTCATGTATATAAATTTAATCCCTCGGATGTATATAGGGGGAGGGCAGAGGAGAAGGGAGGAGAGATTTCTTCAATTAAAACTAAGTGTTCACAATTTCTTCCAGTTGAATAATTTCAGTGCACATTGCCATAGAGTCGTTTAGAGTCCTCAAATTTGAAGAAATTGTTTAATTGCGAGTTGATTGAGCTCTGTGCATGTATAATCGAACTACTGTAGAAATTCCACATATTTATGTCTATTTTTTTCTTAAATTTTACCTGAACAACCCTGTGAATTAAACCCACGCAGGCGAGGCCTGTGTAGAGGATCCACAGTCGCGGATACAGTGTAAATAGTAAAACTCTCGAGACCGAGTTGTTACTTTAGGAACATGACCCGAGGATTAAACACGAATTAAAGAACCAAAAGGAATAGTGGAACCCGACTCAACCGTGGTTTGGTCACTGTTCAAAAACCACAAGTGGATTCACAAAGGCGGGTTGCCCATATCGCACCACTTTTGCGGAGCAGGCGGTATTTTCCAACGACGAGCGATTCCATAGAGCCTTCAACACGTGGCCCAGGACGGAAGTCCAAAACCACCTTCCAGCACGCTCCATCACACATTAATGTTCGACCAAGGAGATTGAGCGATATCGTCGAAGACCGTCGATCTGGGAGGATCTCATCGGACGGTAGTCGGTTGTTGGAGATGCGCGAAGGATAACCCAAGGTACGATGTACGCGTTTCGATGGTATGTGTGGACCCAGAACATAATAAAGTTGGTTAATTAAAAGATTGACGGATAATTGACATAAGACCAGAGTGTTAAGGTTATAAGGGTTGACGGTATAATATCAAGTCGAGATATATATTTAATTTTTCAAAGGCTATTGATAAATTTTAATTATCAAATTCCTCGAATTTGATAAATAAAAACAGAGAAACAAATAAGAATGCCACGTGGAGATGAGACAAGTGAACAAAAGAGAAACACTGACAGAGCCACGACTACAGTAGACTAGCTCTCCTCAGGAGTGAATTCATTTTTGTTGCGTCAGTACCAGTCATCCCCCTCTAGATAATCATTGATTACACTAGGTATTTAACTTATTTTCCACTTTGGAAATAACCATTGCAATTCATAATTTTTGTACTATTTTGGTTTCAAATAGAAGCTTGAGTACTTCAAATCATCATTTAGATCTATCAATTGGGAGGGAAATCATTCGATAAAATTATTAGTTTCCTGCCTAGTTATACCCCACAAAGAGATAATATATTTTTCATGATTTATAATCATGGGTAAACCCACGAAGTTGGGTTACACTTTTGTGAGAATCGGGGGCGGAAATCTTTTTTTCTCAACAATTCGGCCAAACTTTTATAAAATTTAGGCTGAACTTTTATAGAGTTCGGTCAAACTTTCGAAATTAGTTCGGCCGAATTCATTCTGCCGTTTACATTGACGGTGTACTGACGGCGTGGGCAAATAGATTTTTGGTCGGAGATTGGAAAACTGGCAACATAAGTTCGATCGAACTATTAGTTCGACCGAACTCTTAAAATAATTTGGCCGAAATTTAGTTTATAAATACACCAACCCAGAGCTGTTAACGGGTTTCGGGCTTATTAGCGTCTGTGTTTGCTGTGTGTTTCGGGCTTGCGTCTGCGTCTGGTTCTCTGCAAGGTCTTGCCAGAGTCTTATTGTGCGGCCTCGGCTCCGAATTTCAAATTTCCAGGTTGGCACCACCTACTTTCAAAATATAAATTGTTGTCTTTACTGTAAATTCTATAAACATATAGGTAGATGTCTTGATATGACTACATTTTGTGTGGTCGTGTTCCAGTCCAATAATTATTTTGTGTGGTTGTGTTCTTGTTGTGGCGACTGCGACTTTCACTTAGTGATTTATAATTATGTTTAGGTGTTTTAGTTCATTTTAGTTAATTTAGTTTTAATTCAGTGAAGTTCAGTTATCTACTATTTTGCATGTCTACCACCTGCTTTCAAGATATAAATTTTTGTCTTTGTTGTAAATCCTATAAACATATAAGTAGAGGTCTTGATATGACTGCATTTTGCGTGGCCGTGTTCCAGTACAATAATTATTTTGTGTGGCCGTGTTCTTTTCGTGGCGACTGCGACTTTCAATTAGTTATTTTTAGTGATTATGTTTAGGTGGTTTTGTTAATTTCAGTTAATTTAGTTTTAATTCAATGAAGCTCAATTATCTACTATTGCATGTCTATCACCTGCTTTCAAGATATAAATTGGTGTCTTTGCTATAAATTCTATAAACATATAAGTAAAGGTCTTGATATGATTGCATTTTGTGTGGCCATGTTCCATTCCAATAATTATTTATAAGTAATGGTAACAATTTGTTACATTTGTACTAATTCATTGATACGTTTTCTAACCATGTTTGAAATAATTGGGCGTTGCAATCCATTTCTCAACTTAATTGAGCCATGTTCGACATTCAGTGCTTTACTTGCCATGTTCAGAGTTTCATTTAGTTTCTTCTAATTCACGTTGATAATTGAACAAAATTATTCCCGCGAAAAAAAAAATTTAACAGACTTATGATTTGAAAGAATTATAATCAGAATGAAAAATACTCAACCAAAAAGGACGGATCGGATGATTCTTAACAACCTGCCAGGTTCGAAGGCTAGACGCGTTAAAATGTTACGCAGAACATTGGGAAAGCAGGACCTTTCTTTTGCACTTGTTGCAGAAAGTCTTGATTGACAGAAAGTTTTTGTTGCAGAAAGTTTTGACTGCACTTCTTCTCCTGGTGCATAGTGCCACCATGTATGTGCCAATCCTCCGAATCCATTAATTATTTGTTGTGCAATGTTTCTCGTGGATTGAGTAGGATCTTCAGAAATTTTCTTTTTAGACCAGCTGGCTAACAAAGTTATAACATTCTCTAATTCTACCTTCGGTTGGCAGTTAGGCATGAACATAGGATTTTTAGGCATCTGTTGGGTGGCTTTGTTTAACATTGGAACTCCTGTATTTGTTGCACACATTGGTAGTCATGATGTACTTCCTTGGGTTAACATCAATGTATCAGTATATGGTTCTACTTTGGGGAAAACCAAAAATTGTTTGTATTTGTCTTGTTGGAAAGCAGGACCTTTCTTCTGCACTTTTTGTAGAAAGTCTTGACTGACAGAAATGACCTCGTCCATTTCTTCTTCTTCTTGGGCTAAACTAGCCCCAAAATCCCATATAGGTAGTCCTTTTGAACTACGCTAAAACTTTATGTCCTTTTGAGATGGGATTTAGGATCATCTGTAAATAGGGCAGATGATTGAGGTTTATCCATTATGGCTAAATAATTTGGTTTTGGTTTTGCAACTTGCTTCTTTAGTATAGCCATTTGCACGGATAAGTTTGTTTCGATGGCATCTAACCTTTTGTTCAACTTTTCCATGGCCTAAGTTAGATCATCAACTTCATGTCCTAGCAACTCAGAATGTGCTAAGATTTTTTCACATATCTTTCTCTCTTCAAAGACTGTTTCTTTGACAGATTGACAAAAGGCCCTTTGGAGCATAGCTCAAAATTCCCATTTGTCTATGAAAAAAATACATGTAAATCATTGGAACTCTATGTTGTTAATATTGGACAAATTTTGGCTTGTTTAAGGTGTTTTATCTAGCATGTCGATGACACCCCTTTAGAGACTACTTTCATGTTTCCAATATTTTGGACCCTTGGGTACCTATTTCTTGTGGTTTCCAATGATAGATTTCTAATAAAGGGATAGATTCTAATGATCAAAACATTCATATACAACCAATAAATACCTCATAATCTGTGATAATAAGATGTTTAGATGCTTTTCTAGCTCAAAATAAAATAAAATTAGGATAATCTTAGCTTAGAAGTTTGATCCACAATTTATAGGAAATATTTCATATAGGCTTAAATTGACAGACAACTAATTCAAAGTTTCCACAGGGGAATCCATGTAATTGAATAAACAAACCTTGACTGCACAACCTCCAACCAAACCCAGCTTGTGTGATCATCAAAAAAATGATAAACACATATAGGTCAAATGAGTAGGGAATAACTACTTTTGAAATAAATTTCAACCTTTAATCTACTATTACTACTAAAATATTCTAAAATATTTTGTAAAGATTAAATCGTGGTCATCCACCTAATAATTATTGATAATTAAATTAAAATTATAAAAATTCTATTCTAAATTAGACACTCCTATAATATAATTATATATGTAATAGTTTTGATGTAATTATTAATTTGATTAATAACATTGAGTTTAAATTCCTTTTTTTTATTAATGATAATAGAGAAGTTGATTTTACACTGAGTTAAATAATTATTTATAAAAAAATAATTAAAAAAAAAAAACAAAATAATAAACAAATAAATTATTTAAAGAAAAAACTGTTTCATTTTATTATGTTATTTTTAAAATCTAATAAAATAGAAATAAGATAATATAATTGGAATGGATTTAATTTTTATGGGTTAATAATATAGTGATATTATAAATGTTTTAAAAATAATATGTAATATTAATATTTATAAATTTAATAAAAACCTCCATAGCTAGTACATGTTCCATTTGTTCTACGATGTAGGGTCCGTGATTGAATTAGGGTTAAATGGGGAAAAACCATTGGGATTTCTGGAACTCAAAGCTCCATCATGTAGCCTCACAACCACTGGGATTTTTGAAACTCAAAGCTCCATCATGTAGCCTCGGGCTAGAATCATGGTAGAGTTCCATGAGATGTAGTAATATTTCATATTAAAGGAGTCTTGTAGCATCTTCCCTTTGAATAACATGCATTGAGAATTTGTAGAGATGTCCAACTTATTTTCAAGGCAATGTTTCAAATTTTCCACCAAGTCAAAGCGTTCAATCTAGAAAAGGGTGGACTTTCCATTTATATTTTAAACTTATGAAGATAAGAAATGTTTTATTTTCTAGTTTAGCCAATATTTTGACCATAAAAAATTTGGGAAAATGATAGGGGATGCGCCAATTTTTATAAAATAATATCAAAAAATGGACTCGACTAGAGTGCTTCCTGAGGTCTGGTGGTTAGAAATATTTTCTCCTTCAGTGTGGCATTTTGCAACCCATAATGTGGCATCGATGATGCACCCTAACATATAGCACAAGAATATAGTTTCCTTCCACATTCTCGGCTCCTCCCTTCGTTCCTTTGCACTTCTCGGTGCAATTTCTAGTTATATAATGGTTATAAAGCGAAATTCCTTATTGGTGTTTCCTTATGTATCCATTGCATAACTAGGATTGCGTTGCCACATATTTGAATTTGAGATACACCAAACTTTTAGGCCAATGATCTATAAATTGTTGTGGATATTCTATTGAAACAAATCATCACAATAGATCTGATAAAATTACTGAAATATTTATTATTAATTTTTCCTTAGATTTTGAATTATTTATTTAGTTGATTTTCTACTTAATTAATTGAATTAGCTTAAATGTGAGAGAAAGAAAATACACACGCCATCTACAATAGACACAAGGATTTTCCTTGGGAAAATCTTATGGGAGAAAACTCAAATAGAAAGTGAGTGTACTCTACTCTCTTTTCTCTGGTATGGAAAATATTCAAGTATAAATAAAGATGTACTCTATATGGAGTTACTGAGACCTGTGGCATGTATGCCTACTACATAATCTTAATCCCCTTTGTTTTTCTCTCTAACTTCCCACTTCCAATTGTTCTAATCAACAATTGAAAAAATGCAATCATACATAATGGAACTCCTACTCCTCTTAGTTTCATTAGTATATAGCACAGCCTACTAGCCAACTAGGGGTAAGGTTTGACTCCCTCAAATCTCAACTAGAGCTACAAGTTTGAACCTTCTAGAGTCTTCTTCAAATTCTACATGTTGCTAGCCCCATGTGCATGAGTAACAAGGATTGGTATAGCATCCACTCGTATTATGGTGGTTAACATTATATATTAATTTGTGAGAGGCATAAATTTTTCATACACACTCCAATTGACACACGATTCTTTCATAAATGGCTCCGAAAGTTTTAAGACCCCAATTCTCGAAATTAGGACACGTAATTGAAAACTAATTTCTCCACTTTTTCCACTCTGAAAGCATCGATATTAATGAAAAATGATCTAATCCATATCATTCAACCACAAAGCTAATTTTAGAGCCATCAATTCATAGTAAGTATTAGTTTCTTAACCTATGTTAGCTTTGAAAGAAATGTAATAATTTGTAGATAAATACAAAACCCCCCTTGATCCTCCCTTGGGAGAGTTTCCTTGTTAGGCACTAGAAAAGTATGCCCATGGGATATCCTTATTTATTTTCTCTTCTTTCATCATGTGTTTGTTCTATTGTTCAAGATCATGGGTAATCATTTAATATATTTATTGACTAGACAACACATTTAAGTTGCAGAGTCTCCTTCCCTTCAAATAGCTTCAAGTTCTTGGCTAATCATAATCCCCAAGTTATGTTAAGAGGAAGGGATTTGATCTTCATTGTATATTTTTGTGTATTATGATATAAATGTTGATTTTATGTATTTACCCAAGTTCTTGGGAATTATTCATCCTATCGTATATTCCACCTCTTTCTGAACTTATTTTGTATATGGATAGGCCATAATTAAATGTATAATCATTTCTTCTAGTTATTGACATAAGATGCACCGAATTGGTCCATTGATTTTTTTTTCTATAGAAGCTCTTAGGTGGGAACCCTATTGTTTAAAATTACCCACATGCATATTTTATTTTTGTAAGGGAATATTACTTCTAAGTAGTTCTTCACCACCATACCTATCATCTTTGTCCTCCTTCTATAGCAAGAGTTTTGTAACCTAGTCTATGCACACATAGTTCGATCGAATTAAGTGAAAATAAAAATTGGTCATCAAATTATCTTATTTTGACATTAATATCTTTTAATGCATTCGCGTAGCTCTTCCATGCCTGAGAATATTCCTTTGCCAGTCTAATATCCTCCTAGATAGCCATTATTCTTGTCAATTTGTAGACCTCTCCCAATATACCACTTATCTTAGAATATAATATCCTTTATTTATGATCTCCCAAATCATATGAGGAAGAATTTTGTGCAATAAATTGTTGTTTATCCATTGTTCTAGACAAATTTGTACTTTGTATCATTTTCTAACTTTCCAAATCAACTAGTTTGTCACCAAATGAAAAGGTAAGTTAGTATATTTTCAATATTCAGGGCATTATGAACTTATTTTATTCTATTAATTACCCAATCATCCACATAAGTGGGAGAAATAGACTTGGATCTAATTACTTGAACCCAATACCCTTTTTATTGAACTAATATCCATCATTTTTTGCTATAATTTCCTTGGAGAACAGAAACTGAACTTTTAGAATCCATCCTCCATTTTCTTTTGGTACAACTAGTTTTTCCAAGAACCCAGAACAAGCCCTTTCTTATTTCGATCACCTAACCAAACAAACTCATAACATAGTCTTTGAGTGACCTCCAACATGCCTTTCAGTACCCAGATTAGTGATATCCAATATACTGGAATTGTTTCTAGTACAAATTTTACTTGTACCAGTCATCCCCCTCTAGATAACCAGTGATTGCGCTAGGTATTTAACTTATTTTCCACTTTGGAAATAACCATTGCAATTCACAATCTCTGTACTAGTTTGGTTTCAAATATAAGCCCGAGTACTTCAAATCATCATTTATATCTATCAATTGGGAGGGAAATAATTCAATAAAATTATCAGTTTCCTGCCTAGTTATACCCCACAAAGAGATAATAGATTTTTCATGATTTATAATCATACTTGTTGCCCTACAAAATAAATCGAATACAACTTTAAACTTCTCAATTGACCTTCTTGTGCCCTCACTAAAAAATAATATATCATACATAAATAAAAATGTGTGACTCTCATGGGCTAGTATAATGTCTACCCCTTCGAAACTACAACTTTCTAAAGCTTCCTTTATTAACCTACTCAACATTTAAGTAATTAAAAACAAAGAAGAGGGGATCAATGGAACCCTTATCGAAGACCCCTTCCTATTTTGAAGAAAGGTGATGTTCCCCATTGATTAAGATATAATATTGAGAATGGATTATTATATAATTTTTCATCCATCTTGTTACTTTTTTAGTGGAAATTTTGGTGTAATTGGCTTGCAAGGCCCATTTTAGTGGTGAGTCTTGATTTGGAATTAGGGTCAAAAACCTCCCAAATCCATTTTGATGCATCAAACAACACTTGTAAGGGTAAAAATATTCTCATCATAGCTCTTCGCTCTTGTGGTTCTACATGTTGAGAAATTTCTAACAGTGAACAAATCACCCCAATTGATGTTCATATGTGGAATTTATATCTACCACAATTTTACCTACTATGTTGACCACCATGGAACCAAGTGGATTCCAAATCAACCCTCCACTATTCATGTGTGGGATGTGTTAGCACCCTATAAATTTTTTGACAAGCAAAGTAAGGGGCTAAATTGTTTCTGAGCCTTCAATGAATGCATATCCCCTGGAGACACGTCATCCTTGAAGTCTCCTGTGCTTTTTCCCTGTGATAAAATCCCCTCTGCTGATTCCCATTATGAAGCCTCTCTGATTGCAAAAAATTGTGCTCCTGAAGGCCTTCATTTGCCCCTGGTACCCCTGCAGAATTGTCCATTTCATCCCTTTTTCCCTTTTTCAAAGTTTCCCTTTTACCCCAAACTCCCTCCCCTAATCCTTCTAAAACCTCCCCAAAATCCCCCCTAAACCATGAACACACCCCTGGTGTAATGTTATTTCCCCTTATTTCCCCTATCCTTACCCCTGGTTGGCCTGAAAATGCACTTAAAATGGGCCACAAATCCATTTTCTACCCTATAATGGTCTTAGCCCCCTTCGGCCAGCCCCAGAACCGCATTTCTCCCCATGTAGCCTGGTGCTATAACCACCTGCTAGCCCACAAGAGCGCTTAACGCAGATATGTATCGGGCGAATTTTGAACCATCAATCTGCACCGATCGGACGGTCATCGCGAGCCTCGTAGCGCCCATTACCCGACCTTTCACCACCGGTTGCATTGTCAACCGTCCGATCAACCATCAGATCCAACGGTCCGTACTTCACCCTCCGCCTGGTGGTCCCCGCAATCGCGCCAACACTGTTCAAAACCATCTGGTTTCTATCGCACCGCCTTTCGGAGGTGGGCGGTATTTCTATTTTCACAGCGATTCCACTCATCAAACGACGTGTGGCAGCGACACTGTTTGAAAACCACCGTCTCATCGCGCGTTATCGTTCGGCGTTTGCTGCGACGCGATATCGCTGTGTGCCGTCAGATCTGCAATCACCCATCCAACGGTTGTCGCTCCACGAAGTTGCGCGCGGGTTAATCAGAGTCATCCGTACCCCTGGCCCACTATCCATCACCCTCCGATGTGTTGTCCACCATCGATCTCCTCCCGAGATCGGACGGCCCAGATTTATTCTCAGTCCCGCCGTAACCCCATCCCGCCACATCATCTGTTCACTTTTTTTTGTCACATTGTCACCCGTCATTTTATATATTCCTTTCAAAGGTCGAGTTCAAAGGTTTTTCATTTAATTTTCCATCCGGGCCACCTTCCAACTGTAGTCCCCACTGTTTCCACCACACTGCAAGTCTTCCACATCATTTTTTGCCATCTCACCAGTCTGCATAGTCAGTCTTGCCATCCCCGTTGCATCCACCACCTCCATACGTGTTTTTATCAACAGTTTTTCGTGTTTTGCAGGGTTTCGAATGACCATAAGCCACCATGATTTCACAGTCTATATTACAGCAACCAGAACACAAGAAAAGACCATTTGCAGGAGCTGGAATCATGAAGAAAGGGCCTGGGAAGGATCCATGGCAGGACTTGCATTAAAAGAACAAGGTTTTAATTCTGTGAGACCCCCCCAGAGCCATTAAAAGCGCAGTTTTCACTGACAGAAAAATTACGGGAGCAGCAAAAAGCCCAAGGCACGTAATAGAAGATTTTGAGCCTTAATCCAGTGTTTAAAGGACAAAGGTACCAGTTCGAAGACATCATGGAGCACACAGAAGGGACAGCACGCAGAAATTTATGTATATCAGGGTTTGCACACCAGCAGAATGTTTTCCCCATAAAGGACAGAATTCCCATGCAACTTTTATTCTATACTGTGTTCCTAGAGGATTTCCCACCCTGACAACAGTCCTACGATATCATAAGCATTAGTTGCACAGCATGGCAGACTTGAATCATTGATTTATTTTTGTTTAGTTCACCAGAAGTACTACAGAATGCTGCAGCAGAGTACATCAGAGTCATACCTGGAGTAAATGGAAGCCTGGACGAAACCCACATCTTCATCCAAAGAACACCAAAGATTAATGCACCAAATTTAAACAGAATGGGTTTCGGACCTCTTTCTTTTTTGAGTTTTAATGTTGCATTTAGTTTCCACCTACCTTCTCTGCTCATCTTTCAGCTATAAAAACTCATGAGAAAATATTGCAAACGTTGTTGATCAGTTATCAGAGAATTTTAATTTGTTTCTCTTGAGATAAGTCTTTGTGTAAAGTTGTAAGATAGGCTAAGGAAGATGTTTTCAGATCGAGTATTCAGTCATTGGCAATGTTGTACTTGACTGGTATTGCTATTTAATATGACAAGCACATTTCATTGGATCCTGATCTAAGCAGCGGTGATGTTTTCCTATCTCTGTGTTTTAATTCACTTCATTTCGTTTCTACTGGATTGCATCAGAATATTGGCATAGGATTTACCCTTGGTAGGTACCCTATGTTTCTGCTCTCCTTGCCTTTGATGTTTTCTACTAGATGTGGCATCTAAGAATTGATTTCATTTGATTTAACCAGTGTAGTGGATGTTATTGCCTGCTCTCTAATGTATGAATTAAATGAATCTGTTCTTAGATGTTCTTATTAGGATTTAGCTGGAAGATTTGGGAACAATGGGGATTAGATTTATCCCTATCCACTATGATCCTTGTACGACCAGCTGGCCTTTATAAGATCCATCAAGCTGGAGGCCGAAGCATTGAGAGTTCAAAGTCTCTCTCTCTGATCTCAGGTCTTCAACTTTGTGTTCTAATCTGTGTTGTTTCCTCCTCCTTTACCATTCCATACCACACTATCATCTTTAAGATCCAATGTTTAGATGACTAGCCCAATTGAAAGCTTGCATATTGATTAGCAAGCAAATCCTTTCCTTACTCCATTTCCCAATGGTTTTGAATGCTACCTGGAATAATTCACCTCTGCCTAAATCCTCTTTGCTCATCCTTGTCTTACATTGAACCCTTCTTACCTGATAACCAACAACCAAACAAACAAACCCTGAACCTTATAACTAGCCTAACATCTTAACACTGAGCTTCAAAGTCATATACCTTTGACATATCATAGAGAGATCCCTCTCTGTACCTAGGAGGGCTAGATCCTGAGGTCTGAAAGTGGTTTGATGTTGTCTCATCTTTTGGTATTGCCAACCTTGCCAAAACATGGGAACCCCAACATAATGGCGACTCCGCTAGGGAATCTGAGTATTACTCACCTGACTACGTCATATGAACCTCAGAAACCTACAATCTCTAGTTAGGTTGGCAGTAAAACACTCCTATCCACACATCAACCTCTGTACCATTTGTTGTGTTTCTCCCATACTCTTGGACAAAGTCTGGAAAGGGCCAGGTAGCCTCCAGATCTCACACTCTTTCAGAGGTGACACATCTAGTAAAAGCCCTCCCAGTCAATCTCTGGTTAGATTTTGCTGTGTTGTGAATATATCCTTGAAAAGGGACATCTCATAAGCACTGTGGTGGACATTGTACCCTCCAGAAGCATCTTAAACCCTCCACCTGGCAACTCCATAATTCCTAAACGATTTCAAGACTCCACTGGTGATCAGTAGGCCTGCTAATTATCTTGGTTTCACACAAGACTCCACTGGGAGACCAGCCTCCATAACAACATCAACCATAGTAGAAGTAACAAGTAGGGTTAAGCTGCTTGGTTAGAAAACAACATTCTGGCTTCAAGAACCATTCATACAAGAGCTTATCCTAACCCAGACCCACCTGAAATAGTTGAAAACCTTGAGAGCATCCTCAAGGGATCTCCTACACATAAACAATCAACTATTTACAGCCACATCTATAGAGCTAACTCTACACCAGAAAACTTTACAGCTCTATCAAACCCATTTTTTGACCTAGGCACTCAAAACAACTTACCAAGAACTAGGTCATTCAGTGTTCTAGACCAGCCAGACCTTGAGTTTCCTGTTTCACCACCTCAAAGTGGTAAGCAACTTGGGAATAGATAGACCCCTCCATCTACACCGCCTGATATACACTTCATTCAAAACTTGGGGCTCAGTCACCCTAAATTTGCTCATCAGTCTTCTGGTGGTCATAATATCCTTGTCATCCATAGACCAGTTGCCCAAGTCAACCCTTTAACTCATCAAAACATCATCATGGCAGCTTGGTATGCACCTCTGGTTTTACCTCAGCCTCTAGTACCCTTACCCAATGATTATCAATCAAAAATCCTGCACTTCACTGCCAAAGAATCTACCACAGCCCAACACCATGTAGATAGGATGGAGGATTCTTTTGACTACATGGAGATAGATGATGATACAATAAAAATGAGAATCTTTGCCCAGAGCTTAGGAGGTGATGTGAAGAAATGGTTCAAGAACCTACATCCTAATAGTATCCAAGACCTTCCTGCTTTGTATCAGACTTTCATAAACAAGTGGGAAGTCAAGGCCAATCCTCGCCAACTCCTAGCAGAATATATGAACCTTAAAAGAAACGTAGGAGAGAATGTCCATGATTACATAACGATATTTAATAGCATTTACAATGCTCTTCCTCCACACATGAAACCTCCCCAAGGTATGGCTCTAGCGAAATACCCCGAAGGCTTTGATGCTGGCATGGCCTACCAGCTTAGGGAGAGAGATTACAACACGTTGGAAGACATGCAAAAAGGAGCAGTGAGTGTAGAGGCTAATCTGATTGAGAAAAGAGCGAGATTGAGAGCTGAGAAAAGGGTAACATATAGAGATGACAATGTAGCGTCCACATCTGATCCAAATTATGACCGCATATCCAAAAACATGGAAAAGCTACAACAAATGATGGAGAAAATGGTTGTCACAGTTAGAAATCAAAACATAAACCAAGGTCATAACTAGAACCAAAACTTTAGAAGAAACAATGCCACTCCCAACAGACAAAGAGAGTCAGACCAGCAAGTTATTCCCCCATTCCAAGAGAACTTTCTTGATGAAGATGAGGGAATCATAGAGGATTCTGAAGGGAACACAATAAACATGTTTGAAACAGAATATTCAATCCATAACTGTTACACAGAAGAAGATCAGCCCTCACCCTCATATTGGGATGAGGAAATATTGGAATCTGAAGATTACAGGTTAGGATTTGAAAATTCTATGATGCAGGTCAGAGAACAATATGAACTTAGAAGCAAAAATAGCTTAGATACTGCCAAACCAAAAACTTCTGAGGTTACCATCAAGAAGGGGCCTGAGAAAACTTCTAAAGTGACTGTTGAAAGTAAAAAATCAGTAGCTGAGAGTTCTGGAAAGAACAAAGAAAAATACAACCAAAACATTGATACACAAGGTAAACCGACTAGCAGCACTAGCACCGCAGTTAGTGCTCCTAATAAGGTTGTCACAAACACTGTACATAACGAGAATCAACACACTGATTCAACCACTAAGGCAGTGGCTAACAAAACAGAGTTGAACATTCCAAAGAGTCAGTCCACTTTCAATTTGGAGAGTGAGATTGCAAAAATTAAAATCTTTGTCCCACTCTCTGAGCTGGCCACTCAGGATGTATATAAAGGTCAAATTTTGAAAGCATTAAATTTAGGAGAGAACATTGATACTGTGAATCTGAGTGATGATCAACCTGCCCTTCTGTTTGGCCCAAAGATAGAAGGAAAGTTTCAGGAAGGGGTAGTGCCCCCTTTTTATATCAGTCTTAATATCCATGATAAGATTCTCCACAATGCAATGCATGATTCTGGGGAATCACACAACCTGATGCCTAAAGTAGTGATGGAAAGATTAGGCCTAGAGATAACCCATCCCTACAAAGACCTATATTCATTTGACTCTAGCAGAGTAAAGTGTCTTGGCCTAATCAAAGATTTATGTGTGAGCCTTGCCCAGATTCCAGCAAAGTGTGTGGTCATGGATGTTGTTGTGGCAGATGTGCCACCCAAGTATGGCATGTTATTGTCAAGATCATGGGGAGCCAAGCTGCAAGGCACAATGCAAATGGATGGGGCCTATGCCACAATCCCAATCTTTGGCCAACTTAGAAGACTGTACAGAGAGGCACAAATGAAATTTCTGGTCAGTAGCCCCAAGAAGCCTGAAAACTCACCTTTATACTCTGTACATATAGATCTTGACTCCTTCATCCTCTGTAATGACGAATCCTCAGAAGGGTCAGAGTCCCAAAACAGAGATACCAACAAGGAAACAGAGCCCATGGACTTTAACATAATGGCTACTCTAGAATCGGAGGAGGAAGACGTAGAAAAATTTTAACAGTGCACTGTAACAAAAGCTTAAAGTGAACCAGAAACATAATGCAATCAGACAACTAGTCACCCCTCTGATTTCCATGCCCCTGACGGAACACAAAACAACCCACAAGCTAGTGCAGCTTCTATAATGCAACATAATGGCGAACCCAGCTGTAGGGGAGGAAGTGTTGATAAAACAAAAAATGAACCCTTGTGGGAGATGAGTTTCGATGGGTCATGCACCAAGAGAACTGTTGGAGAAGGAGTGTGGATACATAACCCAGAGAGTGATTACGCAGAGAGCCATGCATGTAACCTACACTTCAAATGTACAAACAACATTGCAGAGTATGAGGCTCTTATCCTAGGTTTAAACCTGTTGAGAAAATTAGGAGCCCGTAGGATAACTGTGCATGGGGACTCTGAGCTGATCATTAATCAGGTGAATGGTGAATACACAGCAAAACATCCCAGACTGAGAGCATATAGGAATGACACTATGGATCTATTGAAAACATTTTTCAAATACAAATTAGTGTTTGTTCCTAGGAGTCAAAATGTCATTGCAAATGGATTAGCTTGCCTAGCTAGTTCATACCCTAAGACTCCAAGCGACCAACAAATCATCATTCAGACCAAATTCAGACCTGCAGTGCCAGACAATGAAAAATATTGGCAATTTTTTGAAGGAGATAAACAGATTGAATATTTCATGGCAGGCAGAAATGAGTTTGAATTTTCTGGTTCAGACTCTAAATCTGACAGTAGCTGCCTAAGTGAAGAGTCCTCAGATGAAGAAGAGACACCCTGTAACATAGAAATAAACACTTTAAACGAAAAGACTGGAAATCCAAACGAAAAATGTGAAAACGCAGATAGTGAAGAAGTAGAGGTGTTGCAAACCAAAGATAAGAATATACCTCGAGGTCTAGCACCTTTAGAAGACCTTTTTGACTTTGATGATGTAGCAAAAAAGCCCACTATAGAGCATGCAGACTCTGATGTCGAGGAATGCAACATAGGTACTGAAAATAGACCCAAGATGATCAAATTGGCTACGTCCCTGCCTGCAAACATGAAAAAGAGATACATTGACCTATTCAAGGAATTCATTGATGTGTTTGCTTGGAGTTATGAAGATTTGAGGGCCTATGACACAAACATCATACAGCATAAAATACCCTTGAAATAAAATCAGAGGCCCTTTAGACAAAAACTCCGCAGAATAAACCCAAAACAATTGCCTGCAGTGGAAAAAGAGATTAAGAAGATGTATGAGGCAGGTATAATTGTTCCTGTGAGGTTCTCTGATTGGGTATCAAACCTAGTGGCTGTGAGAAAGAAAATAGGGGAGATTAGATTGTGCATAGATTTCAGGAATCTTAATAGAGCCTCACTCAAAGACAATTACCCTTTGCCAAAAATGGAACATATTCTTCAGAGGGTAGTAGGCTCTAAAAGGATCTCCCTGCTAGACGGTTTCTCAGGTTACAACCAAGTATTAGTAACCCCAGAAGATCAACTCAAGACAGCCTTTACCACTCCATGGGGTACCTTTATGTATGTGAATATGCCCTTTGGACTGATGAACGCTGGTGCAACCTTCCAAAGAGTAATGGACATATCTTTTTCAGATGAAATAGGTCACTTCATTGTCATCTATCTAGATGACATAACAGTCTATTCCAAGACTGAAGAAGAACACCTGAAACATCTGAGAATGGTCTTTGAAAAATGTAGAAGGTTCGGTCTGTCATTGAATCCTAAAAAGACTGTATTTGGGCTGCAAGAAGGTAAGCTTCTTGGCCACATCATATCTGAGAAGGGAATTAGGATAGACCCACAACGAGTTGAGGGAATACTACAAATCACACACCCGAGAAACATCAAGGAGCTACAGTCCTTTATTGGGAAAATCAACTTCCTCAGGAGATTTATTCCCAACTTAGCTGAACACCTTAGAAATATGACTAACATGCTGAAGAAATGTGTAGGAGTTAACTGGACTGTTGAAGCTAAGAAATCTTTTGAATCAGTAAAACTTGCACTCACCCAGGCTCTTGTCCTAATCAGCCCAGATTTCTCAAAAGATTTCTTGATTTTTTCATTTGCCTCCAAGCATACAATAGCTGCAGTTCTACTGCAGAAAAATCCACAGGGAATGGAACAGCCCATTTCTTTCTTTAGCAAAGCACTCAGAGATGCACCCTTGAAATACAACATTATGGAAAAACAAGCCTATGCTTTGGTTAAGGCCTTGAAACACTTTAGGGTGTACATACTACATTCCCACACCATAGCCTATGTGCCAAATATAGTGGTTAAAGACATATTTTCCCAAGACCCAGATGGGAAAAGGGGCAAATGGATTGTTGTGATTTTAGAGTACGAACTTGAGATAAAACCCACCAAACTGATCGAAGATCAGGGCTTAGCTCAACTAATGGCAGAATCAAATCTACAAGCCCTAGACATTAACATGGTAGATGCCTTGGACGAGCAGCAGGGATTGCCTGATCCCGCTGTTGAGGAAAGGTTTCGGAGCTCTCCTTGGTATTCTAACATTTTGTATGTGCTTACTGTTGAAAATGCAACAAGATGATGGAGCTTAGTGAAATGAAGTCGCCTTCACTAAGTGGGCTCGCAGGTTATTTTTGGCGCAAAGTCTATTTTTAGACTATGTCTATTTTCAGACATATGGATCATGGTCTATGAGTTGCAGGATGCTATTTATGGATGATTGGTCGAGTTGGTAAAAATAGATGGACCTCTATTTTTAGACATTGGGCGGTTTCTATTATTAGACTGCCGGGCTAAAAATAGAACAGTTAAATATTATTAACCCTTAATAATATTTAGACTATAAACATTATCTTATCCTCTTGGAGCACTTCAGTTTGATGCTTGGATGTGGCACATGCAGCTGACAGAAGGAAATACGCTTTTCCTAAGGGTTAGTTGAGCTATTGCATGGTTGACTTCGGTTAGAACTCATGTGGCAGAGTTTGGTGGAGTTGATGAGACAGTTGGTGGAGTTGTGTTCGGTTTAACTTAGTTGAACTAGTTGTATTTAGTCTAACTGACAAATACACTAGTGATGAGTGGTGTGAATTAATTATTAATTAATTCACTAAATATTAACTCATAAATCAACTAAAGAACACATCAGTTAACTGCAATGCATGGACAATTCAGTGGAGACCAGTGTTAGAGGTGGGTGAAAGGGTGAGTCTACTATCAGTTGTGACTATTGGCTATGCATGAGATTTGCACACACATTGATGGAGATTGCCAATGAGGATTGCGCAGTTGGAGCTAGTGGGATTCGAACTTGGATCTCATCATTAATCAACTTGGATTGCGCAGTAGAGGCAGGCAGACTTGTGGAGGAGATTTGAACCTGTGACTAGTTCATCTTCCTAACTAGTTTTGTGTGTAGCATTGAGATAGTGCTGAGAGATGTGAGAGCTTTGTGCTATGTATTGTTACATGTTATCTATCTTTATAATATACAGATAGTTGGGGGTTTTCAGCTATTGCTTTCCCCATTACATACTGTGTTCTATGTGTGCTTGATTATGTTTTAATGAGCGCATGCGACTGCTTTCTATTTCCACATATTGATGATCAATTGTAGAAGAGGTTATGTATTATGCATGAAGCTTAAATAGTGTGTAATCAGGATAATCTCGGTGAATAATTCAGCTATTATTCAAATTTATACATGGTATCAGAGCGAGATTGATCATCGGATCTATTACAGTGATTACAATTATTTCGGTAGACAGAGTCTGTAACGGGCCAGGTAGCCTCTGGATCCATCCTTTCTTTGAAAGGTGATATATCCAGTAAATGCCCCTACAGTCGATCTCTATGCTAGAAATAATTTGTTCTCACAGATCGGAAGCAGTTGAGTTTTGAGCTGGTGGAATTCGAATTTGCAGTAGAATTTGGAATTCAAATTTGCAGTAGTTTTCTTGGTGCCAGAGTTGAAATGTCTTTCAACAGATTGCGACTGGAGTATGCCCTTGAGGGCAGTTCAAATTATGTTGCATGGAAGGACATAATGGAGGCAGTATTAGATGATAACGGGCTGAAGGAGTTCATAGATGCTGAGATCCCAAAGCCTACTGATGCTGCTCAAGTTGAAGCTTGGCAAAAGAAGATGGCGAAATGTCGAAGGATTCTGTTGGAGGGCGTGAAGGATCACATTGTATCCAGCCTGCATGGAAAGGCTTCTCCATACTTGATGTGGAAAGCATTGACAGATCTATTCCAAAGCAAGAGCGACCAGAGGAAGTTGGCACTCAAGGATAAACTCAGAAACATTAAGATGGAGAAAGGCGACAGTATCGCCAAGTACCTCACGAAGTTCACCCAATGCAGGGATGAGCTGGGAAGTGTGGGGGTGACTGTCGATGAGGAGGAATTGGTGGACCTGGCTCTCCTTGGTCTTCCGAAGAGTTGGCATTCCTATCAGGACTCTGTCAATGGTCAGGTGAAATTGTCGGGATGGGAGCGACTTTGGTCGAATCTCATGCAAGAGGAGATAAGGCGGACTACCAGGGACGGACCTTCATCAACGGCATCTGATGAATAAAATTGCGCTTTGGCTGCCAAAGCAAAGAAGGGGAAGAGCAAGAAAGCTTCTCATTCCGGTGTGAAAGGCAAGAAGCAAGACATGTCCAAGGTGAAGCGCTTTCACTGTCACCAGCACAGACATTATGCCACAAATTGTCCGCGGAAGAAGAAAAATAAGCATGCTGCTAGATCTGCAGCGGGAGAGGCCTTAGCCTCCCAGTTTGAGCTGTATTTTTCACTGATCGCATGCTTGGTCTCAAGTGTGATGGGATCAGTATGGTTCTTGGACATTGGTGCATCTTTTCACATGACTGGAGATCGAGATCTGTTTTCAGATCTGGATGAGAAAGATCTTGGAGTGCACATCGAGATGGGCGATGATGGTAGATACAGTGCGACCGGTATCGGTACCATTTCCTTTGAGAGGGAGTCTGGTAAACCCTTCGTATTGAAGGATGTGATGCATGTTCCCGGATTGAAGAAGAATCTGATCTCAGTGGCGATGATAGAAGACAAGGGGTATGATGTTGTCTTCAGCAAGGGAAAGGCTTTCCTACGCAGTAAGACAATTGGAGAAACCCGGAAGATAGGGGTTCGAATCAAGAACCTTTATCAGTTGCAAGTAGATGGATGCGCAAAAATGGCGTGCAAGGCAGAAGGAGTGGTGAGCCGGGATGATGGCGAGCTATGGCACCGAAGATTGGGCCACCTTCACCATGGAGACTTGAAGATACTACAGCAGATTTCTACTGGGCTTCCTAAGGGCACTCTTGCGCAGTCAAATAGGTGCAATGGGTGTACCTTGAAAGGTGGCAGCCACCTTTCGAGAAGGATAGTAGCGCCAGCGATCCTTGAAGGAATTCCTGAAAGTGTGGACAACTCGGTAAACTTGACAATAAGCACAAGTACTATGTGATCTTTGTTGATGATTTTTCTCGGAAGTGCTGGATCTTCTTTATGCAGAAGAAGAGCGAGACATACTCAAAGTTTTGTGAGTTCAAGGCGTTGGTTGAGAAGGAATCGGGGAAGCATGTGAAGGCTCATAGGAGCGACAATGGTGGTGAATTCATCTCTGCTAAATTCAAGGATTTTTGCAGCGCAGAAGGGATTCAGAGAGAGATCATTGCACCCCATAACCCACTGCAGAACGGGGTTGCTGAGCGGAAGAACAGAATGATCGTGGGTGTTGCATGGGCGATGTTACATGATCATGGCCTACCCCTTGACTTGTGGGCGGAGGCATGCAATACTGCAGTATATGTGTAGAACTGTTGTCCTCACAAGATACTTGGCATGAGTACACCGGAGGAGGCGTTTTCTGGTAAGAGACCTGACATTTCCCATTTGAGGATTTTTGGTTCACTGTCTACATGCATCTTTGGATGCGAAGAAAGTGGATCAGCGAGGAGGATTTGGGATATTTGTGGGGTACACTGATACGCCCCACAACTATCGTGTGTATTTTCCAGACAATCACAAGATTGTTGTGCAACGGATATCAAATTTCGGGAGGAGAAAGCCATGAAGTGTTTGCCTAAGAGGGACCACACTTGCATGCAGAGGAGGAACTATTAGTTCCTAAGGATGAGTCTCAGGATGTGGATCAGCCACAAGATGAGGTTCATGGAGTGGAAGAGACCACTCAGGCAGCGCCAACCATCAGAGGGTGGAAGCGCACTACATAAGGTGAAGCGAGCGCTCGAAGATGCGAGAGAAGGTTGTAGGACCACCTACGGCACATCGTGACAGACGATCTTGGGACATTACACTGGATATGGCTCTTGTGAGTGAGCAAATGTGTCGTGGCAGAGCATCCTCTTTGAGAAAGTTGTGGAGGACCCGCATGGGTAGATGTCATGGTGGAAGAGTATGATTCGATTGTCAGAAATAGTGCATGGGAGATTGTCCCGAGACCAGAGGGGAAATCAGTGGTGGGTTCGAGATGGATCTACAAAGTGAAGCAGGCAGCTGACGGGAGTGTGGAGAAGTACAAGGCAAGATTTGTTGCTCGAGGCTTCTCACATATAGAGGGGATCGATTATGAGGAGACCTTTGCACCTGTTTCAAGGTATTCTTCCATACAGACGATTCTTGCTCTCTCAGCGCAGATGGGATGGAAAATTCATCAGATGGATGTGAAGACTACGTTCCTCAACGGAGTCATTGAGGAGGAGGTGTACATAGAGCAGCCCGAAGGTTTCGAGATCTTCAGCAGCGAGTCGCATGTGTGCAGGCTCAAGAGAGCGTTGTATGGGTTGAAACAAACACCTCGTGCTTGGTACACACGGATAGACAGTTATTTCACCGGACTTGGATTCTCCAAGAGTGAGGCGGATCCTAACCTATACCAGATTGTGGTGGAGGGTAAGTTGCTGATCATTGTACTTTATGTAGATGATTTGATTTTGACAGGTGATGAGCTGTTGATACTCTCATGCAAGGAGGATCTTGCAAAAGAGTTTGAGATGAAGGACTTAGGCCTCCTTCATTATTTCCTGGGATTGGAAATTTGGCAGCGCAGTGATGGACTGTTTGTTTCTCAGGGTAAGTATGCCCGGGAGATACTGGAGAAGTTCAACATGCATGGCTGCAAGCCTGTTGATACTCCTCTTCCTGAAGTTTGGAGGAAGGAGGATGCTACTTCAGCGGAGGTAGTGGATGCCACTGTTTATCGACAGTTGGTGGGGTCGCTTATGTATCTGGTCAATACACGACCCGATATATGCTATGCTGTTAACTAGCTGTCACAAGCTATGGTTAAGCCTACCAAGCTCTTCTGGAAGGCAGGCAAGCATGTATTGCGTTATCTTAGAGGCACATCAGGATATGGCTTGTGGTACAGACAGGAGGATGAGGTGAAGCTATGTGGCTTCACGGATGCAGATTGGGCAGGGAGCCCAACGGACCGAAAGAGCACATCTGGAGGAATCTTCAGTATCAGGTCGACAACAGTTTCTTGGTACAGCAGTAAGTAGAGATCCGTGGCACTCAGTTTAGCAGAGGCTGAGTATATGGCAGTAAGCTTGGCTGCATGCGAGGCCATATGAATGAGGAAGATCCTGGTCGGATTGTTCGGGTCGCACTTGGAGCCTACTGTGATTTATTGTGATAACCAAAGTTGCATTAAACTCTCGGCTAATCCAGTATTTCATGATAGATCCAAACACATCGACATCAGGTACCATCATATCAGAGATTGTGTTCAGCAGAGAATCATGTTACTTTCATATGTTCCCACGGAGGATCAGGATGCTGACATCTTGACGAAGGCGCTCACGAGGAGCAAGTTCGAATTCCACAGAGGCAGGATAGGGGTTGCAGATAATCCATATCTTGTTGAGAGGGAGTGTTGAAAATGCAACAAGATGATGGAGCTTAGTGAAATGAAGTCGCCTTCACTAAGTGGGCCCGCAGGCTATTTTGGCGCAAAGTCTATTTTTAGACTATGTCTATTTTTAGACATATGGATCATGGTCTATGAGTTGCAGGATGCTATTTATGGATGATTGGTCGAGTTGGTAAAAATAGATGGATCTCTATTTTTAGACATTGGGCGGTTTCTATTTTTAGACTGCCGGGCTAAAAATAGAACAGTCAAATATTATTAACCCTTAATAATATTTAGACTATAAACATTATCTTATCCTCTTGGAGCACTTCAGGTTGATGCTTGGATGTGGCACATGCAGCTGACAGAAGGAAATACGCTTTTCCTAAGGGTTAGTTGAGCTATTGCATGGTTGACTTCAGTTAGAACTCATGTGGCCGAGTTTGGTGGAGTTGATGAGACAGTTGGTGGAGTTGTGTTCGGTTTAACTTAGTTGAACTAGTTGTATTTAGTCTAACTGATAAATACACTAGTGATGAGTGGTGTGAATTAATTATTAATTAATTCACTAGTTATTAACTCATAAATCAACTAAAGAACACATCAGTTAACTGCAATGCATGGACAGTTCAGTGGAGACCAGTGTTAGAGGTGGGTGAAAGGGTGAGTCTACTATCAGTTGTGACTATTGGCTGTGCATGAGATTTGAACACACATTGATGGAGATTGCCAATGAGGATTGCGCAGTTGGAGCTAGTGGGATTCGAACTTGGATCTCATCATTAATCAACTTGGATTGCGCAGTAGAGGCAGGCAGACTTGTGGAGGAGATTTGAACCTATGACTAGTTCATCTTCCTAACTAGCTTTGTGTGTAGCATTGAGATAGTGTTGAGAGCTGTGAGAGCTTTGTGCTATGTATTGTTACATGTTCTCTATCATTATAATATACAGATATTTGGGGGTTTTCAGCTATTGCTTTCCCCATTACATACTGTGTTCTATGTGTGATTTATTATGTGTTAATGAGCGCATGCGACTGCTTTCTATTTCCGCATATTGATGATCAATTGTAGAAGAGGTTATGTATTATGCATGAAGCTTAAATAGTGTGTAATCAGGATAATCTCGGTGAATAATTCAGCTATTATTCAAATTTCTACACTTACACACCTCAATGCCCCTCCTGAACTATCAAAGACCAAGGCCAGATTCTTAAAGCTAAAAGCCAGGAGCTATTGCATAATGAATGAAGGTTTATACTGGAAAAATATGAATGGCCTATTGCTTAAATGTTTGCCTGAGTCTGAAGCAGAAAATATTAAACAAGAATTCCATGCAGGAGAGAGTGGAGGTCACCTGAACTGGAAAGCCACTGCAAACAAAATACTCAGAGTTGGCTACTATTGGCCTACACTCTTCAATGATATCCATAAGATGATAATTGCCTGCCACAAATGCCGGATTTTTGAAGGCAAAAGAAAACTTCTCCCCTTACCTCTACAACCCATCATTGTTGAGGGTCCCTTTATGCAATGGGGCCTAGATTTCATAGGAGAAATTCATCTTGCTTCCTCTGCACAACACAAATGGATCTTAACAGCCACAGACTACTTCACTAAGTGGATAGAGGCCATACCTACTAGGAATGCCACAGATTCAGTAATCATTAGGTTCCTAGAAGGTCATATCCTCTCTCGGTTTGGCTGCCCAAGGAAAATAATCACTGATAATGCTGCTGCTTTCGGATCCAAGAAAATGGTTGATTTTTGTCACAGGTATCAAATAGCACTTGGTCATTCAACTGCCTATTACCCTCAAGGTAATGGATTAGCTGAATCATCAAACAAAAGCCTGGTGACCATCATCAAGAAGTTGTTAGAAGAGAACCAAAGGTCATGGCATGGCAAGTTAGTGCATGCTTTATGGGCTGACAGAATTACAACGAAGAAATCCATTGGCATGTCACCATACCAGCTTGTCTATGGAATAGAAGCAATGTTTCCTACCAGCCTTGGGATGCCAGTGATCAAACTTGTTCAAGAGATACAGACAGAAGAAGATAGCATGGTGAGGAGAATAAACCAGACAATTCATCTCCAACAAACAAGGGAATAGGTCTATAACAGAGCTATCAAGGTTCGGGAAAATATCAAGAAGTTATTTGACAAAAGAACTAAGGCCTCTGATTTCAAAATTGGAGATAAATTTCTGAAGTGGGACTCAAGGAGAGATGACAAAGGAAAGCACGTCAAGTTTGACAGTTTGTGGCAAGGTCCCTACATCATCCAGACCACTGTGGGTCCAAATTCCTTTTTCCTACAAGAATTAGATGGTACAGAGCTGTTTGGGGGTCCTGTCAATGGCAGGATGCTCAAACACTACTTCTGACTGATTTCCAATTTCCAGTTTCCATTTCCATTGTACATACCATTGCAGTGTTTTGTTTTCAAGAAAAAGAGAAAATGTTCCAAAAAACAAAGGAAAACGAGAGGTCCAGACATGCTCAAAACATGGACCTCTGAAGTGCAAAGATTGGCTCTAACATGATCAAAACCTGAGCCAAAGAAAGTAAAGATAGCTGGTTCAAACATGCCCAAAACCTGGACCAGCAAAGAGGAAAGGAGAATCAGCTCTAACAAGCCCAAAACCAGAGCTAAAGGAAGAAAGGAAAGTGACTCTAACAAGCTCAAAACCTGAGTCACGAAGGGAAGAAGGATGCTTCAAATTTCAGATCTCAAGCCTTCAAAGTTTTTTTTTTTCAGTTTTCTGCAAGTTTTTGTCCATGTGCAACTGTCTTTATGCCTTGGATTCACAACAAACTAGACTGTCTAATCCTAGTTTGACTGTTTTTAAATTTCTGTTGTAGAATGTGGAGAAGAGATCTGTTGGACAGTTTAATCCCAGCAGATATTAGATTAGGTAGAGAAACATATGAGACCAACAGTCTAATATGGTCTTAAGGAGTGATAAAGGTAGATTTATAATAGGTTTGTTTTCTGTTTATAAAAATAAATGATGTAAAGGGTCTGCTAGTCCAAATGCACCCTAGAAGAAGAAAAAATGCTAGGATTGTAGAATGGGTAGGTAGATTGTTGGGATAATGTTTCTGCTAATTGATGTCTTCAACAATTGTGGCAGCTGAAAACCAAAGAAGAAAGGTAGCTCAAGCAGTAGGCATCTGGCCTACACCAAAGACCATTTTCTGAATTCTTGACTCCTTCAAGAAGAAGCCATCCCCATGTGGAGCCACTGTTAGCCCCTTATAAATTTTTTGACAAGCAAAGTAAGGGGCTAAATTTTTTCTGAGCCTTCAATGAATGCATCTCCCCTGGAGACACATCATCCTTGAAGTCTCTTGTGCATTTGCCCTGTGATGAAATCCCCTCTGCTGATTCCCATTATGAAGCCTCTCTAATTGCAAAAAATTGTGCTCTTGAAGGCCTTCATTTGCCCCTGGTACCCCTGCAGAATTGTCCATTTCATCCCTTTTTCCCTTTTTCAAAGTTTCCCTTTTACCCCAAATTCCCTCCCCTAATCCTTCTAAAACCTCCCCAAAATCCTCCCTAAACCATGCACACACCCCCGGTGTAGTGTTATTTCCCCTTATTTCCCCTATCGTTACCCCTGGTTGGCCTGAAAATGCACTTAAAATGGGCCACAAATCCATTTTCTACCCTATAATGGTCTTATCCCCCTTCGGCCAGCCCCAGAACCGTATTTCTCCCAATGTAGCCTGGTGCTATAACCACCCGCCAGCCCACAAGAGTGCTTAATGCAGATATGTATTGGGCGAATTTTGAACCGTTGATCTGCACCGATCGGATGATCATCACGAGCCCCGTAGCGCCCATTACCCGACCTTTCACCACCGATTCGTCGCATTGTCAACCATCTGATCAACCAGCAGATCCAACGGTCCGTACTTCACCCTCCGCCTGGTGTTCCCTGCAACCGCGCCAACACTGTTCAAAACCATCCGGTTTTTATCGCACCGCCTTTCGGAGGTGGGTATTATTTCTATTTTTGCAGCGATTCCACTCATCAAATGATGCGTGGTAGCGGCACTGTTTGAAAACCACCGTCTCATCGCGCGTTATCGTTTGGCGTTTGCTGCAGCGCGATATCGCTGTGCACCGTCAAATCTGCAATCACCCATCCAATGGTTGTCACTCCACGAAGTTGCACGCGGGTTAATCAAAGTCATCTGTACCCCTGGCCCACTGTCCATTGCCCTCCGACGTGTTGTCCACCGTCGATCTCCTCCCGAGATCGGACGACCTAGATTTATTCTCAGTCCCGCCGTAACCCCGTCCTGCCACGTCATTTGTCCACGTGTTTTTGTCACATTGTCGCCCGTCATTTTATATATTCCATTCAAAGGTCGAGTTCAAAGGTTTTTCATTTAATTTTCCATCCGTGCCACCTTCCAACTGTATTCCCCACTGTTTCCACCACACTGCAAGTCTTCCACAGCATTTTTCGCCATCTCACCAGTCTGCATAGTCAGTCTTGCCATCCCCATTGCATTCACCACCTCCATACGTGTTTTTCTCAACAGGTTTTCGTGTTTTGCAGGGTTTCAAACGACCATAAGCTGCCATGATTTCACAGTCTATATTACAGCGGCCAGAACACAGGAAAATACCATTTGCAGAAGCTGGAATCATGAAGAAAGGGCCTGGGAAGGAGCCATGATAGGACTTGCATTAAAAGAACAAGGTTTGAATTCTGTGAGACCCCCCCAGAGCCATTAAAAGCGCAGTTTTCACCGACAGAGAAAGTACGGGAGCAGCAAAAATCCCAAGGCACGTAATAGAAGATTTTGAGCCTTAATCCGGTGTTTAAAGGACAAAGGTACCAGTTCGAAGACATCATGGAGCACACAGAAGGTACAGCACGCAAAAATTTATGTATATCAGGGTTTGCACACCAGCAGAATGTTTTCCCCATAAAGGACAGAATGCCCATGCAGCTTTTATTCTATACCGTGTTCCTAGAGGATTTCCCACCCTGACAACAGTCCTATGATATCAGAAGCATTAGTTGCGCAGCATGGCAGACTTGAATCATTGATTTATTTTTGTTCATTTCACCAGAAGTACTATAGAATGCTGCAGCAGAGTACATCAGAGTCATACCTGGAGTAAATGGAAGCCTGGACGAAACCCACATCTTCATCCAAAGAACACCAAAGATTAATGCACCAAATTTAAACAGAATGGGTTTCGGCCCTCTTTCTTTTCTGAGTTTTAATGCTACATTTAGTTTCCACCTACCTCCGCTGCTCATCTTTCAGCTATAAAAACTCATGAGAAAATATTGCAAACATTGTTGATCAGTTATCAGAGAATTGTAAGTTGTTTCTCTTGAGATAAGTCTCTGTGTAAAGTTGTAAGATAGGCTAAGGAAGATGTTTTCAGACTGAGTATTCAGCTATTGGCAATGTTGTACTTGACTGGTATTGCTATTTAATATGACAAGCACATTTCTTTGGATCCTGATCTAAGCAGTGGTGATGTTTTCCTATCTCTGTGTTTTAATTCACTTCATTTCGTTTCTACTGGCTTGCATCAGAATATTGGCATAGGATTTACCCTTGTTAGGTACCCTATGTTTCTGCTCTCCTTGCCTTTGATGTTTTCTACTAAATGTGGTATCTAAGAATTGATTTCAGTTGATTTAACCAGTGTAGTGGATGTTATTTCCTGCTCTCTGATGTATGAATTAAATGAATCTGTTCTTAGATGTTCTTGTTAGGATTTAGCTGGAAGATTTGGGAACACTGGGGATTAGAGTTAGCCCTGTCCACTAGGATCCTTGTACGACCAGCTGCCCTTTCTAAGATCCCTCAAGCTTGAGGCCGAAGCATTGAGAGTTCAAAGTCTCTCTCTCTGATCTCAGGTCTTCAACTTTGTGTTCTAATCTATGTTGTTTCCTCCTCCTTTACCATTCCATACCACACTATCATCTTTAAGATCCAATTTTTTAGATGACTAGCCCAATTGAAAGCTTGCATATTGATTAGCAAGCAAATCCTTTCTTGACTCCATTGCCCAATGGTTTTGAATGCTCCCTGGAATACTTCACCTCTTCCTAAATCCTCTTTTCTCATCCTTGTCTTACATTGAACCCTTCTTACCTAATAACCAGCAACCAAACAAACAATCAAACAAACAAACCCTGAACCTTATAACTAGCCTAACATCTTAACACTGAGCTTCAAATTCATATACCTTTGACATATCATAGAGAGATCCCTCTCTAGACCCAGGAGGGCTAGATCCTGAGGTCTGAAAGTGGTTTGATATTGTCTCATCTTTTGGTATTGCCAACCTTGCCAAAACATGGGAACCCCAACAGGATGAGCCACATATGTACATTCAAGAAGATTCTAGAAATTTAAAAATATTTCAATTAATTGAGGGTTAAGGCAAGTAAAAACCCTAATCCTAAACAAATCTTATACTGTGTTAAATATTACGTCACTAGGAGGCGAGGGAGTTCCATTCTTTTAGCATTGTATTTTTTCCATAGTTGAGCAAAGAATTTAGTAATGGGATTCAAGAGCATAACAAAGGAGGAAGAAGATTATGTAGCACCACTTTAAGAAAAAATGTTAACATAAATTCAATAATGAGTGCCATTTTCCTTGTATTTTCATTTCATAAATAAAGAAAAGAGATAAAAGTATAAGCCTCACCTTCTAAATGAGTTTTCTCCCATATTAGGAGTCCCAAGATACATCTTCTGATTAATAGCATGGGTGGTGCATTCATTTGTTTGTTCTTTCATTTATATGTATTTCAATTATTTTCATATATTTGGATAATAAGATAATAATAATAAATCTAATATATATGGAAATAAGCTTGCAGGATAAAAAAAAAATTCAACATAATACAGGTCTATTGTGACAAATTGTTCTAGTGTAATATCCATAGGATTTTAAATATCATTTTGGGATCAAAGTAGCTTTCTTTGGTGTATTTGAAGAAAGTTGTAGGATATAGGAATTAGCTTAATAAAGAATATGTGGAACCCTAGCTAGGGTAGATAATTATATTCATAATAAACCTCAAGATGTATCAAAAGAAATATTATCCAAGTTGGAAGAGATTTGTTGATTTCTCTTGAAACATGGCCCTCTTCATGGTAACTCTAGTGAATAGTTTTGGACCCTTCAAGGATATTAGTGTCTATAACTTAGAAGTTGGAAGGGATTATAAGTAGAGAGATAATGAAGACTTAAAGAAGGGGTCAAAGAGCCCAAGAAATAACCACCAACTTCCAGTGACATCACTCCTTCACAAACCCTATTTAAAATGGAAGTAAAATTTGATATCATACCTTATTAAGGTGAGATAAATGTTGCTAGGTTGAATCATGGGTTCAAATAATTAGATGTGTATTTTAGTGCCCATAATATAGATTAAGAGTGTAAAAATTTATTTTTTGGATTGAAACTATATGGCCACACACTACCTTGGTAGGAAAGCCACATAGAGATACTTAGATTATAGGGAAATTCACTAATAACTAAGTGCGATAATTTTAGACCCTCATCAAGTTTGTATTTTGTATGTAGACTCAATTGGAATTAATTTAGAAAAATGCAAAGGTAAAATGTGAAAGAGTACACCATCGATTTTATGAAAATGGTTATCATGTTCGGTATCTATCCCAAGGATGCAAACATACTCCTCGACTATTCAGAGGGTCTACATAGTCATTTGTGAAAGCATGTGATGCACTTCAAATCTAGGATTGATAATGAAGCTTGTGTGTAAGTGCAATACTTGAAGAACATATGTCATAAGAACCGATAGCTAAGTGGTCCCAAACAAAAGGAACATCAATATGCTTCCAAGGAGGGGAAGAAGAAGTAGAAAGGAAAATACAAGCACACAACAACTACTACACGTATGTGAAGGGATCTAAATAATCACTATAAATATTGCAATACCAATAGTTACACCTGATATAAGTGTTGGAATATACATATAGAGATAAATTCAAAGAACTATAAGAAGGATCCTAAGAATAAGAACCTACTAGCCACAGATTCAAGTAATATAGTGGAGATCAAACCAAATGTGGATGAGAATATTGTATACATCTTAGTGTAGAATGAAGTGAATTTATGCAGCCTTCATCACAAGGAATACAAGGAGATGAAAAAACTATTCCACATTAACATCCAATTCAAAAAGACTAAGATGGATGCTCTATTTGATTTTGATCCACAAGCAAGCTTCATAGCAGTCGATCTAGTTAGAAATTGTGGTGTTTGGAAGCCCCTACAAGTATATTATGGATTTGAACTTCACGAGGAGAGAAAAATAGTATAATCTAATCAAGGATAGGATATCTTGCATCATCAACGCACACAAAGGCAAGTCAAATATTTCTCTAGTAAGTTCCAACCAAGCCAAATAGTTGATTATTTCTACTAAGAAGTATAGCTTTTCTTAAGAGAGATCCAGTCAGGTGATGAATTGGTAAGAGTAAAGGAATCCTTGGAGGGGTGTGATAAATAGAATAAATGTTGGTGGGATGAGTTGTTGCATGCAAACAAATAAGTGTTCTAGGAGCCTAAAGGGTTGCCACTTGACCCCCCATTATGAAATATTGGGTTTTATAGAAAATTTATTCTAGAAGTGGATGAAGTGGATGAAGTTGTAGCAACTCCTAGAGCAAGAAGTAACTGACGAAGAACCTCACCTTGTGGGTTACCAACCATCATAGTACACAAGAAGGATGGGACTTGTAAAAGATGTATAAATTACAAAGCTTTGAATGAGATCACACTCAAGTATTAATACCCTCCACTCAAAATTGATGATGTGTTAAACCAATTACAGCATGCGAAGTACTTCACTAAATTGGATCATAAATTGGGATACCACCAAGTATGCATTAAATAAGAAGAAACCTAGAAGACCTCCTTCAAGGGAATGCAAGGTTTGTATGAATAGATAGTCATGCCTTTTGATTTATGTAATTCACTAGCTACATTTATGTGATTGATGGATGATATATTATGCCCCTATTTAGATGTATTTTCAATAGTGTATATTTGGATGGCATATCAGTTTATAAATATACCTATGGAGAACCACAGGAAGGCACATTTCACATCTTATGAAAGTGTTAGAGACTTTAAAAAAACGTTATCTTTTGGATAAACTTAATAATGAAAGTGTTCTTAGTAGTAATTGGTGTATTTGGGATATGTGATCACTAGAGGGGAAATCAAGATAGATACCATGAAGATGGTTACCATCCTAAAATTCCCAATTCATACTGATGTCACTGAAGTTAGGATATATTTTGGAGAAAAATAGTACCTATGAAGTTCATATCATGATTTTCAGAAATAATTAAGGCACTCAAAGCCATAATAGCCAATGGTAAAAGTTTCTAGTGAGAAAAGAATCAGTAAAGGGCTTTCAATGAGCTGAAATAGAATATTAGTGAAGCATTGGTCCTTGCATTACCTAAATAGTGAATTCCTCTTGAATTGGACGTAGATTCAAGTGGGTATCCTATGGGGATTTTCATTATGAAAGGTTTCAAGGGGGCACCTTGAACTTCCCTATGTATGATGAGGAACTCTATGCCTTGGTTCATGTTGTATCACCAACCATTATAGTTTTTGTAGGATTGGAGTAACCTTTGGTTAACTATTCATTACAAGTGGATGATCTTTTGCAATAGTTTCATCTAGTCATAAAATATAAGAAGGGGGGCACTAAAAAGTTGGTAGACATGCTTTCAAGGCCATGCACATTTAATATTATAGCTCTAGGGACTCTTATGCGCATAGCTCCTGATAGAATGAATTAAACTTTAATTAATAATGATATACATATAAATACAACATTTATAACATTTGGTTCAACTTCCAAGGTTTCTTGGACTTCTAATAACTATTTACCATAACCCTAACGAATTAGGTGTCCAACTCCTCCCCCCGCCCCCCTCTAATTCGAAGGGTTGTATATAAGTCTAAGAAGAGATCTAAAGTGGAAAAATGCATGGCAACCAATGGTTGAATGTGATCTTTGAAATAGTGGTTTAAGGAAGACCAAAAACCAAATGAGATGGGAGAACTCAAGGTCTCTACCAATGTGTTTTAAGGCAAACCACCAACTGTAGAACTAAATCTCGAATTAATTCTTGGAACAATTCCAAATCTAGCTAGAAGTTGAAGTCTTCTGTTGGTGGAAATGCTCCCCAATGATGGTTTAAATATAACCACAAAATAATGTAGCATAAACCAAAGTATTTTGTTGGTGGTGGTTTAAGGCAGGCCACTAACCCAAAAAAAAATCATGGAGCATAAATATGTCTACGTCTATGGTTGGTATTGGCTCTAGTTTAGGCTCGCTTGAAAAAAATTGAAGCAAGAATTTGACCATCAATTCCCCCCTTATCAAATACAAGGTGAGAAGATGAATAAATCTCAATTTTAAGACATGTCAATACTCGAGAACAAATTCTATGATATGACTGGTATATCTTTTTAGTCGTTGAATACCATTTCCAAGAAGGAATCCATCCAAGATGAATATTTTTTCTTACAAGAGGCTTGTTTTTGGACCATCTCTCTAAATGATGTGTGTTTACCACAATATTCACAAGGGTGAAGATCAAAACATTGATCTTTCACATTATCAACCCAATCAAAATGTTGGAATTTGACAATATGTGGTTGTGGAAGATGAGAAAATGAAGATGAATCATCCAAAAGAAACCCACTAACTATGAAATTGGATTAGATTGGAATAATCTAGAGCATGAAAGGAAGCATCCTTGTCATATCCAAGACCAGTTTTGTTCCTATTGTTAACAACTTCTTCTCAAGGTTTGATGATGGGATTAGGAAGTGTAGGCTAAACCTCTACATCTTTATGAAAATATGCTCTTGAAATGACCTCGAAATTTTGATTAATCTCTGACTGTTGATGAGAGTAAAACTGAAAAAAGGAGTTGTTCTGAACAAAAACTAGTTCAGAATCGTGACTTTTATGTTATAGCTCATCTTATTGTAGCTAAGATTTGAGTTGCGGAAACTTGATCTTGTCTTGTGCATTTTTCAAACAGATATGAATGTCAAAGAGAGTGTCCTTATTGATTATGATTGTGTTATGAATAGTAGATAGTATTAGAGTGTTCAATAACTCTAATACATTATTAATTTAAGCCATAATAACTCAAGCTCGAAAATTAAGGGTGTCAGCTTCAACTAAAAATGCACCCTCATACAATGTCAATTCAACAAGTAGTCGGTAATATATTTAAAATGCTAAAGGAGAATAAGAAGAGAGGAAGGGTGGGTCTTCAAGGTGAGAATAGAGAATAAATATAAACTAGTGTTCAAGCACGTTAAATACACAAGGCTAGCTACACTATTTGTCTATCAATAAACCACTTCATATCTCTTCTCAAAGGCTTTCACCAAACCTTTTTGACAACTTTTCTCCATATAAATTTCCAACTTGCAAATAAATAAATCTATTAATCTCTAAATGATTTCAAACATAATCTGAAAGCTTCTTCTACCAAGGAAAGTGTTGAAAGATAATTTATCATATAATATTGAAGTTAATGCACGTTAGTAAAATGGCCACAAAAGAATTAAGTTGTTTGCAATGGACAACACTAGTGACTATAACAACAATCCAGAATTCTATGATATATCTCGTGTTCTATGATATTTCGAGCATGGCTTCAATCTCCTTCCTTCTCTTTTTAATTTGCTCAAACCATGATGAAAATGTAATAGTTTCATCAACGACCTAAATTCCTCCTACAATTTCTCGAGCTCCATTGCACTACGCAAATACACCATTTTGGTCATTAGATAATTATGAGCAATTCGGACATCTTTCAAGGAAATAATTCTTAGTCTGTGCATTGAGCTATTAATGAGAAATTTCTTATGATAACAAATTAAGTTGCAAATGTCATATAATTCATCCACCTACCTATATTTCAATCAAAAATTGAGCACACGTAGTACAGTGGTATTATAAGAGCATATGATGAACTTCCAGTGCAAAACAAAACCAACTTGTAGTCGAATTCTTGATTACCAACTTGTAGTTGAATTCTTGATTATAGTATTGGTTTGGTGACCCTCAATTAGAAAAAATTGATCTTGGCACATACATTGGTCAAAATTAGCCCCCAAGTTCTCCATATTTAACTCAAGCCCTTGTCGTTCCAACTTCTTGAGGAACTTTTCAGCCTTCATTCGACATTGTCATTTTCCCAAGAGCTTACAACGGATATATCAATTCTAAAATTTTCACTAACAGTCAAGAAGATGAAATTAAAATTTTTGGTGCATTCCACCCCATAACACCCTATATAGTTGATCCATGTTGAAAACTAGTGTGGAAAACCAATGCCATTGCCAAAAAAAGGTATCTCATTACCTCAAAAATATGATCTTTGCTTCGTTATCTTAAGAACCATTTAACACTATCAACCTAAAATTTATCAAATAGCCGCGTCTCATGGCACCCCATCTGCATGGCATATTTAAGCAACTCGATCGCCACGGTGTCCATACCCTATGGAAGAAAGAAGGAATCGGAGCCCTCCAATGATGAAACCCACGGCCTTTGGCATATCAACAAACGCCACAATACTAAATGATATTTTAATATGGTACTACCTACAAAGCTTTTTTTTTCTTTTATTTCCACTATGGTACATGGTGATACATTGAACCTGAGAATGGAGACTATGTAAGCAGTTGATCGTATGGTGTATGTTCGTTAGAAAGTCGGTTTTGACCTCAGATCCAGAAATTAGTGATTCAGGACTTAGGAGCCAGGTTTGATTCAAGCCTTTTCGATGTCGTTTTCATCAGCACTGGTGGTGATAATGTCATAATAGATGTTTAACCAATGACTGAATAAATAGTAGAAATCAACACACAACACCAAAATTAAATACATAAAAACAACAATTATTTTTTTTGGGTTTGTATTGAGGTAGGAAATCTAGTTGAGCAGAGTGAGAGAGATTGAATTGAGCATTAATACCTGAAACAATGGGTTTCGGTATGTTGGAATGTCATTGATGTATTTATGTTTTATTTAACCATAAGTATCTAGGAACAGTGCTAATTAATGAATGGAATCCTCACGTGCCCCTTTGATTTCATTTCTTTATATGGATACCGCCATCGAGTGCTATGAAGATGAGGTAGAAAAGTGTGTCTCAATTCACAGTGGAGGCAGCAAGGCTGGATTGGATCAATACTCTAGGGATCCCGACATGAAGGATGATCGGGGTCTTGCACAAATATAGGCCTCCGCGAGGGTTTTGGACAAAATTTTGAGAAAGGAGGAGGGCCCTTCGTCTATTGCTTCAAGTTATTCAACAAGGTAAATATACCACTACTCTCGTACCACTCTTGGATTGAATTTAATTTTAATTAAGAATAATATATATATAAATACAACATTTAGACTATTTGATTCAACTTCCAATGTTTCTTGGACTTCTAGTAAATGTTCACCATAACCCTAATAAATTAGGTGTCCAACAAATCTTTTTACCCATGATGCATACAAGGAGGAAAACATAAAAGAAGAGGACTTAAAGAGGTGTTTCAACAGTTATAGGGCCAAATTTATGTAGAATAAGTTGATGGTAAAGTTAAATATCATCTTAAGAATGGATTTCTCTATAAGATAAACAAGCTATATGTCCTTACAGGTTAAATAATGCAACTTATCAAAGAGGCTCACACCTCCAAGAATGCAAGACACGTTGTTGATAGAAACACAATTTCCATCTTACAAAGGTATGTATATTGGCTCAAAATACAGTAATATGTAGCTTGGAATATTAGAGGATGCATAATTCTTTTGTACCAACAAGCCCAATAATGGAAACTAGGGCTTATACCATCCCTTAAATGTACCCACTTGACCCTAAGAAAGAATTTCCATATTTTTTGTCTATGGTATACTAAAGATTAGGAGGGGACACATATGTTTGTTCACAATAGTTTATTGGTTCAACAATATGTTCATTATTATACCTTGTATAAAGACCACTAAAGGACAATAAGCAACAAAAATGTTATTTGAATAAGTTTGGGTGTATTTTGAGAAAATAAGGACCATCATTTTAGATAGGGACACCAAATTTCTCAGTGCCTTTTGGACTACACTTCTGCAAAATATGGACACCAAGTTAAAGAGATATACAACATTTTTTCCATAGAAATATGGGTAGACAAAAGGAGTGAACATGACATTGGCTCAATTTTTTATGGGTTACAGTTAGAAGCATACGGAAAACTAGGATGAAATTATGATTTTTTTTTTCAAAGGAAAACAACTATAATTTAATTTCAATAATTTTAAGTAGGAACAATAATTACATTCTTTAGATGTTATTTGCATTTAGTAAAAGCAACCTCTCGACTTGTATGCATAAGAAAATTTGAAAATATAAAAGAAACCTGAGAAGATAGGTGTGATAGTAATCACTTAACTTCTCTTTCTTTCCTTTATTTCGCTAGACCTTCTGCCATCCCCATGAATTGGGGCCAATTGGAACCATTGCTAAATCACTCACACTTATCTCTGGTGGGTGTTCTTTGTCAGAATCTGAAGTTTCTAAAACATGAACTCCCTATGTTCCCACTGTCCCATCCTCTTTGTGTGCCAATTTTTTCTATTGTTTTGGTTGATGGATCACTTATGATTTTCTACCATTAAGCGTATCGGTTTAATTTCCATTATAGACCTGAGTACCCCATTCTTCTTGGTTTTAAGGGTTCTCATTTATTTCCCCTTCTTCCCCCATGACGGAGGGATCGAAATGTTCCCATCCTATTGTTTTGCGGGCTTAATCCTTTTTAGTTTTTGGGTTTTTTTGCCTAAGGGCATGTGTCCTGCAAGTGTCCTATTTGGTAACATGATTCAAATATGAATTTGGTATATTCATAATCCAGAATTTGGGTCCACTAAAATTTGTATGTTTTAGCTGAATGCATCAGGTAGGCATTTACTTAAGTCTATTTCTACATAGATTCTGGCAAAGGTAAATAACCCGTTGTCCATTCTCTTGGAGTCCATATTTTTTAATGACCCCAAGGTGTTTCCAATTTCCTCAAGGACCTTCTAATGCCAGAAATAAAGGGGAATATTTGGTAGCCTCACCCATACTGGATTTTTTGTGGAATCGAAATATGCGAACCAAGGGGTAATGAAGGGCCCTGCATTTCCCCAAAACCAAGGCCCTTCTTTCAATACTCTCTCCAAACATTCCTAGGTATCAAAATAAAAAATGATGCAACCTTTTGAGAATATGTATATGTCATATTTGTTGGTGCAGGTTGTAAAAACCCACTGATGCAAAGCATCGGAACGAGGCCAAAAACCATTGAATCTACAAATCACTGCCCTGGATTGAAGAACATTTTTTTTTAATTTACCTCTATTAGGTTTACCTCCATGGAAGGCTCTTATTATTGTTTTTCAACAATGTAAGGTCCAAGATTGTATTGTGGCAGATCCAACGGATTAGATCCATTATTTAAGTATTAAGGGGTTTCCGCAATGCATTATATTAGATATCATTTTTTGGGATTCAACTGCGTTAAGAAAGTCATTCAACTATGACCATTTCAATGAGAGGTAGTCGTAAATAACTAATTTATCATGATTTTTGAATAGTCCACTTAGCACTCATTGCATCGAGTGATGCTCACAGGGGTGAAGAAGTGGGATTGAAACCAGTGAAATGAATCACATAGTGTCATCATCACTTCCGGGGCTTGCACCCGGTAAACAGGACTTCCTGGGAGGTTAACCATCCCATATTGCCTCTGGCTCAAGCGTGCTTAACTGTGGAGTTTTCCCCAAAAGTGATGATTGACGCTATGTGATTTATTTCACTAGTTTCATCCCACTTCTTCACCCCTGTGACCATCATCAGATACAATGAGTGTTAAGTGTACTATTCAAAAATCATGAGAAATTACTCAGTTACGACTACCTCCCATTGAAATGGTCATAGTTGAATGACTTACTTAATGCAGTTTAATCCCAAAAAATGATATATAATATATCCTTTATCTCATGCTACATCCTTGTAGGAGGTTGAGCCTCCTGGGTTCTTGGATCCTAAAGCACCCCCTCATAGCCTTAAATTTAAGACAATGGTGGAATTCCTTGAAATGTTGTAATCCTGCAGCCAAAAAAAGATCTTGTCGGTACTTCACTTCTTAAAGGAGACATTGTATATCTACAGGAAATCCCAACCAATTATCTATTTTCTACTTGACATTCACCACATAATCCAAACCTAAGACCCAAAAAGGGGAGGACTTCCTAGTAATGGTCTTAATCAACATCTGAAATTCCTTCCCCTATTTTAACTCTTCAAACCCTTCTCCAAACCTAGATCGATTAGTATAGGGTGTTTTTTCTGGTAGGTCTGTGTCGTTATTAGAGTTTCCAAAATTGTGTAATCATATATTGGGACTTGTGGCATAAGAAGACCAAAGAGGTGGGAAAAAACCCACCTGGTCTGAATTGGCAACAGACAATTACTCAAAAAATGTATTTGACAATTTAGGTGGCTTGTTTGACCATATATTTTCATTGGAGAGTCACCCCCTGCAAGGAAAAATAAATCCCTTTGGGCTACCAGGAATGAGTTTAGGAAATAGGCCAGATAAACCCCCTTCAACCGATGTCTCAAATCATGTTGCCCTTCTTTCTAATATCACTAAAGAATTGTGATAGCCTGAGGATAATTTCATCCAAACAACTCACGTGTTCACCTGGATCATCCACTTTTCGTCGTCTTGAGTGAGATTGAGATCTTCTTCTATGATTGATGAGAGTCATTGATTTCCCAGCTAAACCACTTGATCGTTAGCCACACTTGACCAGGACCCATAATTTCATCGTGAACCAAAAACCTTAATACCTAGATCTAGTTTCATCGAGAGTTCCAAGATGAAATTACAATATATATTTGATTCTCTCATAATAGAGAAATTCATATGATGCCCCTTAGTATTCAAGTAATAGTTTTATATTCCTAGATGGCTCATATTTAATATGCCAACCCAAGGCTCATACAAACTTAAGAGGTATCATACATTGAAATGCAAGTCAAATTTCTTCCTAATCCTTAATTCACACCAACATATGAAAGTACATTTCCTCTCGATAAAGTGAAAATGGGTAATCATGTAGATAAATAGTCACTCAGCTAATTTAATCTTGCTAGAATAAAATTGATTACATGAAATGAAGTTGTAGAAAGGAAAGGCTATACTACTTTGAAGGGAAAGGGATTGACCTATAAAGAAATCAAATAGTGAAAAATCTATTCTACTCTTGCAAGAAAGTAAACTCAGTCAAAATAGAAAGCAGTAACAAGGAAATCTATAGCATTGTAAACAAAAATGTCATCTTGGAGAGATTATTATCATATTCTTACCCTCCCCTATTCACTAGATCATCTCAAAAATGTCTATTTAAGGTATTCTTCAGTTGAAAAATGTAAGACCATGAGAAATAATGCTAAATTGAAGCTATCAAATCTATTTCTAGAAAAATCTTTATAATTCTACAAGAAAGTCTTGGAATGCTACAAAAAATTCCATAATTGAACTTAATGTAACAATGTAATGAAAGGAAGATTTATATTAAAAGTGTTGACCTTTGGAAGTTTAAGAGGTTGGGGAAGCGATGGCGACTAGGGTTTCTTCTTTCTCTCCATTACCGATCACTCTCTCCTATGAAGCTTCAGCGCCGACTAGGCTCGAGATCCTGATTGTTGTGGTGGCTGATCTCGCCCCAAATCTTCAGGTTCTGCAAGGCACCCGCTCTGTAGCGTTGGCGCTTACACCCCCGATCGATGGCCTGCATCTTCTACGGCTTGTTGGTGATCTCTACTGATACTCTGACGCCTTTCTCAACCGCTGCCCACCCTCTTTGCTCGAGATAGATACCCTGGATGCGCCCCAGGCGATGACCTCTCTTGATTCACTACTTAGAGGCAATGCAGCAAGGGTTTATCTGTGGCAAACGAATATTCGGTCCCTCTACAACTCGGCAGCCCTCTCCTTTGCAGCGGATCTGGGCCGGAGAGGTAGCTTTCATCTGAGGATGCATCTTCCTCCCCTAACGCTTCCAGATAATCAAGCAATCAGAGATCCAAACGATTTTGGCACAGTGTCGGTCCAGAAGGCATTTAAAAAATTTTCTACCCCCTTTCAGATTCAAATCACGCAGCTTTCTGGCCAGACTATTCTGCAATGGCTCCGCCCTTCCGATTTGGTGCAGAACCTCAAGGTAAACCTGGAACGCCAGTTCGGGATCCCCTCAGCCCTACAAAGACTGCTATTTCGAGGTAAACAACTCGATGATCTTCTTCCACTCTCTTCTTACAGCATAAAAAGTAATAGCTCTCTAGTGTTTTCCCTTCGTCTGAGAGGCGGCGCTGCAGGACAATATTCTTCTGCTCCTCCCTTCTCCTACAAAGATGCAATTCACTCTAAGAATCCCAAACCCCCTTAGGCCCCCAAACCCCAGCCTTTTTGGGTTTACAAGCTGGAGGAGGTTCCCTCTATTGAGTTCTCCCACCCTGGCCATCATATGCATATTCAATGGGCTCTTGCCGCGCTCTAAGGACCTCTGTGACTGGATCCATGCAAACTGGACTCACCATTGCAAGGTTAGATTCTATTCAAAAGGGTATTTTATAGTTATGTTCGACAATCCTAAGCACTATGAACAGGCCTTAGAAGAAGGTCCTTGGTTTATAGGAACTGCTGGGTTCTTTTTAACTCCATGGTTCCCAGATTTTGACCCAGCAACTGTTGTTATCACCATAACACCTGTCTGGATCCGGCTTCCAAACTTACCAGCTCACCTGTGGCATATAGCAGTCTACAGAGGTATAGGCAACACCCTGGGCCGATTTTTAATGGGAGATTACTGGCGGGAAAATCAAGGCCTTTACACATATGCCAGAATATGTGTGGAATTAGATCTAAGCAAGGGATTGCCAGACCAAATCAACCTCAAGATCAATGACTTTGTTTGGACTCAGAACCTGGATTACGAGAATACTGCCTTCCGTTGCCACCACTGTCACCTAACAGGGCACCTGCAGAATTCTTTCCCATCTCTCCCTGCAAAAACGAAAAAGGACAACATTGCAAAAACCAAGCCCAAGCGTTGGACCCCTTGTTCTCCACCACCAACAGTGAGCTCGGATTCCTCAAGCTCAGAAGATGAGGGGAGTGATGCAGAACAAGACCAGGTGCCTCAGACAATGGATCCGCCCACTGCAACTCCTGTGCATACCTCTGCCACTGCGTTCACTCAGAAATGATTCCATGAGACCTCCTCTTCTGAATCAGATAAGGAGATCCCCCTGTTGGAGAAATCCAGTCTTCAAGTTGTTCTAGCTCATACACCCCGGGACGGCTGGACAAAAGTCAATAAAAAGAAAGGGAAAAAACTTCGTGTTGAGACCTCTGCCCATGTGGGGTAGAAGTTGGTCGTTTTGCTTTCAAGTCATTTGTTGTAGCTCCGTGCATGGTTCATTCCTTCTCCGGGACCGAGGTTGATAGTTACATCATTTCCGGTCGGACGGTTTCTTGTCTCTCTTGATTGTACTATATTTTTCTCAATAGAAATAGTTTAATTTTACTAAGAAAAAAAAAATGTAATGAAAGGAAGCTTAAAAATTATGAAGGAATCTATTTGTAACATATATAACTCACGAGAAAAACTCTGTAATATTCCTATTTTAATAGGAATATTCAAATTCATTTTGTTTTCTTTGTTCAAAGAATAATTATGTAAAGGAGGCTCAAAAACTCCTAATAAAAGAATAAATACATGCCCAATGTGAACAGAGGTAAATCAGGGTTGTCTTGATAAAATCCACTTGTGTGTGAAACAGGATTGAGCCATTTGACTGGGTCAACAGGACCAAATCACAACACAGTCCAAATGCATTGAACCTCCTGGAGGATCAGCGCAATTCTAGAAGGAGGTCATCCATGTGAACAGGGTTAAATGAATGAAGGTGGTTTAGGGTTTTGGCAAGCTCTCATCTTATAAAGGAAGGGGAAGGCAACATGTTGAGGTTGTTCATGATTTGATTTTTGTATTACTTTCTATTCAGACAAACAACTTTCTTGGCTGCTTAGCCTAGATTGCATTGGAATTTCATGTTTAAGAGTTCCATCTCTTCCCATTGAGGAGCTCTTGGGAGAGCTTGTATTGCTTTTCCACTATCTGGTTGGAGACCAAGCTTCTACTTCCAACTGCAACACAGATCCAGTGAGGGTTTTTTTTCTTTTGTAAGCTGCAGCAAGTGGAACTCTAGATCTTTCCAGATCTAGCTTGTATTGGAGCCTCTTCTCAATGAATGTGTCTTTTAACCTCCTGGAAGAGTGCAGCCATTTTTTGAGCTTCAGTTTTGATCCTGGCATGAGGCCAAATCATTCTACATCACCATACTTGCAGTTCCTTGAAGAGACTGCGTCCTTTTTGCAGGCAGAGTTGCAGTGGGGTTTTTGTATCAGCTTGGAGGAAAGATCTCTGGTGAAAGGGACCCTTCCCTTCACTGTGGTGATCCATGGATTGGTCAACCAATAAATTTTCATTTTAGATCTGATCTGTTGTGTATCATATGCTTCAGAAATTTCTAATGATTACTGCAGATTTGTGGCTTAGATCTCAGATCTATTCATTGATATCCATCTTTTGCTGAGATCCCCAAGGGGAGTGTAAAGAAGAGCCTATTTGGAATATAGATCTGTAATATATCTATATTTTTATGTAAAGATCTGCCCTAGATCTAAGATATAATAAAACACTGCTTCAGCCCTCTGTAAATTACTTTGTCAAGTTCTTCAGTCTTAATACATTATGCAACACCTCTATTTTGAGGGTTTATTCATGTCAAACCTCTGTTTTTCTCATGTACATTGTATGATCCATATCATAGACCTGATTTACTGATGTTTACAAACTATTGCATCTAATAGCTTCAGAAAATCATGATGCTTAAGCTTCAATAAATTTTGCATTAGCTAAGCCCTAGGGATTGAGCCTTTTTTAGCCCTGTCAGGAGTGGGAGACTTGTTAACTTGGCTAGAATATTTTTTTTTAGCTGAAATTTGGTATGGGAGTCCCACATGACCTAAGCTAACATATCCAACCATCACTTTCCTCTTTTTTTACGCAGATATCTGAAAATGACCTTTTTAGGGCTTAAATCACTGTTTTTCCCCACTTTTGGTTAAAGGAATAGATCCCTTTCCTTTTTGCTGCATATATTACTGATAGTACAGTTTTTATTAACATATCCCATGCATTATTAGCCTGCAATTACTCCATTATAGTGTTTATATATTTTTGCAGTCCCTCATTGGACAATTATCAAGCCATACTAGGTGTGGGAGGCATGTTTGCCTCACCTAGTTTTTTTGGTTTCTAATCTCCTCTTGGAATTGGATCTTAGATTATCAGATATAAGGAATCCAAGGGCTGATATTGGTTACTGAAGTAGTCCCTTTTGGGATATTACAGTGGTATCAAAGCCTGATCTCTGGCTCAGCCTGTGAGATCCAGCTATCAAAAGACTAAATAGAAGGAGTAGAGTTCAGAATGATGGAGAGGATGAGATTACTCTCATCAGTTTTCAGATCTAGGAAGAGCCTCTCCAAAGAGGTTAAATAGAAGAGAGACGACAGCTGCAGTGAGACCTCTAGAAGGTTTCAAGAAGAAGAAGAAGGACCAGGCACTTCCTATTCTCATAGAGGGAGTGAAGAGCAAGAAGAGCACTTAGAACATGATATTCTAAGTAGGTACTTTAAATAGTACAAGTGTCACTCTAGAGCCTTCAAGGAGACTTTAACTTTTCCTCAATTCATCCAGATGGAGGAAGAGAAGAGACCTTGCGGTAAAAGGGTGATCAAGAGATTTGAGGGAGAGAAGTCCTCACTATCTCTTGAGGAGATTTGCACCAGCACTATGACAGCCTTGGAGGGGTAGCCTTCAACACGTATAGTTGAGGAAGCCAACGTTGTGAAAGAAATAAATCTTGTAGACGTGCAAGGTGTTCCCAAAGTCCAACAAGGTATGATTGTGTTTCCACCTCCTATTATTGCAGCAAATATTTCAGAAGATTGTGGAAATAGGCTATGGTATGACCCAAAATCATCACTTACTACTAATATAGAGCAGCAGGGTTGCACTGCGCTATCCAAAAGCAGCAGTGAAGAGTTAAGGGCCCATTCCTCATGGGAACATTCAAATGCCAGCTTCATTCAGGAAGCCATGGAGGAAGAGATGTCAAAGGGTAGACATCTTGGGATGAGAAACTCTTTCTCCTCTCTAGATGACACTCTCTCAATGAGCATGCCACAGATCAAAGAGAGACTTCTACTTGCAGGAGATCTAAGGCCTCTTTGGTTTTGGAAAGCCATGCATGAGGAGGAGGTCTCATTAGGAGATCCCATTGGAGGTGCACTTCAACATTTCATTAGGTGCAAGGTTCTTCAAAGGTTGGAGGAGCATGGTGTTCTACCTCGGGATGATACCAAGCCATGGAAGAATGAGATCCATCACCCACATTGGGATGAGTGGATGGCAGTATGGAGCAAGAGGTTGCCAAACCCCTTGCAGACTTATGATACAGGCCAACAAGAAGCATGGCTGCGCTGGTTGTTTTTGGGTGAGTTTGGTCACTACCCAAAAATTTATATTTCTTTATATCATGCCTTGAGTCTCATTGATAGGATGCATAAGAAGTAGGCATGGTTGTTGTGGCTGTTAAGAAGAGAGTTTGGACATCATATGTCAAATCTTATGTCCATATATTTTCCTTTTTTTGAGATATATCTCATGGGCTCACATGTATTTATCTTTGAGATGTATTTCATGTATGTATATTGCTTTGGGAGGAAGGATAACTTCCCCATGATGTATAAGGGAGCTGGTTTGTGCTTGTTTGATGAGACAACTTACATGTCCATCAATGTATTATTGCTCCGTGATCTGCATTTTGATAATGCAAGGAGGCAGCAAGATTCCTTGTTGCTATGGCTATTATTGAGAGAGTATGGGCTGGAATCTCTCCATACTCATCATGATGTTCTAGAAGGAATGTATGGCACATTTTCTTATTATTTTGATCATGTACATCTGATATATATTGTTGTGTACTGCTACCTAGTGGATGAGCACTCATGCATAACTAGTACCTTGTTGGAGGACAACTTGCCACATGACATTCTCAAGCAGCAGTTGGAAGAACTGTGTTGTATCCCTTGGGTAGACCATTGTATCATGGGACCATCAGCATTTTTCTGATTTGGATGCCAAATGGTGATGAGGTGCCATTCCTTTTGGATGGGATGGTTTGGGCCAGGACTATTCTCAAACTTGGCCACTCCTTTGATGGGCTAAGGGAGGTTCTGCAGCATGATGGGTGCTTCCCTAAAGCACCAAATATACATTTCACCTTCAGCCTTGGTGGAATGATGAGGGAAGCAAGTAAGTGGCATGTAAACCACTTACCACATCTAGATCTAAAGCAGGGAGGAGATGACATGCGTTGGTTTCTATTGGGTGAGTGTGGGTACCACCCAAGGATTTTGACTTTCTTGTCTCATGCCTTGTATCTCAAGGAAAGAATGCATAAGGAGGAGGCATCGTTGCTCTGGTTGACAAGAAGAAAGTATGGACACCCCATGATGAATTCCATGTCCATACATTTACTTATGTCTATGATGTATGTACATGTATTTCTGTTTAGAATGAATATCATAATCATGTATGTACTTTGGGTTGGGAGAAATTGTAACCTTCTCATGAGGTGGCATAAGGGAGCTTGTTTCTATCATGATGACAATGATGCTCCAATATTTGTTATGAACATGAGAGGAGGAATGACACATTGGTTGAGTGTGTCCTTTGGGAATTAAATCTCCCACATTCATTCATGCTTCAAGAGGAGAGTAGGAAATTGTGTGGCTGCTACATTATATCATTTTTTTCCTTATGCTAGAGGCCATATGTTGGACTTATGTCATTGGAAAAAGTCTCTCACTTGGGATAATTTGTAGCAAGACATGTGTTTTTTGAATCATATTCAGCCAACACCTATTACCCTCTACTATTTCCAAGCTTTGAAGAAGCTTTTTTGCAGCAAGAAGGTGGTGGGATGGCCACTTATTATACTATGATTTGAGGCAAAAAGATGAAGGACAACGCTGGTCTCAAGGGAGGGACTATTGTCACCATCCAATATATCATATGACACTTAGTCCATGTTTCTTTTGGAGCACATATGGTGAAGATACTCTATTCACTATATGCATGGAAGATTTGGCAAGATGGTTCACTAGAATTCATGAAGGGAATCATGAAGTTCCAAGTCTCTTTTGGCTTCATGAGGACTATATTATTGCAGCCCAAGATCATCAGCTCCATATGTATCATAAATGGAGGAAGAGACAGCGTGAGTTGAGTATTATTATTTCTCATTTCCAGCCATGGAGCCCCTACACATTACATATGGTGGGGATTGGTGACTATTTCTTTGAGCTATCAAGGATGGCTCACTCTGTTTGGATGATAGCATGGAGATTGGAGTTTCTCATGGGGGTTGAAGTGCCCAATGTTTACCATCTCTCATGCCTTGAAGGGACCAATGGGCAGCATATGATTCTTTTATGTATCTCCCATTACTCCATGATGACAGCTATTTGGTTCATCCACCAAAGGCAGACTTGCATTCTTGGGAGGAGACAGCTCCATTAGAGATTTTACAAATTCCTTGTGAGTTTCTTGAGGACAAACAACATTTTGGAGAGGAGGACTATAATATTCCTATTTTAATAGGAATATTCAATTTCATTTTGTTTTCTTTGTTCAAAGAATAATTATGTAAAGTAGGGTCAAAAACTCCTAATAAAAGAATAAATACATGCCCAATGTGAATAGAGGTAAATCAGGGTTGTTTTGATAAAATCCACTTGTGTGTGAAACAGGATTGAGCCATTTTACTGGGTCAACAAGACCAAATCACAACACAGTCTGGATGCATTGAACCTCGTGGAGGATCAGTGTAGTTCTAGAAGAAGGTCCTCCATGTGAACAGGGTTAAATGAATGAAGGTGGTTTACGGTTTTGGCAAGCTCTCATCTTATAAAAGGAAGATGAAGGCAACATGTTGAGGTTGTTCATGATTTGATTTTTGAATTTTTATTTGTTTAGACAAATAGCTTTCTTGGCTGCTTAGCCTAGATTGCATTGGAATTTCCTACTTAGGAGTTCCATCTCTTCCCATTGAGGAGCTCTTGGGAGAGCTTGTATTGCTTTTCCACTATCTGGTTGGAGACCAAGCTTCTACTTCCAACTAAAATGTAGATCAAGTGAGGGTTTGCTTACTTTTGTAAGCTGCAGCAAGTGGAATTCTAGATCTATCCAAATCTACCTTGTATTGGAGCCTCTTCTCAGTGAGTGTGTCTTTTAACCTCCTCAAAGAGTGCAGCCATTGTTTGAGCTTCAGTTTTGATCTTGGAATCAAGACAAAGCATTATACATCACCATATGTACAATTCCTTGAAGATACTGCGTCCTTTTTTCAGGCATAGTTGCAGTGGGGTTTTTGTATCAGCTTGGAGGAAAGATCTCTGGTGAAAAGGACCCTTCCCTTCACTGTGGTGATCCATGGATTGGCCAACCAATCCATGTTCATTTCAAATCTGATCTACCATGTATCATATGCTTCATAAATTTCTGAATATTACTACAAATTTGTGGCTTAGATCTCAGTTATATTCATTGATATCCATCTTTTGCTGAGATCCCCAAGGGGAGTGTAAAGAAGAGCCTCTTTGGCATATATATCTGTAATAGATCTATATTTTTATGTAAATATCTGCCCTAGATCTAAGATATAATAAAAAACTTCTTCAGCCCTCTGTAAATTATGCTATCAAGTTCTTCAGTCTTAATACATTGTGCAACACCTCTATTTTGAGGGTTTATTCATGTCAAACCTCTGTTTTTCTCATGTACATTGTACGATCCATATCATAGACCTGATTTATTGATGTTTAAAACCTATGCATCTAATAGCTTCAGAAAATCATGCTGCTTAAGCTTCAGTAAATTCTGCATTAGCTAAGCCCTGGGGATTAAGCCTTTTTTAGCCTTGTTAGGAGTGGGAGACCTGTTTAACTTAGATAGAATGATTTGTTTTAGCTTAAATTTGGTATGGTAGTACCACATGACCTAAGCTAATAGATACAACCATCAATTTTCCTATTTTTTTATGCAGATTTCTGAAAATGGCCTTTTTAGGGCTTAAATCATTGTTTTTCCCCACTTTTGGTTAAAGGAATAGATCCCTTTACTTTCTGCTGCATATATTAATGATATTACAGTGTTTATTAACATATCCCATGCGTTATTAGCCTACTATTACTCCATTACAGTGTTTATATATTGTTGCAGTCCCTCATTGGACAATTATCCAACCATACTAAGTGTGGGAGGCTTGTTTGCCTCACCTAGTTTATTTGGTTTCTAATATCCTCTTGGAATTGGGTCTTAGATTATCAGATCTAGGGAATCCAAGGGATGATCTTGGTTACTGAAGCACACATCCCTGAAAAATGCATTTTTCAGACCTGTTTTGCTGAGCAGTCCCTTTTGGGATATTACAAACTCAACAAATGGAAAACATTAGATTCCTAAGTTTTTATAGGAAATGACAAAGTGCATTATTCTTTAAACTAACTATATTATAATAAAATACATGAAGATTCTAAGAAATGGAAATGAAAATGAGACATAGAAGAGTACACTAGGGTCTTTGAAGCTCTTATGGATGGGCCCTTCCAAGGTTCCTAGAGACTTGAGAAAATTTTGATACTACCTAATTAGTGAAAAATATTGTTTTTCCATTAATTTAAATCAACAATACATAATACTGAATAAAAGAGTTGCAGAGCTGCAATATATAAAAAATAATGTTCTTATTCTACTATCAAAAATTGGTCAAAACAAGCATTGAGTTCCCTTCTTGTATAAAATTCTTATGGAACAACTTACTCAATAAGAGGGTTGATTTCCCTCAAAAAATCCCTCAATTATGGACAATTTATCTTCTTGAAATTGTTATGCAACAACATCTCATCCTCACTATTAATAAAGATTGCATTTGATTAGTCCTATAGGTTCACACTAGCAGTTATGGGGACAAGGTCCCTATCTTTATGGTAGGTTTTTGGTAGGTTTCTAGACTAGGACTCATTTCTCTCAAGAACTTGTCCAAGTTAATGTGCTAAGGTGGCCAAAATTTATTCAAATAATTAGTGTGATTAAATCACTTAAGCATTCACTCAATATAAGGCATAACATATAAATAATCAAAATGCATAATGAATAAGGTCAGGAATGCATGTTTTCAAGGTGGTAGAGGTTGTAGAAGTACCTTTAAGCATACATTACAAGGGCCCATCATACCCCCATGCTTAGATTTTTCCCATCCCTATGTAAATGTACCTTTCCTCATCTTCATAATCCTTGAGTTTTTTCTAATGCATTTCCTTAGAAAATTGTCTAGCATCCCATGCAATGTACCTTGGTGTCTCTTCCAACTGATAATTTTTTTCATATATTTTATCTTCTTCCCTTCCTCATATACTTATTCTTGGCTGGTCTGCTTTTTATTCTCAATATCAGTGGATAATTGAACCTTGGGTCAATCTATTATACACCTAACCTCTTTAAGATCCTCTTATAGAGGGGTGTCCTTGACAAGGCATTGTGTAACTTGGTGGGGGAATGAACCTATCTTAGTTGCAAGGTATAAAGCAAGGCCTACCATCTCCTTTAGCATGCTTGTATCGCCTTTTCCCCTAGCAATATGTATTGATTTTCTAGTGCAAACAAGTCTAGTACAATTTTTCAATCTCATAACCACTTCCAATGATACAATTTGAATTATTTAGAGAATTCCAAACATTAAGCAGTTACACATGAAAAATTTCAGCCATTAACTTCAGTAGAGTAATAGGGACCACAACGGAGACAATGAATAAGAGACACCAAAATTTCTTGGGAAAAAAACCCCACAAGTGGGAAATCAGTAATTTTTCCTTTTGAGAGAGAGTTCAATTAATCAAAATTGTACATCATAATATTATAGTCAAAATTCCAATCTTTAACCTCAATATATTCCAAGAAAAAACTAGTCAAATGAGAGAGAAAATTCAACTCAATGATCAAAATCCAATTCTGTAACAGAGGGCCGAATTTTGGCCTAGGGCTTCTAATCAAAGAGTCAAAATTCAACCTATAATTCTCCAGTCAAAGCTTTTTCCAAGTGTCACAATTTACCTGCGGTCAACAACCTAGAAATAGAATCAAAACATCGGTCAAAGATAGTCAACGAACCATGAAGAATTCAGCCTCTGATTCTAGTAAAAAACTCAGTGTAACACCCCACCCCACATTTACCCATTTTTACAAGTTATCCATGGTAAACATGAATTGAGATTTACTATGACATGACCCAACATCCATGTTCCAATTATGGAAGTGGGGTCTACAAACCAAAAACATACTACATCCTCCTAGGAGCACCACATCACCCAGATACCAGACAACATATGTTTATGATCTTGCTCTGGGATGGAACTAACTTTTTCCTGACCTTGCATCCTAGTCGCACGCATTCCAAGTTGTGCATGCGATTGGAAATATCTATTCATATGCACATACCTTCCTCCATGCATTTTCAGCTGAAATCTCTCAGTTCAGAGGGTGCGACTAGTAAACGAGTTCTGTATTTTCAGGGCTAGCTACAGGCCAGCTACCCAAAACAAACCAAAACTTTCCAGAACTTTATCTAAGATGATAATAATTCAGTATGATGAATACTAAGGCTATATCTTACTCATAATTTTCCAAACACATGCTAAAAAAATTTTCAAACACATGGTAAACATAGTGACTACATGTCATGATTGCATATATGTTCACTATCTTCTTAACTTCATCAAAGAACCAACAAGAAGGCTCAATTCCCTCTCAAACTAGCTACAAAAACACTTGTTAGCCTATGCATTCATATACCATTCAATAACTTATCAATCCATATGTAAGATCCATAACAAGAGCACATTATACAACAAGAATGTACCATGCCTATAGCCATAATTTAACTAGAAAGAATCCATGACAAACCAGTCACAAAATAAACATAATAACCCACACAAGTTCTCATTGATCTCAATAAGAAAAAACACATAATAACATATGCATAAACACAACAAAATTAGGGACTTCCACGTACCACCCGACCATAGATTGGGATAAACCAAATCTCTCTTTCATCGAATCACCATTGTGTCATATTCCAAGCATGAATGCGGTATCATATGGGTTAAACCAAAATAGAACCAACCAGGGATTCCAAAGGCCAAACCACCTCAACCAAAATGATCTCACCTAAATCGATCCAAAAATCACTAGTAACACCAAAAAATACTGGATGCCTCTGACTTTCTTCACCATACCCAAAGGAATTTTCCTGTCTCCACCCATTTGTCAAGAGTTCTAGGAGAAAGTCTATCTCCACCCTCAACCCTTGGGAATTTTCCTGAGACCACCTCACCAAGATCCAAAGCCTTAGTCACACATGGAACCCACTACACCATGGTTATCTAGGAAATGGAAAGGCAAGGTTGAAACCATTGTCAATCCAGGAAAATCCCATGCCAATGACATCAAAGCAACCAAATAACCAAATGCATGTACCATGCATTCAAATCTCAGCAATGAAATCACACATGCAACCTATTACAGGAAATGTCCTCTTATTGTAGTTGCCTTTAAACCTTCTCTTTAAATGCCCACATATTCCTTTGCTTTATTTATTTTGTCCAAGTGCTTTTTCTCTCCAAGTCCAAGTGAGAATGCCAAAATGTCCAATTTAAAGCTAGAATGCTCCAAGAATTCTCTCAGTGTGTAAGGGTGTAAGGGTGACTGTTGGAGTGTGTTTGGTGCACGTATGTACGAAATCACACCAACTTAAGGGGTGTGGTCTACCCACTTAAGTTATTGGTAACAGGAAGAAAAAGAAGTGGAGTCAAGCAACTTAGTGTAACAAGCTAGAATCAATAAGCATACTAGATAAAGAAATAGCATGCATATATAAACTAAAAACTAAAACAAATAAACACAAGCTCTGAAAAGATTCAAACGACAACAATAATACGAACGATGGCTCTAGGCCCCTCTTATTGAGTGTTGGTAGTAATAAGAGTGAAAATTTACCCTCTTGCCAAAGGGCCCCTAAACAATGGGTTCTAGGTCCCGATGCAAGGATGTTTTCATCCCAAGTTTGCCTCAGTGCAGTCTCCCTCTCTCTCTACTGTGTTGGACTGAATGTGTTGGATGGCCAACAAATGATTCCCCTATATCTTTAGCTCTAGCAAGCATAACAATGTGTTCACAAATTTTTCATCTCATGGTGGCCTTATATAGGAGATTTCAAATCCTCCCTTCCCTCTCTTGGTACATGGAGGATGGTGACCCAAGAGAGGGGTATGATTCCTTTGTGTGCTCCAAATATTCAATTGTGTGCTCACATAGTGTCTAAGGAGGCGTTGGTGGCTGTTTTTAGGCGGCTCCAAGTAAGGGGTCACGTGTCCTTTGCTTTGTGTGGTCCCGAATAGTGACATTTCGCCACTCCCAGGAGTGCGCGCATATCAGGCAAAAAGGCACGTGAAAGGCACTCTTCACAAACGATTATGCGCACAAAGAGAATTTAGGACTTGTTCAAATTTGATTTTCCTCAGACCTTACAGATTTTTAAATACTTTCGAGATTCTATAATGTCTTCCAACCCTGTAAATAATTTTTCCTGACATTAGTTAATGTTGTCTTATACTGTACGATTTTCCAGTGTTAACTGTTTCCCCCTAATGTGTGAGGTCTAGGAAGAACTGTATAGCCGAAATAAATTATAGTTTCTTTTATGTATCATGTGTAGAGAGAGAGAGAGACCTACATGAAGCTTAGAATTGAAAAAACTCTGCACTTGTTCCAAGAATGACCATGTCCTAAGGGATCCATGTAAGCAAATACAATTTACAATATATATACAAATTTTCTACGAGGTAGGCATGTCCCATGCTCGTAATGTTGTGGCTAGTTAAACAAATCTAGTTGACAAATATGTGCTATGTCGATATCACTAATGTGGTAGTGATGTTGGCGGTTATTGACGACTGTTGACACCCTCAGGGGTGTTTTTTCTTTGAAAATAGGTGGAATATGGTACCCATATGCATAAACTTGGTATGGCATATAGCTGCACATTGTACGCATAGGCGTTAGCTGGGACCTTCCGGTGTAATCATTGTTGAAAGAGACGCTTATGAAGGCATGGGTCTTCAACGAATTTGATCAAAGTGCAATGGTTGTAAGGTACAATACCATCTTGACATGAAATCTTTTGTCGTAGTCAAATTTTTGGAGGATCGATGACATCTGTGGACAATGATGTCTCCCACAGTGCCACCCGAGGATGCCCATTGTATGGAGAGGGTTGATCCAAGGTAATGCTTCCTTTTCAGAAAATAGGTGTCGAAGTTGACAAAAAGGAAGCCTTAAACAAACGAGGGGTCGCCGATATGAGGGATCGGGGATCTGGATGTGATGGGTTTAACATAGGCATGTTGGCGAGGGGTGACTGAAAACTGATGATGGGGATTCAGTGGCCCAAGGTTGGAGTATACTAAGCAGCTTGGTGGTAATCATATTTATTTTTTATGGGGAAATCCCTGGAGTTGGTAGGACTTCCAGGGTGGGTATAACCTGGCTATGAATGTCAAGGTGGCTTGTACATGGGGGTATAATACTTCGACCAAGGGTGTTCAGGGACTGCTGTCATGGGATAAAAGATGAAATGAGAGGGTGAAGGACATAGTGCATCGTTTGGGGTCTTTGTACACTTACCAAAAGAATAAAATAATGGGGTTTGGTTTGTACAAAAAATAGAGAAGGGTACCCCAAAACATGAAATTTTTTTCTCACTGATGTTGTGAGGAAGGTGTTTTGCTGAGGGTGGGGGTCCCATTGGTTGGTCCCATGTGTGAGGTTGATGAATAGGACGAGAAAGTATCGCAGATGGGATTATGCTGGTGGAGGTATGGTGGGCCAAATGCGAGGCACGGTGGTGGTGCGCTTTTGATCTTCTTGTACAACCTGGTCGTCCGAGAAGGGGGTTTTAGCTTCTATGGTAAAATTGACCTTATGCATGGCGAATGGATGGGCATGAGATGCTTCCTGAACTGAAGTGGTATGGACATGGCATCACTTTTGTTGTGATGTATGGTCTATTGTGGGTGATGAGCGCCATGGAGGGGAGGCTCTACAAACCAATGAGGATGTTTATCATGTGTAGTGTGAGGTGATGATAAACATGGTCGGATGTGAGGACCCTATGGTTTATTTCTGATGGAGAAATGACGTCAGGATATGCAGAGTTTTCTGGGACTCTATCATGCTGGGTATAGAATGATACCTGCTCTGGAACTTTCAGTGGATGGCGTTGTGTACGATTTGCGAGCTTTTCCTACAAAAACAAATACCTCAGGTGAAAGCATCTTCTTAATCAAAATTTTACTGAAAATCATGGGCTTTTAAAAAAGAAGATGAGAGAGGGCATACCTGTCGGCACTGAAAATTTATTTTTTCAGGAGTGTGAATGTGTTGCATCGCCTTTGTTCATCATGGAGTGTTGATTGTGGTGCAACTTACGATTCGGATAATGGACCTTCTAATCTCTCGTTATGGTCCTCTGAAGTTTTTCAAAAGGGCGATATATAGGTGGATATGGCCCTAATTCAATTCATTTGTACTTGCTCAGTTTTTGAGAGGTCAGAGGATTCTGCGAAAAATTTCTTGTCGTTGCAGTCAGCCTGAGCACCAAGGATTAGTGAGATCATGCCTAGGTAATCTCCATGACATCCTACACTTTAATTTTTTATTTTTATGGTGATGGGGTCTATACATACAGGTTTGTATGGATTCTAGGTGTTTTTTGCCCTAGATTGCGTGGGAAATCAGGGAAAAGGTGCGCCCCCTATGTGCTTTTTCGATCAATAAGAGCGCCAATGCGCTCAATTCCCATTTTTTAGCACGCCTATGCAAAATACAGGCGCGCGCTAAGCGCGCCTGTCCCCCTGTCTGAGGGACGGGCGTGCAAAACCGAGGCAAAAATATTTTGGATATTTTGCCTCTTTTTTTTTCTGTCCTGATGGGTACCTATTTTGATGACAGGTTATTGTGGAGGGATCGAGATTGGCTCAAGCTCCAGACTGCTTTGGTTGTTGATGTTGGGGCGCGTCGTCAGCTGGCGCTATGGGGGCTCCTGAAGTTCGCGAAGAACAAGCTTCTTCGGACGTAGGACTGACTGCTACGCTACTTGTTCCGACATTGGCGCAGGAAGCGCAACATGTTTGTGTTGCAGGGGACGCACCCGATCATCCGTCTTGAGATGGATGTGTACTTTGTGACCGGGTCACTACCTCAGGGTGAGGTGCTGAGATATCCACTCCCTGCCGGGAGAGTGGACTTGGAGAGATTTCGGAGACGCCATTGTGGTGGGGCAACTCTTACTGAGGGGTGAATCAATGTTGCATCCATGACAGATCTGGCATAGCGGTGTGCTCTGGCAGCGATTGTTAGACTGGCAAGGTCGGTTTCTCTGCATCAAGTATCAGACCTGCAGGTTGGAGTACTGCGTCGGTTGAGGTCCAAGAATTTTTTTTGACTTCGCCTATTTCTGCTTTGACGAGATGGTGATGCAACTCAACAAGTTACATCGTGGATCTAATTCATTTGTGTATGCCAGTATCTTGTGCAGCATCATGTACAAGAGGGTAGTGTTGTTGAGGCCAGTAGTGGCGGTGCCTCCTGGGGAGCCACGGGAGCCCCGTATGAGGAGATGGGCTCCGATGATGCCGCGAGGTAGTGGTGGCATGGTGGGGCGTTACTGGAACACCATGACAGAAACCTGGTTCGAGGCCAACCCGCAGATGTTTCTACCATACCCATATGCGGGGATGGACTTTCGGGGGGGATCCAGACATGGGTCTCCCTTTTGGTTATGCTTGGGGGCCTACAAGTATATTGTGTATGTTTTCTGCATTTATTTGAGTATATATGTACTTATGTGTTTTGCTAGTGACACTGACATCATTTTGGTTACTCTTGCAGATTTTGGCGAGGTGGGTCACCCCATGGATCGGTTGGCTAGCCACGATCCTCTACAATGACCTAGGGGTGATCAGGGAGGAGGTGCTACTGGGGGACTTGGTGGTGGTGCTGGCCCTTCAGGAGAGGGTAGCAGCTTGGCTACTGCGAAGGTTGCGGCTGAGCAAGTTTGGCGTTTTTGGAACAGTAGGCACGGGGCGGGGACCGGCGCATGCTCATACTGCGGATTTGACCGGCTGTGTGTCGCCTGAGGATGCCCCGGGCTTCTTCTGCGGACGCTGAACCGGGGGCGCCCGCTGAGGACTATGGATGACTTTGAGGAGCTCGTTAGAGACCGAGTGTGAGTGGCTAGAGGGAAGTTGGGCCTGCTCTATGTCGTGGCGATCTCACACATAAAGACCCAAAGTGGGTGGCACCTAGAGCACTTTGTGGGTCCCGGGCAGCCTCCGGCGGGGCACGGTCTGAAAGAGCACCAGACAGAGAAAGCACCCACAGAGATGCTTCCCTTATTTTACCTCCTCCACTTTGCCTTGGCCAGCGGGCCATGAAGCACATTTATTTTTTGAAACCCAGACATACATGCATTGGGGAGAGGATGGTAAGGAGGAGAGAGATATTTTTTGCGGTTCTACATGATGTGTCATCTTGTTTTGGTTTATGGATGATGTTATTATGATGAATATCTATATTTTTGGTTTTTTATGTATGATGGTTTATCTGAGATACATTCCAGTTTAGGATATTATTGGCTATGCGATCAACTACTTGGTTTTGACTCCTTGGTACATGTGTAAATGTGATATAGTCAAATTGTGTGCTTAATATTTTTGCACGCAAATATTTTCTAAATAGATGTGTATCTCTTGTCTCAAATGTTTGGTTTAACTGTGACACTACTAACTGGGAATCAAGGTAGACATGCATATGGCATATGCCCTGATGGAGGGCATCACACATAAGTCTGATGACGGCGTCATATTCTGCCTGATTGTTTGTTGTTGAACCAATGCACACACCGTTTGAGCAGAGTCGAGATCGGTCAAGGTGGTAAATGACCCAAGCAGTTGCGGCTAAACTTTGAGACCATCTTGATGCTCCGTCAGCAAATCTGAAATAGGGTTCAGGTTGGTGATTCATGGTGGCACTTTGAGCTCTTTTTAAATAAGTCTTTTGGTCAAAAATATTGAGTGGTTGGGGGTTGTGTACGTTCACTCTAGGGAAGGGTCGTTTTGGCCCTTATGGGTAGAACTTCTTGAGGTAAAGGCCATTAACGGGGTTGCTGAGGCAGGTCCCGTGTGGTTCCGTCAAGATCTATGCCCCCTATCGGAGGAAATGTTTGATGATGTATGGTCCTTTCCACAAGGTTTCAAACTTTCCTATCCCTAGGGATTATTTTGTGACATCATAGCGGAGGACTAATTCTCCCTCGGTGAATGAGTGAGGGGTGATGTGGTGGTCAAATGATGCTTTTACCCTTTTATTGTAGGCCTCGTTGTGTTGTAGTGATTCTCGTCGACTTTCGACGTCAAGCTCTAGTTGTACTAAGCGTTGTTCTAGAGGCTGGGTATCATCAAAGAGTTCAATGGCGGCATGTAAATTTGGGATCTTGCATAAATCAATGCAAAAGCGCAAGGTACCTTGACCTTTTGTGACAGGAATAGGGTGGAAATCCTAGGATGTGGGGGCGGTTGGAATCCTATTTCTGATATGTGATGATACAAATCGTATATGGTGGATCATGTCATCGACGTTTGGTGGGGGAAGAATCTCTGTAATGGGATTCTGCATGAGCGCAAGGTTGGGTTCCCCACTACGATGGTCAATTTCCTGTAGGTGGAAATTGTGCCTACCGCAGAGGTGCCTGAATGTTTCCATTAGCGGGCATACCTTTGGTGCGTGATTTTGGCCAGTACAGATAGTGCATGGTATCATTGTGCCAATGGAGTATATTGTGTGAGATTCTATACTACTCATTGTTCCTAATGTGGATGCTTGGAAAGGGTCTGTCGTATAAGAGGTTATCTTCTATTTCCATTTCCGTATTGTTGTCTTGGGTGTGTCTACCTCTTTGGGGGAGTGTAGACTCAACACTTCTCTTGCCGCTCTTAGCTTGGGGAGGTGTACACATTTAATCGTATGGTGAAAGTGTGAACAAATCTGGCAATAGGTACGCGTGATCTTCTCTTGGTTAGAGAGAAGTTTCTAAGGGAGAGAAGAGACCATATGAAAACTATTTGCAAGGTGCTTTAGTTCTCTGCACTATTTGACCCAATGGTCATTCCGGTCTCATAGTCCACATGTTATCCTAGGCTTGGCCAGGGTCATGCTTGGTTGTTGTGTTGTCTTAGCTTGCCTATTACGCCACTTCGGGGGTGGGGATGTTGACCCGGAAATGTACTTTTTATGCCATTCCTAGAGGTCCTCCTGTCTGTTCTCTATGGTATGAATCATGTCGATGGTGGGACGAAGTTGGGAGGCATAAGTACAATGTCGCTCATAATTATTGCCTTGACATATTAGGCAGAATATCCTTGATATGGGGGTTCCTCTGTGCTTAGTTTGAGGTTGGGCATGGAACCATCGTTGTAACTATGCTAAATCAGGATAATGGACGACTGCATGATTGGGCGTTTTGCATAACGTGCATGCTAATCTTATCTGTAGAGAACGGTTAGGGGTAACTAGGGGTTCCCTGATCGGTCACTTTTTGAATGACAATAACATGATGGATCTGCTTGTCACATATTCTTGGGTTGTGGAGCTGTCCATCGACTCTGCATCCATATCGTCTTCTTAGGAGAGGCTGACTATAGCGGAGCGTAAACTAGCGAGGGCTAGCCAGAATCGGGGGATATACTAACAATTCTCCAAAAGGTGATTTTCGGTGCATAATGGACATGTGAATTGTGTTGCCCACAATCCAACATAGTAAACCCTTTCTATACGATACCATATATGGATGAGTTCCAGGGTTGCGCACTCTTCAAGGAAGTGACCACATTCATCGCATAGCATGAAACGTATAACGGGCATGACTGGGGGTCTTTCTTGTGCCCTTCGTTGTTCTTCCTATAGGTACAGGATGGTACGAGGTTCATTTACGAATGCCTAGGTGGAGGGATCCTCTTGATAGGATCGCTCAATGGCATGTAAGGCGTCCCTATATCGTGGGATCTCTTGGAAATGATGGGTATAGTGCCTGTAGTTTCTGCAGAGAGCACATGCGTGATTGGTATGCAATGCTTTGCCTTTTGGTGGTAGGTTCCTTTTTATGGGAACGCAGCGTCGCTATGTTTGTCTTAGATCCAAGGAGTGGTTTTAATTCATCTAGTTCTGGACAGATATGGGGAGGGTGACCTATTACATTGCATATGGCGCAGATTGGTCATTCTCGTTGGACGGCGGGGGTCACCATCTTCTTTCCTCTCTTCTCGGTTTTCTTAGTCATAATCATCGGTTTTGCAATGGTAGTTTCCTTTGCAGGGGTGGTTTCGACTGTTTCTTGGATGAGTGGGGCCTCCTGGGGACTGAGGGGCTTCAATTCTATGGTAGTAACGTGGGTGGCTCCTGTTCCTCCAGGGGGAACAAGGTACCAAACTGGAATTTCCAATTATATGTTTGGTAACACCAGTGTTGCCAAAACTTGTTGGGAGACGAAACCATTTGGGGGTAGAGGAAAGGATTTTGGGAGGCGACATAGGCTAAAGAGGTTGTCGTGGCCAACGATTCGATGCCATTACTACTTGTGTCTGTGTACTGACTAGATTTGGTGCTTGATGTGGACATCATGCACATCAGAGCCCCTGTGACATCGGACGATGATTCAGGGATTATGGGAGGATCTCCTATGAATGACCCTAGAATGGACGACGGTTTGAATTGGTCAGGGCCATATTCTTGGTACCGTGAGAGAGAATCCAAGGATGTATCCACATAGGGTAGAATTACATCGGTTTTTGTTAGGGGTCGCTTCTCGTTGTGCGTCAGTTGGTCTACAATAACGATGCGGTCCTCGTGGGGGAACATCATGATGCGGAAGATGGAGGAGGCTATGGCAGACATGGCGTACATATAACTCCGCCCAAGGAGTATATTGTAGTCCAAGTGAGCATCTAAGACTTCAATTTCTATGTGGACCATCTTTTCGGCTAAGCAGACCAGGACGTTTTGGCAGAGGCCGACGGGGGTTGAAGGACAACCGTCGTATGCTCTAAGCGTGATGACTGAGGGTTTTAGCTCGCGAGAACCTAACTTTTGCCAAACATTTTTGGACATGATGCATGTGGATGCACCCTCGTCTATGACACATCGGTGAATAGTGATATTCTGCACCGACACTGGTACCTGGAAGGCGACCATGGAAGGAAGCCTAGGGGTGGCTTTGTCCAAGTCAAAAGCCATTAGGCGTGTATCGTCAGGGTCGATAACATGGAAAATAGGGCTTTCTGTTGTTTTGGGCATGACTACGATACTTTCAAAGCTGACATAGCAGGGGAAGATTGTGCTAAATCGTCCACGATACTATAATTATGGGCCGCTTTGGAGTAGTTTCCTACTCGACTATTAGGTCCCTTCGCCATTTTCGGCAATGGATCTATAGGCATCTTTGAAATGGTCAAAGGTGAAATCGGTGCACCGGTACTTTCCCCTGACGAATTAGTGTCTAGTGGGGTGTTATAATTGCGATTCCGTTTCTGGAAAAACATCTCTTCGCCAATCATATAGATTTCATGGTATTTTTTCCCGGAGTCATCTGTATTTTGCTGCTGAGTGCTTACCGTCCCTTGATGGGGGAAAGGTTCTTGCATCACAGCTGGTTGTTGGGAAGATCCTCCTTGTCCTCGGTTACTCTGTAGCTTCTTCAGCTCAGGGAGATCAGGACAGTGGTGAGTATAGTGGTTGTACTCACCACATATCGAATAGGAATGGTTTGTTCGAAGAGGTAGCCTTTTTCTCTACCATTGGGAATTGCTTGGCTCCTGGTTCTGATTCTGGTTGGAGTTGCCTCTAGCCTAGGATCGTGGTGGGCATTACTAGTTGCTACCCCCTGTCCAGGGTTCCCTTTTGGTTGTTTTTGGATTTTTTCTTCACCACGTTAGGAGGGTAGTTCTCCTGATTATATTGGTGTGGTTGGTTTTGGGACGGCTGCACAAAGTTCACCTGAGAATTGTTTTGCATAGCTGGGTCGTGTGCTAGGGACTGAGCATAGCGTGGTCCCTGGTTTTCACCTAGCTTTTGTGGGGGGAGCTCTTATGTCAGTGTTTCTTTCTATGTATTGATTCCCTTAAGCCAGAGGATAAGGTCCTCCCTAGTTATACGCTGGCGCCCTATTGGTCAAATTTTGCTGAGGCATATGATGACTTTGAAAACTGGGTTGAGGCACATTCTAGGTAGAACTATATGTGTAACCAATGTTTTGATTGTTGTTTCCTAGGTAACCTTGGGTCAATGACCCAATTAGCCCATCTACGGAGTTCGACGTGCCTGGAAATTCTTAACAAGTTTGCAGGCGTGGGGCGTTAGGCAGGATGTTATAAATGTATCCTGACTGTGTATAAATCATCTCAAGCTACTGAGCTTTTTTTATTGCGTCCTCTTTGGATATGGGCTTCTGCTGCGCCACATCCTTTGAAATCTCTTGTGTAAGAGTTTTTAGGAACAAATCTAATAGAACCCGATCGTTGAGTTTAGATTTACATAAAATGCGACACTGCCTCCATTCATGGAGATGGGCTGAGATATGGACGGCGGGGGTTTGTCTAAAATGAGTCAATAATTCCATTCCGGAACCATGGTGAATGGGTAACTGAAATTATGTTAGGAAGATGGTAGCAAGGGTGATAAAGGTTCCATGTGAATCAAAGGGTTGCTCCACGTACCACTTCGCGGCTACTCCTGTAAGAGTGCGTTGAAATAATCTCAATCGAATAGTGTCGTCAATGATATTTTTCGATGAGCACCACAGGTGAAAGGTCATGACATGATTACCTGGGTCTTCCACTTGCTTGCCTTCAAATTTTGGAATATCTGAAGGGAGCTTCGTGGTCATGGGAGGCCATGTAGGATCGTGTGCGATGGGGTCATTCATTAGTTTAGTTAAATAGAGCAGATTCAACGAAGCTAAGAAAGGTGACTGAGAGGTTGACGCCATTGCAATGTGCGAAAACACAAAGTTCTGGTTAGGAAGAGGGTTAGTCTGTGGCGTACCCTACTGTGTATTCAGCTGGCTTCTCGAATGGGATGCACTCCTCTACCCTCTAGGGATCGTGGGAGGAGTGGTCTATGGTGTGGTGTTGGGAGACTGACTAGGGTTCCCAACTATGGCTGCCCCAATAAAGGACGAACCAATAATGGTGGCAGTGTTCCGTCTTTGACGCCTGAATGGCGAAAGACATGGAACCCCTCCCGGTAATGGGGGGAGATCCAAAAGACGCCTAGATCGACGAGGTCCCATTGGGTCCATCCTGGTGTCAACTAGGTTTGGTTTTTGGAAAAAAATTAGAGGATAGAGTATTTGATCAAAGAAAAATTATGGTCACATACATAAAACAAAGCGAAAATAAAATAAATTTTCCCTTTAAATTAATCTGTGTGATCAAGCAATCAAAAAATTGGTTTTTGTTTGTTTTCGTATGATACTCAAAATCCTAGAAGATCTATTTGTCCTCACACACTCAAATGTAACTGGGCCTTGAGAATATTTATTGCAAGTGCTGGCACAACGTCCCGTAAGAGCTGGAAACACCCCCAGTCAGTTGAAGAGAATCCAGCAAGGTAAGGGTAGAGGGTCTGGCGCTTGCCTGCACCGTCACCTATAGGGAAAAGGATGCCCTAGTTTTTGGCCACTAAGAACCACCGTCCCACGTGAGCATTTGAGTCTTGGGCTTCTTGGTAGTCAGCTAACGGTACCGAGTATCAGCCAAGTCAGGTAGCCCTGACTGATACCGCACGCACTGCGCATAAGCCTAACCCCCTCTGAAACGGGTCTCTGTCGCACTCGGGTTTTCTTTGTCATGGGCTGATTGGTGGATTTGAAGCTCCCTAGATAGAAAAATTCTATGTTTCAAGATGAAGTATGATCAAGGCGGCTTATTGGATGCCTACCCCCTTGATCCTAACTTAAGCTATAAATTATTTTATGGCCGCTGTGGGGAGGATTTAGTGAGTTTGGTTAAGTTAGTTTTAGGTGTATTTGCTTCGCTTATTGGGTGAGTGTGTGTGAGCACAAAGTGGACATGAACATAGTTTTAAAGTGTGGATATTCGATTATCCTTTACAAAATCCCCTATTTAAACTATGTTGTATTGTTCCTGGCTCAAAAGAAAAACATCTGCTGATTATGGGCCGCTTTCTATTTTTCCTAGTTAATCTGTATGACCAACTATAGGGAGATGGCGAATTGTGAATAGGGAGCATTCATATGCTTACCTAGGATCACCGGAGGGTGCAAAGGTAGTACAAATTACTTTCTCTTCTATAAACAATTCAATATCCCAGTCCTGAAATTCCTAGTGCAAAAATTGAACTAAACTGAAACTTTTACACTAGAAAAAAGAAAACTAGTTATGCATGTGAGGTCTTGGGCCACTTACTTTGGCTAGTTATCTAGGTGTGTAAGTACCAAAAATTGCAAAACATAAAAAAAATTTGGAATGCAATTTATTCCCCCCCCCCTTACTTAAACTATGTGTGAACTTTGCAAAAATCAACTTGAAGTAAAACTAACACTAAGCCTACAACAAGCAGCTAAGAGTGAGCTTTAACAAGCTATGGGGTACCACAACCAGTGCTGGCAGGTGTATTAGTGGTTTCCAAGCACTTTACAAGTAGGAAAAAAATAGAAACTTGGGAGAAATTTCCCATTCTGTATTTTGCACGCAAATGGTTGAAACAGGTTGTCTGCGTGTGGGTCAGCTTTGAACGCGCGCCCTGCGCTTCTGTGAGAATAAAACTCGCACAAATTCCTGCAAGAAAAATTTTTGGAGTTGTTTTGCTTCAGTCTGACACTTGGGATGAACTAGGGATTGCAAGAGAAATCAAGGGAAATTCAGCTCCACTCCACAGAACAGACAGAGGTCTCCACAAAAAAAAGGCACAACCACATAAACTTGGTAATAAACGTTAGTGGAGTCGCCAATCCTGTTGGAGTGTGTTTGGTGCACGTATGTATGAAGTCACACCAACTTAAGGGGTGTGGTCTACCCACTTAAGTTATTGGTAACAGGCAGAAAAAGAAGTGGAGTCAAGCAACCTAGTGGAACAAGCTAGAATCAATAAGCATATTAGATAGAGAAATAGCATGCATATATAAACTAAAAACTAAAACAAATAAACACAAGCTCTGAAAAGAGTCAAATGACAACAATAATACGAACGGTGTCTCTAGGCCCCTCTTATTGAGCACTGGTAGTAATAAGAGTGAAACTTTACCCTCTTGCCAAAGGGCTCCTAGACAATGGGTTCTAGGTCCCGACGCAAGGATTTTTTTATCCCAAGCTTGCCTCAGTGCATTTTCCCTCTCTCTCTACTGTATTGGAATGAACGTGTTGGATGGCCAACAATTGATTCCCCTCTATCTTCAGCTCCGGCTCACACACTGCTGGTATTTCTTGGGAAATTCTAGCGAGCATAACAATGTGTTCACAAATTCTTCATCTCATGGTGGCCTTATATAGGAGATTTCAAATCCTCCCTTCCCTCTCTTGGCACATGGAGGATGGTGACCCAAGAGAGGGGTATGATTCCTTTGTGTGCTCCAAATATTACATTGTGTGCTCACATAGTTTCTAAGGAGGTGTTGGTGGTTGTCCTTAGGCAGCTCCAAGTAAGGTGTCACTTGTCCTTTGCTTTGTGTGGTCCCGGATAGTGACATTTCACCACTCCCATGATTGCGCACATATCAGGAAAAAAGGTGTGCGAAAGGCGCTCTTCACGAAGGATTATGCATGCAAAGAGCATTTAGGACTTGTTCAAATTTGATTTTTCTCATACCTTAGAGATTTTTAAATAATTTCCAGATTCTGTAATGTCTTCCAGCCCTGTAAATCCTTTTTCCTAAAATTAATTAATGTTGTCTTCTGCTGTACGATTTTCCAATGTTAACAACGACTAAGAGTAGCTAAGAGTAACCAAGAGAGGCATATAATTTTCTCTCTCTCCTTTAATTTTATTTTCATTTTATTTTTACTTCAATTTCCTTCATTTTCCTTTGCATGCATATTTGTGTCTTTTCATCTCCCTTTTCTCTCCTTAATTTCTCAAATTAAATTATCATTTATTTCCTTTTGCCTTTTCCAATGACATTTCCAATTTCCATAGCCATTAATAAACCACAAGTAATGCCCACTATAATATTTTCTCCTCCATTCATCTTGGAATATGTGTCCCATGACCTTGGCTTAATTTATTTACATGGAAAATCAACATGGGGCTGTTACACTCAGTCAAAAAAGAGAAAGAAATATCAATTCAACATTGGTCAACAAAATTCAAAGATGACAATGCAAAGATAAATCTTCTTCTTTGTATCCTTGCATGTGTGAACATATCTTCTTATTTCATATTGAAAGGAAGAGCTGTGATGGATGTCAAATGAGGTTAATGAATGTCTAGTATATCTGAGTGCTAAGAGATGGGTTTTCACCATGGGGTCAAAACCCCTTCAAGTGTTGAGGTTGACTTGTCCATTTGAGTCCAACTTGGACAACTTGAAAATACATAATGTCTTCTTTATTTTTCCAATGAAAATATCGACCAAAGATACCAATTTTCAACAATATGAACATATCCTAAAAGTGGAGGATAGCTTCTTCATGTATTTTCTTTTGAATTTGTGCTACTTGTTTAGCCTCTAATGCAGGAGCATCCTGCTCAAAAAATCAATGTATATTTGGTTGACTTAGGGGGTGTAATGTTTTTCATTTATTAGTAAGAAAAATGTATATTTTTTATAATTTATGTGAGAATGTTAGAGGTGTTTGACTAGTAAATATCTCATAGATATCTTAGGGATTAGAGGATCCTAGAATAGAGAATTAGTTGAGTTAAAAGTGGCATTAGAGATTTTAGGAATTAGTTGAGTGGTATATGGAGAAGATCGTGGATCCAAAATGATCCATAACTATGTAATTGTTTTTAAAATTGTAAGCTTACGGGCATGAAGAGGAGAGGAGTGGCTAAATGAATGAAGATAGGGCCATGGAAAATAGAGAGAATGAGATTCTGGTTAATTTATATGTACATAATTGATGAACGAAATAGCTTTGTTTGACTATTCTGATAAACTCCATTTTGTATGTGTGTAAATTTTTTCATGAAGTATATCTTTGTAAATATAGTGGAATCAGAGTTAATAGTATTTGAAAGTGAATTTGAGTTTCTATGTGAAAGAACTCGGCAGGTTGTGAAGGAGACTACGTTGTCACTGTATTAACATCACCATCACAGTAAGCTATGGAAAGGATTACAGAGAGATAGATAGGTTTAACCCTTGGCTTTTAGCATTCAGTTTCATCCCTACGTACCAACAATGAAAGGGATTTGAAGAGAAAAAAACAAAGCAGCTTACATTTTTAATTCGAAATTTGTTTTTGTGTAAATTATCTACAGAGTCCAGTTACGCGCCGAATTGTATGGAGACAAGTTCATATTGGAATGAGATAATATCCTTGGAGATCGAATTCAAATTGAATGGCTTAACATAATTGGTGAGTACCTTGGCAACGGAAAATGTGTTGGAAACTTGGCATTGAAAATTTAAATTGATTTCTGGAAGTTTGAGGGGGGCGAGATTCGTCCACTGGACCAACGTGGGTTTGGAATAGGTTGTCGTTTTTGAGAGATCTGAAATAATGGATTGCAGGAGTGGAATTGCAGACCTCCTAATGAAGACCAACAATGTGAAAGGAATTCGTAAGGAGAAACCATTATTGAATTTGCGGTTGACCAAAAGAAGGCAAAATTTGAAATTCTGCCATCTGGGTTTTGTGTAGATTAGGGTCTATTTGGTAACTCATGAGTGATTTTCCAAAAAGAGCCTTGCTTAAGGAGCTCCGAAGTGATCTTTATAATGTGTTTTTGCAGACTGCGTGACTGAAAAAAGGAAAAACGACTTGTTGTGTTTGGTGATCAATTAGTATCTGAGTGTTAAACATTAATTAAATAAGTGTAGAGAGTAAACATGATTCCAAGAGCGGTGTGATATCTCAACAAGCCATGAATCGCGTGTGTCAATTGGGTGGAGACTCATTCACTAAACAGAGTAAAGATTTATGATAGAGTGTATATGCATGGAGATATCATGAATATGTTTGATCAAGTGATAAGTAAACGCAGTAGAATCATGGTGGAATGAAGCAGCCAGTCTGCGTGATGGTGCTTCCGCAAAAGAAAGGTGTGAAGGGGATTATATATCTGGTATTACAGAGAGCGCAAAAACTCTGAAATTAATTCTTCCAGGTTGTGCATATTGATTTTAAAGGAATTTTTTATGGATTGGAGTCTCTATCTCGAGACTGGTGATGTAACCTTATGTTTTCAGGTTACTATTGATGGAGTATTGACCTAGCAGGGTCATCATTTGGTATCAGAGCCAAAATTCTCTTTTGGAGACAGACAGAAGGTCTGTAGAGGAGGTTTTATGAATTAAAATATTTTATATGAAAGATAAGAAGAAGCTTAGAGCTTAAGGAGGACAAGGAAGTTCTTGATAAGAAGGAAAGCTACTTTGGGAGAAGTAGTTGCATGCAAGGGAAAGAGGTTAGATCAGCTAGAGATGGAAGCTGAGCAGAAGTGTTTTAAAGTGGCCATGAAAGTTTGGCAGCAACAAGCTTTTGAAATCTTAATAGCCAGGAAAAGGTCTGTAAAGATCTGATATGCTAATGGATTTTACTTATAATATTGTTTGAAGTGTAGGTAGAAGTAGATGAGGGGAATATCAACAAGTAAATCACAGCTTTGAAGTAGTGATGAAAGAAGCGGCCAAGACTTCTTGAGAAAGAACAGTGTGGCAAAACCCGATTGTTCCAGCTGAGGATTGGAATATAAGAGAATGGTTGAGTTTTTTTAAGAGAAGATGAGTTGAAGTGTAGAAGCCTAGAAGGATCAGAGAAGAAATCTCAGAAGGTTCCAGGTAAATAACCAGTATTGCCAAAAGACCAAGTATGAGGAGAAGCTTGGTGAGGTAGTTGTATCAGGGTGAAAGAGAACTGTTATTGCAGTGGCTTACTGCAGCTCATAGTAAGTGTGATGAAATGCATGGAGATGAAGAAGAAGATGATTACTGATAGTCATAGCAGAGGTTCAAAAAGAAGCCACAACAGAAGAAGAGAGAAAGAAGATGCCAAATAAAATGGCATGGGAAAGAAGATGAGTGATGAAGAGTATGACAGAGAAAAGGTTGAGATAATAATCCATCTTATTTTTTTGATGGAGATGTTCCAGAGGAGTAAAGAAGACTAGAGGTATGGGTATGTAATGAGAAATAAGGTAAAATGGCATAGGCTACAAGAGCGGAGAGAGCATCAGGTGAATACACAGTTAATAGAGGAGCTTAGGAAGCTTGAGAAAATAATGAATGTTCAATTGGGGTCGGAGAATCTCAAATGAGTTGAGATACAACAAAAGAAAGTAGTTGGAGAAGAAAAAGTTCCTTGTGAACTTGAAGATGGAGCAATGATGCTTGAACCATCAATTGAGGCTACTGAGCCTTATGATTTTGAAATTAACAATTTGTGTATGTTTTCAGGTGTAATACATGATGATGGACAATCTTTGGGTATTGTCAAAGAAGAGGAAGCAGAGAGAAAAAATTTTAATTTTGTTTTAAATAAGGATGAGACAATTTGGTCTCATGAGGAAGCTCATACACAATTGGAAGAAGATATTTCTTTTTAGCATATTTCCAAATTTGTAAACAGAGGGAGTTTGGCTTATATGGGTAGCCAAAAGCAAGCAAAAGTGAAGTAATATGTCAAGCATACAAATTTAATGCTTGAGGAAGATAACAGAGAGATTTTATTTTTAGAAAATATGTTAAGGGAGTTTGAGTCAAGCCATGGATTAGGACCTCAGGGAAATTATTTAAGTTTTTGTAATCTTGATGAAGAAATGAGGTTTCTTGAAGAATTCATAGGTAGAGATGTGAATGAAGAAGATCCAATCAACCCAGAAAGACAGATGGAAGTGTCACATAACAGTGATAAAGAGAAGAATAGTAATGAGGATGAAGGTGAGACAAACATGTCTTATGCTAAAGAATAATCATGCTTAGAACCCAAGGAGACTGAACTGACTACCAAGATTAGTCAAGTAGCTGAAGGACAGCTATAAGATGTTGTCAACAAAGAAGAAAGACATGCTGAAGATGATGAGCAGCATTGTGATGACGTACTTGATTATTATCAAGAAAAAGAGGAGTTGCTAGAATATTTGTTGGAGGAATATGAATACGAAGATGTGATTGCAGACCATGATGAAGAAGAGTCTCAAACTTTGATTGAGACAGAGAAATATGTTAGTATCCAAGTTCCTAATGCCTTGGCTAGCATAGGAGAAGTGAAGTGTAAGTTTGTTACTAACAAGTTGAAAGGTAATTTACTTCCTGAAAGTAAAATTGAGAATGAGAAGCAGCAAATTAATATTGCAGAGGGAGATGTCTTCAATGACATTAAGGATGAAAGGGTGGTAGAAGGCAGTCAGCAGCGAACTAATTTGGATAGAGAAATAGAAAAATTGATGAAGCTTATGAGGAAGAAACATAAGGAAAGGAACTACATAAAGAGAAGAAAAACAATCAGTTGTATGAAAGGTTGGACTGTAACAAATGTTGAAGGAAAACTCAAGGGAGTTTTACAAACAAATATATGGAAACCAGGATTAGTCAAAAAAGACAGTAGAGTACATGAACAACACTTAAATGAAGCAAAGAGATCACTGCAAATCAAAGTCTGGGATCCAGGAGGACAACGAATGGAGACACATGATCTGGAGATCATGATTCTTTCAACTTTGGGAGTCTGATGCAGGAGCATCCTACTTAGAAAAACAATGTATATTTGGTTCGCTTAGGGGGTGTGATATTTTTAATTTATTAGTAAGAATATTATGTATTTTTTATAAATTATGTGAGAATGTTAGAGGTGTTTGACTTGTGAATATCTTTATGTTAGGGGATCCTAGAATAGAGGATTAGTTGAGTTAAAAGTGGCATTAGAGATTTTAGGAATTAGTTGAGTGAACTATGGAGAATATCATGGATCCAAAATGATCCATAACTATGTAATTTCTTTTAAAATTGTAAGCCTACAGGCATGAAGAGGAGAGGAGTGGCCAAATGAATGAATATCAGGCCATGGAAAATAGAGAGAATGAGATTCTGGTTAATTTATATGTACATAAATGATTGAATGAAATAGTTTTGTTTCACTATTCTAATCAACTCCATTTTGTATGTGTGTAAATATTTTCATGAAGTATTATCTTTGTAAATACAATGGAATCAGAGTTAATAGTATTTGAAAGTTAATTTGAGTTTATATGTCAAAGAACTCTACAGGGTATGAAGGAGACTACATTATCACTGTATTATCATCACCATCACAATAAGCTATGGAAAGGATTACAGATAGGTTTAACCCTTGGCTTTTAGCCTTCAGTTTCATCCCTGTGTACCAACAATGAAAGGGATTTAAAGAGAAAAAACAGAGCAACTTACATTTTTAATTCAAAATTTGTTTCTGTGTAAATTATCTATAGAGTCTAGATACGCGTTGAATTGTATGGAGACAAGGTCATATTGGAATGAGATAATCTCCTTGGAGATCGAAGTCAAAGTGAATGGTTTAGAATAATTCGTGAGTACCTTGGCAGTGGAAAATGTGCTGGAAACTTTGCATTGAAATTTTAAATTGATTTCTGGAAGTTTGAAGGGCACGAGATTCGTTCACTAGACCAAAGTGGGTTCAGAATAGGTTGTTGTTTTTAAAAGATCTAAAATAAAGGATTGCAGGAGTGGAATTGCAGAGCTCCTAATGAATACCAATAGTGCGAAAGGAATTCGCAAGGAGAAACCGTCATTGACTTTGCGGGTCAATTTCTGACCAAAGGAAGGTGAAATTCAAAATTCTGCCATTTGGGATTTGTGCAGAGCAGGGTGTATTTGGTAACACGTGAGCGATTTTCCAAAAAGAGCCTTGGTTGAGGAGTTCCGAAGTGATCTTTATAATGTGTTTTTTCAGACTCCGTGACTGAAAAAATGAAAAACGACTTGTTGTGTTTGGTGATCAATTGGTATCTGAGTGTTGAATTTTAATTGAATAAGTGTAGAGAGTAAACATGATTCCAGGAGCGATGTGATATCTCGACAAGCCATGAACCGCGTGTGTCAATTGGGTGGAGACTCATTCACTAAACAGAGTAAAGCTTTTATGACAAAGTGTATATGCACAGAGATGTCATGAATCTGTTTGATCGAGTGATTAGTAAATGTAGCAGAAGCATGGTGGAATGAAGAACCCAGACCGCATGATGGTGCTTTAGCAGAAGAAAGGTGTGAAGGGTATTATAGATCAGGTATTACAGAGAGCGCAAAAACTCTGAAATTAATTCTTCCAAGTTGTGCATATTGATTTTAAAGGCATTTTTTATGGATTGGAGTCTCTGTCTCAAGACTGGTGATGTAACCTTATGTTTTCAGGTTATTGTTGATGGAGTATTGACCTGGCAGGGTCATCACCCTCCATGAGGATTTTATGGGTTGAAATGATGGTTTTAGGGTTAGGATCATCTACGCTTATCCATAATGGGGTGATATTTTCTTCCTCCAATTTTGTCCTGACCTTCTCAACCCTTATTTATTGATGCCTTAGTTGAGAGGATTGAGCTATAAGTTAGGAATCCCATACATAGGGGTTTAGGTTCTGATTTTATGAGTCAGGAAATACAATATTATGTAAATATAACTCAAATAATCTAACATTATCCTCTATATTATAGCTTTAACATAGTTTAGAAAATTTTCTGGCAGTCTGAAAGTGGTTTAGCGTTAACAGCTCTGATACCAAATGTAGCTTTTAACCCTGTACATAAATTAACTGCAGCTGAATTCTTAAAATAGAAAATATACAATGGAGAGAACATGAAACAAATATACACAGAGATTTTCCCCTGGATCCCAAAATTGGGACTACCAGATTGATTTTTCATTATATTCCTTTCAATGTTACGATACATATATATACATGTCGAAGCATTCATAAACCCAAATCCATTAACCCTTGATTAAAACATTATCGTAGTTCCCTTAGCCAAATCTACAAAATACCATGGGTATAAAATGATCATGCCCAAAACCATGTGAAAAACCCATGCACAAAACCATGGGTAAGTCTGCCCACCATATTTGGGCCTACCCAACTATTATTGGTTGCACATAAAAAAATTCTTGGGGCACTGCCCCAGACCCCGTGCAGGGGGGCTACCACCCTCCTGCAAACCCCCAAAAAGGGGGCGACCTGTGTCCCCCTCGTTGCACCTGGCGTAACATACATCACCTGTATCTAGTCGTGGAAAGAATATAACACATACCCAACATATTTTAATCTTTGTGCGCATAATGTTTCACTAAATATAAGTAATAATATTATCTCTTTATTCAATATAATCTCTTTTACACTTTATCTTAAGGAAACTTACAAAAACATATTCTCTTAAGCACTAATTCTCTCTCATCCTCATAAACCCTCAAATTGAAAAATTATTTATTTCTAATGGGTCATAAAAGAATTTCTCCACTTTAATTTTTCCCATTACATTTTAATTTTCCCTATTTTTAATGCATACCATTTATAATGCATGAAAAATCAAATTTTGTGTGTACCATATGTACGATAGGCATTAGAAAATACAATCCACTTGCATTCCTTTCAACTCTGCTCCATGCTCACACGCTATTCCACACTTCTTTCCATGTTGCTCCACACTTCACACTCCTTTCACTCTTTCCATTTTGCTCCACAGTTCATAGTCCTTTCAATTCGCAGCACAAACTCCACACAACAACACAATAGAACTCTACGAAAAACACAACACACATTCACATATATTCAACATGTGACATACATATTCAGCACTCCTCACACAACAAACACTATGTTGTAACGTCAAATTTCAATAGAACATTGTACTCACAGGTCCATAAACATGCACATGTCCACATTACTCACACACACACATTGTCCTCCATGCTTCAACTCATTGCACCACCAGTTCACGTAGCTCACACATCTCATCACTCCATGTAAACTTAACGCATATGATGCAATGTTGAATCAAAATATGAAAACATACTAACATAATATAAACTTCTTATAATATGAAAACACACTAACCTAATATGAACCTCGAAAGGATCTACAGTTCAATATAGAGGAGATGTATAAGTGTAATGTAATATTGTATGTCAACATTTTTTTAAATGTCAAGAAAAACAAAAAACAAAACAAAACAAAATTAAACATCAGCTTCATATGTTTTAATTAATATTCAAATTAAAACATATACAAATATAAATGTAAAATTTAAAGGAGCATCAAATTAATTCGACCTTACAATGGTCTATCTCTGTGATCATTTATAAAACAAAATTTAATGAACAAAACCATGGGCTATAACAAAATCGTTGGCAAAAATTAATAGATTATATAAATATAACGTACAAAACCATCGACTATAATCAAACCATGAGCAAAAACACTTTTATCAAAAGCTACTTTAACACAATCAAATCTAGTGACTAAAAATGAATGGTTTAATAAGTTATAGACTGAAGTGATATTTATATATAATATGTAATTTAATAGAAATTAAAAAATTCACAACCTTTTTTAAGTCAAGTATTCCTATTAATTCTTGAAAATGATACATCGTGGGGAGAACGTTTGCTAGATAACTAAGGCCTCACCACTACCAGATTTTTTTGCCATCAAGTACAAACAAAAGAACATTTATATCAACAAAATAAAGCTATAGGACCACATATCGATGGCCCAAAAGGCCCAACATTGTTCAAAAAACAAAATAAAACCCACTTTCTTCATTACACAATAGCATTATCAAGACCCTAATCATCATTACCTCCGTCATCAAGGCAATGAAAATCATCGTGAACATGAGATTCCATATCGGCCATGCAACCTTCAAATTTTTTCATTAAATCTTGGAGCCTCTTTTGGCAGCAACAAAGGGAGTCCTGGCAGTCAAGAATGTGCCACTGGTTATGTTCAATATCATTGAGAAAGTTGATAATTTCATTCATGTCATTGTGACAATCTTAAGCCTTAATTGATGCCTTGAGAAGACATATTTTAGCTTCAATGGAATCGAAAGGAGGGGTCAAGTCCACAAGGCCATGGGAACCACCAATCAGTTTCTCCAGCTCACCCTCATCTACAAGTTGCACGACGGGAGGACGATCACCCTGTCTGGGCACCACCTCTTCATGGCCTACCTCGTTGACACTACATGAGGTGGCCACACACACTACAACTTATCCCTGATTTTCACCACCAAAATATTGTGCTACTTCCTTCACCCTCGTCGCCAACACACACCCTCATTGAGGGTTAAAAATTATCCCTCCTCCCCCACCAATTCTGTCAAATACTCAATCGCCTGCCAATGGCCTCTGCTCCTCTCCCACATATACAACTACCAACTACTTCCAAGACCTGAAGTTGCCAAGGCAAAACCAGTTCATTGACTACTCCATTGTAAACATCACTCAAGGCCTCCAAACAGAGTTTAATTGCAGCCTCCATGAAAATGCAGTGTCCAACTAATGCACATGTGCGCCACTCAATCCAACCCCCAACCCTAGCTTTCACGACTGCTCTGATACAAGGGGGCACTTAAAGACACTAGTATCCCAACAACTCTTGGTCTAAAGAATCTGCAGAGCCACCCGAGACTAAAATAAAATAAGCATAGAAAACCCACTCGCCCTGACCACCCACCAAAGGAGAATGGCCCCTTATCCAACTACTCATGTTGCTTGTTGGGCCACACTAATAGAGAATTCACAGCAACACTGCAACATACATAGGTTTGAATTGCCTTAAATTATGTGTTATCCCCTTCTCTGTCACCCTTAGCTTCGTTACACCTAGAGCTCAAGATAAGCCTCTCGTCAGACGCTCCAAAGCCATGATCCTGACTTCTAGAGAATGTCGACTTCCAGGCATGAATCAAATTGGGGTCCCAAATTATGATTTGGGCTAATAATGCATGCAAATCACCTTCATGAAACCATTTAGTAGCCACATTCGTTCACCTCCACTGGTCGAGATCCCAACTTGGCTCTCTAGAGAGGCTCTCGAATGAACCTAGCAGGTAATTCCACCAAGAATCCAAACTCTCATCTTCTAGTTGTTGCAAATGCTTTCAAATGCCATCGTCATTGGAATAATAACCCTTGTTATCTTGAGAACATTCTCTTGTAGGCCACCAAGCCTACGTGCCAAACATGTTTTACCATCATTATTGTCACGTGGGAGGGCAATCAATGCCCCGGTTGGGTGTATTTTCCATGTTTGTCACCCCAATGAGGAAATTTTTGTCACAATTTAATCATAATTTAAATCAACTATAATTAATAATAAAAAAATATCTAATATTAATATAGGGTAGTTAAATTTGACCATCAAAATTTAACATAGTAATAAATTTATTATAACAATTATATGTGTAGTCCATTAAAATAATTAATATAAAATATAACTATATATATATGAATGATTTAATAAATGCAAATACAAATATGAAAAACCCATTAAACACTTCAAGAATAATTATAGTAAATAATATATATGAAAATGTCCATCTCAATTTATAAGCAATTCAAAATTATAAATAGATAAATCAAGAATTAAACATTAGAATTTATAAATGCATTAATAAGTAAAGGTTACGAAATTTTTTATCAAGATTATGAATTAAATTTGGGTAATATAATTAAATAATGAAATGGTTATTTTCGGAGCATTTAAATTTTTAAGAATCATATGTTTAAGTTATTTAATTTGAAAATATCAAGTGCCTCACGAGTTATTTAGGGTTCGAAATTCAAGTATGCATTCAAAAGTGTTTATGAACAATAGGAAATCACAATCTTGCTAGAAATTGTATTATGGGATTCATGCCAAAATTTCATTTTGTATATTAGTTAGACTATTGAATTAAGTTTAAGTTATTAATTTACAAGTTTAAATTTTGACAATTAAAAAATAATAAATAAATATTATTATAATTTTTCAAAATTTTCAACATAAATTACTATTAATATAGTATAATCCATATTAATTTATAAAAATAATATCACCGGCACTCATCCCAGTATGGAAGAGATGTTGTGTTGTCTTGTTATGTAAACATTTTTTCTTTATTAGATTACATAAAACTAAAAATAAATAACACAAAATAAAAAATAACAGGACCAAATCTTTGCATAATTAAAATCATTAAAACCTATAGCTTTTCTTCTTTGATAACACATAGTTTTTCGCATGGCATTCTTCTTTAATGTAAATTATTTAAAGGTATAAATTTCAATAAATTAAATGATGAGACTTCGGGTTTTTTCCTGGTATTCTTCTTTAATGTATCCTATTTAATAATTATTATTTTAACTATATCTTTTTCCATGACTGGGTTTTTCCCATGTATTCTTCTTTACTATAACCTATTTAATCATTATAATTTTAACTATTTAATCATAAAGTTAAATAAATTAAACTAGAGAAATCCAAACTTTTCACAACCCGTGGTTTTAACAACCCACGATATTCACAACCCATGGCTTTTCCCATGGTTTTAACAACCTCAAATTTTGACAACCAATAGATGGTTTTGATAACCCATAGTTTTCCCATGAAATTCTTCTTTAATATAACATATTTAAAAGCATTAAATTTCAATAAATTTTACTTTATTCAAAGAAATGAGTTTGTTTTTAAATATGGGCTTTGTAATTAAAAAATTAAACCAAGCATTCACACAAGTTTGGAGGTAGGTCCCCCATGGTGGGTGGAGATCCAAGTTCCTCGAAGACAAGTTTGGAGGTAGGTCCCCCATGGCGGGTGGACATCCAAGCTCCTCGAGGACACCTGGTAGCTATAGTGATGACATGATGGGCACATGTTACCATAATGAATAACATGACGTCAAAGAGTACAGACCACCTCAGTTAGACTAATGTGAGGTGGTGGGTGTTAATTAAGCCTCGTGCCAACAGGAGGAATGTAAAATTAAATGTTGTTAGTCTTGGGTTTTACCTCGGCTCTGCATTTAAGCAAACACAAAGAACGTACTTGGTTGATCTATGTTCGCACCAGAACATGATTCACTTCAATTATATAAGGATGTGAAAAATAATGGAGGACAATGACTTAGATGGTAAATGTGATTAACTCCTAGTGATATTTGGGGCATATTATAACAGAGTTGTTTTTAGTGCGACTTTTTGGAGATTTAGGTGTCGGAATCCGGCAGAAAACTTTGAGGTGAAATCTTGATTTGTGTTATTTAAACTAGTTTTTTATTGTATATATGGATTCAACACCCTAAAAAATCCCTAAGGTACTTTGATTGCGCAGGGGTTACCCATCAAGTTTGTGATTTCAATGAATTCCTGCATGATTTTAGAGAAAATAGACCGGAAAAAACCACCAAAAAAACTTCCAAAAAGTCGCACTAAAGACAACTCGTATTATAACCACAGGGTGGAACCAAACTGTATGTTTTACACCAGTTGACTGGAAATCAAGAAAAATTGGCCTTCGTGGATGTTTACCCTCTCGGTCATGCACATTTTGCTTCTATATTGGTGCTAGGATGTCAATACCTTGCACAACAATGACAAGATTATTCAATCCCATTGTTTCAATGGTGTTAGATATTTCTCAGAGTTGGTGTATAATGATGGGATTATCCATCTCATTGAACAATGGATGTCCAGCGCCAGCGATGGAGATGAATTTGAAACTAGAGTGAGAGAACCCATGAATTTAATGTGTAGATTGGTTCGCAAGTAGAGTAAGTTGTGTGGTCATGATCCATTAGAGGTAATGCAAGAGCATTTCATGGTTTCAATTATGAGGAGTAAGGCATATTATGGGGATTGTCTACAAAATAGTATCCTTTTGGAAGTTAGAAGCATCATGGGTGAACTTCAATGCGACTGTGTTTGTTGTGACCTCTTGAGCTGTGAAAATGTGGGGAGTGAAGCAAGGGAAATCATTCTCTGACTTTTGAACCACTCAGTTGAAGCAAGGGGAAGTTTTGGAATTTGCAAAAGGAAACACTATAGTCACATATGGTCTTTGGTAGTAGAATTGAATGTGACTCCTAGAGAGAAATTCTGCTCAAGACATGGACGCAGAGCAATCTTGTACAACAAATTAAAAGCATGGACTCAGTTGAAACATTTCTCTTGGTTGATATGGAATTTGTGACTCCATCCGAGAGGTCAATTCATAGTGATTTCCAGGTTATCTTATGGCTTTATCTACTGTCTCAGTTTAAGCATGGAAAACTTCCTTATTTTTTATTGTTATCTAGAAGGAAAAGTTAATATGAGACAACACTTTTGTAACCTTTTGTGTAATTAATTTAGATACAATTACCCTTTCATACTATCGGGCATGTTCATTAGGAAAAACATTTTCAATATAAAGCAATTCAAATTGTTTTATCAGACTGGTTTCCCAATTAGGCGGCCCATAACATAGGGATAATCTCTCTGTAATTTCTCGCATGAGTAATATAAAGTATCTTAAACAAAAAAAAGTATGGAGGCAAGTCGTGGAGGGACAAGTTTGGTAACATAACTCGTACATCAGCTGCATATTTTAAAACGTGTACTTCAGTCACATGTTTCAGATAAAAAATACTATAACCTATATGTGTATATAGTTTTTAAAACCCTTATATTAAATTATAATTTTAGGGTCAACGTTGTAATCTATATTCAACCAGCCGCATGTTTCACGTAAAAAACACTGTAACCTATATGTGTATTGAGTTTTTAAAACCCATATCTTAAATGATAATTTTAGGATTAGTGTTTTAAAACCCATATATCAAATTATAATTTTAGGGTGAGGTTGTGATCCATGAAGAATTCAACTAGCCACATATTTCAAATAAAAAACATTATAACCTATATGTCTATTGAGTTTTTAAAACCCTTATATTAAATTATAATTTTAGGGTCACAACTATGATCCATGAAAAATTCAACCAACTGCATTCTTCAAGTAAAAAACACTATAACCTATATGTGTATTGAGTTCTTAAAACCATTATATTAAATTATAATTTTAGGTTCAAGGTTGTAATCCACGAAATATTCAACTGTTGTTAGACCCGCAAAATTACAAACATGTTTGGCTTTTCATAGTATTAAGTTTGTTTATATGGTTTCATTAGACCATGACTCCAATAATAATAATAGGTCAAAATATACCCGGATGTGGGCGGTTAAGCAGTTAAACGGGTGGATTAGATGGTCTGGCGGCATTATGGCAAGCCATATGCCAACCAGACCAGCAAGTTTCCTTCGGCACCTGCACAAGATAGCGCGGCATTTATGGCATTTACAGCCCGGCGCGCATCACAATCCAGCTACCGGTGTTCGAGATTACTCCACACACTACGACCCGGACATGGCGATTAATCAAATTAATGAGGGGTTAATGCTGAAGGTTGGCAGTAGAATTGGTTCATTTATTTACAGGATGGCGAACGAGCATTACTCTAGCAGTCTTCCCAGGCCTGTTTCAGTTTGCTGCTCTCCCGACGTTCGGCTCTCCTCCGAGCGCACTGTGATAGGTAAACGCACCAGGATTCATGGTTTTTTAGAGCTCAGCGACAATTTACATTTCTCTATAGCTGGTAATTGTATGCGTGCCTCGGGGAATTGGACAGAGCATTTGTCCAGGGCTTCCGTCCTGCTCCCGCTCTCGCACTTGGCCAGTGCCTCTGTCCTGCTCCAGAATTCTTCTAGGGCTTCTGATACGACTGAGAGAATGCCTCGTCTCAGGCACCGGATGAGATGCAGAAGAGGTTTCTCTCGGCGGCAAATAAGACGCTCCCCCACGTCCTCCAGCACCTTTGCTGCGGTCTCTCCTACTTCTGACAGCACCTCCAAAGCAACCAGGGGTCGAATTCTTCATTCTGGGCAAAGCTTTCACCCCCCCACTCCCCCGCATGCTCCTGCCCACTCCCAAACGAGGCACTTCTCTTTCATCAGTGCGCTTAATTGCCCAAGAATCACCGCCTCTGTAACTATTGTCTTTCTAGAATCCCTTCAGGAGGCGATTCCTAATTCTGGAGGGAGGGCAGGGAGTGTTGCGGAAACGCCTGCTCTAAGGCAAAGTGCTGGTGGTGTGAACATGCAGGATATGGCTATCAACCAGGAGGGTGCTAGCCATGGCGAGGCTGCTCAGCCGAGTCTGGAGCCGAATGAGATGAATATTGACATTGGTTTGGATCAGTAAGGGCAGCACAATGATATTCAGGACCATGGAATTGAGAGCGCGCAGCATCAAATTCAAACGAGCGAGGTGAAGCGGACTCCTGCTGCTGAGAAATTTATTCATTCTACAGAGGACCTGTACATGACCGATGGTGAACCAGATGAACTCTGGTGCAGGGTCGTTGAAGAATCACCGGACGAGTAGCGCCTCCCTTCATTCCTGGTTTTATGCTATGGCTCTGTCTATTATTATGAAAATGTTCATGTTTGTTTTAATGTTCTCGGTTCTGTCTCGTAGGCTTTATATTTTCCGAACTAGATGCATCCCCTGCGTGGGATTTTGTTGGAAAACTTTCAGCATTGGTTTCCCTCGTGGAGGGCAGTGCTCAACTATGATTTTTTTCTCTAACAGGCCTCGAACTCGGGCCTGGCTCTGGATAATTCCTGATGTATATATTTTTTGTTGATAAATAGATTACGCTTACTTAGAAAAAAAAATAATAGGTCAAAATATTAAATTATAATTTTATATTATAACACAACCTTAGCGACAAATCAACTTTCTTAACATTGTCACTACCTAGCCAGACTAGCCAAACGAATCTTTGAATCCATGTTCATATTCAAAAATATTTTTTTTACATATATATAATAAATGTCACTATAAACACACACATAAACATATTATAACTAGTGTAGATCCATCTTAACTTCATATCTACCAAGCACTGAGAGGGATCAAATCCCTCAATGTGAAAACCTTTTTTTTAGTGCAAAATTTGAGTAAAAATTGGCACCTCGAGAGATTTGACCCCTCTTGGCGCTTGATAGATCTAAAGTTAAGATGGATCTACACTAGTATTTAACAAAAAATATACTAATACTTAGGTATATTTTGAGACATGAAATAAAAACTATAATTTATATTATTTTTAAAACCAACATAGATCCATCTTAACTCTAGATTTACCAAGTACCAAAAGGGATCAAATATCTTGAGATACAAACCTCTTTTAAAGTGAAAAGAGATTTGATTCCTCTCAGCACTTGGTAGATCCAGAGTTAAGATGGATCTAGGTTGGTTTACATCACACTCGGAACCTTTCCTATCCTCCAACATGCAGTTATATATTTATTTATACATGAATATGAAAACTTTTGAATCTTTAAGAGATAAATTCCTCTTCTGTAAATTAGGAGGAAGACTAACCCCTTAAAGATAGGAATCTATCTAACTATATTCCTAGTTTAGATTACAAATATTTCTAGAGTACATATAACAAAATTTCAAGAATTATTAAAAGTATCTCCATGTTCTAAAATTAAATTAAATAAACTTTTTGTGGTGCTCCTGCATCAACTTTAAAATGTTTATATCATCTACATTTTTTAGATAATGTGGAAGGATGGAAAATTTCTAAAGATAAAAGCATTTGTGTTTTTTTTGGAAAAATAAGTGTCTATACAAAAGTGAAATCGTTTATGTAGATGATAATAATTTCAAAAAGGGTTAACACCTTAGAGGTCACTTTTTCCTTAAGTGATGTTGGTAGTCATAAGAAAATTTCAAAGGAGGATTTCAGAAGAAGAAAAAAATATAGATGAAACCATCCCTATGAACATTAGAACTCAAGGACCAAAGATTTTCAAAATTGGAGCTCAATGTTCCAAAAGAGAAAACTATAAATTTATGGATTTGGAATTGTTTTACCATGGTCCTATGAATATTTGTTTCATTTTCATCCGAATATAATTCAACATCCAATTCTTATTAGAGAAAATGCAAAGCAATAAGACAAAGAAAAAGACTGATAAATTCCACTCTTGAGGCTACTGCTAAGAAGGAATTGGATAAATTGAATTAACAACTCATATTTTTTCCTATAATATTATATTTGGGTTCCAAACCTTGTTCTGGTTAAGAAGAAGAATGGTGATATTAGATTATGTGTAAACTTTAGAGAACTTACACAAGTGTCAAAGATAATTTTCCACTTCCTAACATGGAATTGATTTTATAACAAGTTGCGAGTTCATAGATGATTTAACTCCTTGATGATTTTTCGAGTTATAATTAATTATACCTCAAAAGAGATGATAAATATAAAAAACCTTTGCAACTCGTTGGGGCACCTTTCCATAAGAATGCATATATTTTGGATTAATTAATGTAGGTGCCACTTTTTAGATAGCTATGCAAATAAATTTTGATGATATGATCAAAAAAAATATTCAAATTTATATTGAAGATTTAATTGTTTATTCCATGATACGAGAAGATCACTTTAACAATATTGGACGGATTTTTCTTCATTGTAGAAGATTTGGTTTGAAGCTTACAAAATCTATTTTTGGTGTCATTTCATGGGAATTACTTGGTCATATAGTTTCAAATTCTTGAAGTGATATTGATCCAAAATGTGTTATGGCTATACCGAATATCTTGGTTCCTACATTAAAAAAGGAAATTCAATCATTCATGGGAATAATATTTTGTAAGGAGATTTATTCTTAATTTCACTAAGATGAATAAACCCATCCATAATTTACTAAAACAAGATCAATTATTTTCCTCAAAGGCAAATATTGAAAAGGCATATATACATATCAAAAATGATATCAAGTTTGCACTAGTCTTGGCTAGGCCTAATTTTTCAAAAGATATTGTTATTTACACAAAAGTAGAAATTTATTAAAACTGATGTATTACCGGATTCTCCTGATCTCACAATATTTATCTTCTTGCAAAATATAGAATCCTTCCACTATTTATCTTACAAAAATTTAAAACTCAATTGCAAACATATGTGAATAAATTCAATTGCACATAACACAGTTGATTAACGGGAAAGCTTAAAGCTAAAAAACCCAACTATCATATATAATGTATATCAATGGAATCATGTAATAATCTCATACAAATCTTAGTACATCAAGCTCTCAGTACAATGTAGATTCATTACACATTTTCATGCAAAAATTTTCATCTCTATGCACCAATTTCTTGCCTCCTGACAGCCTGCCTCCACTGCGCAATCCCTGCTAAAGAAGACCCCTGAATGAATTCAATTTGGCCTTGCCTTGACTGCATGATCCTCATTGGAAACTCCAATGTGTGTCAGATGCATTGAATGCATCACTATAGTCACAACGGATAGTCCATCTCACCCTTGCACCTATCTCTCCACTGGGTCTCCACTGGAACTGACATGCACTATACTTAATTGTTGTTTATGTTCAGTTGTTAGTGAGTTATTAGTTGTGCATTAATTCACTTAACTCTCACTAGTGTATCTTTTAGTTAGACTAGATACAACTAGCTCAACTGAGTTTAACTGAGTTAAATTGAATAACAACTCCATAAACTACTCTTCCAACTCTGTCATAACTTTTCCACTTCAGTTCTAACTGAGTCCTCATGCATGAGCCACCAATAAACCCTAGGAATTGTGTAATTCCTTCAGCCCACTGATTTTCCAAATCTTCTTACTGAAATAAAGTGCTCCAAGAGAATAAGTTGATGCCTATTGTCGGATTATTATTAAGAGCTAATAATAATCGACATGCACCTATTTTAGATCGACGATCTATAAATAGACTTCGCTCAATATTCTAAAAATAGAATTTCATCTATTTTCCACATTTGACCAACCATCTACAAATAGCATCCTGCAACTTATAGAATATGCTCACCATGTCTAAAAATAGACATACACCTAAAAATAGCCTGCGGGTCCCACTTAGTGAAGGTGCTTATTTTTCACTAAGCTCATCATCTTGTTGAATCTCAACACTCCCTCTCAACAAGATAGGGATTATCCTTCACCTCGATCTTGCCTCTATGGTATTCTAATTTTCTCCTACCGAGCGCCTTCGTCAGAATGTCTGCATCCTGATCTTCCGTAGGAATGTACTGAAGCAACATGATCTTCCGCTGCACACAATCTCTAATATGATGATACTGGATATCAATATGTTTAGATATATCATGAAACATAGGATTAATCGAGAGTTTAATGCAACTTTCATTATCACAATGTATCACTATAGGATATAAATGTGAACTGAACAAACCGACCAGGATCTTCCTCATCCAAATAGCCTCACATGCATCTTGACTTGCTGCCATGTATTCTGCTTCTGCTGAACTGAGTGCCACAGATCTTTGTTTCCTGTTGTACTAATAAACTGTTGTAGATCCGATACTGAAAACCCCTCCTGATGTGCTCTTTCTGTCTGTTGGGTTGCCTGCCCAATCTACATCCATGAAGCCATGCAACTTCACCTCATTCATCTGTTTGTACCATAAGACATACACAGATGTGCCCCTAAGATACCTCAAGACATGCTTGACTACCTTCCAAAAGAGCTTGGTAGGCTTAACCATCGCTTGTGAAAGCTGGTTCATCGCATAGCATATGTCTGGTCTTGTATTAACTAAATACATGAGCGAACCCACCAATTGTCTATAAACAGTGGCATCCACTACCTCTGTCGATGTAGCATCCTCTTTCCTCCAATTTCCTAGAAGAGGAGTATCCATGGGCTTACAGTCCTCCGTGTGAAACTTACCAAGTATCTCTGAGCATACTTGCCTTGAGACACAAACAGTTCACCTTCTCACTGCCATATTTCCAATCCAAGGAAAAAATGAAGGAGGCCCAAATCCTTCATCTCAAACTCCTTTGAAAGATCTGCCTTGCATGAGTGTATCAACTACTCATCACCTGTTAGTATTAAATCATCAACATATACAAAAATGATTAAAAGCTTACCCTCCACCACAATTTGGACAGGTTTGCATCCGCCTCACTCTTGGTGAAGCCAAGTCCAGTGAAATAGTTGTTTATCCGTGTGTACCAGGCACATGGTGCTTGCTTTAGCCCATACAGCGCTCTTTTTATTCTGCACACATGCGACTCGCTGTTGAAGATCTCAAATGCTTCAGGCTGCTCAATGTACACCTCTTCTTCAATGATCCCATTAAGGAATGCAGTCTTCACATCCATCTGATGAATGTGCCAACCCATCTGTGCTGAGAGAGCAAGGATGGTCCTTATGGAAGAATATCGTGCGACAGGTGCAAAGGTTTCTTCATAATCAATCCCCTCGATCTGTGAGAAGCCCCAGGAAAAAAATATTGCCTTATACTTCTCGACGCTCCCATCAGCAGATTGCTTTACCTTGTAGATCCATTTTGAATCTACCACTGATTTACCCACCGGCCTTGGAACAATCTCCCAAGCATTGTTTTTGACAATGGATTCATACTCCTCCACCATGGCATCTACCCATGTGGGCTCCTGAACTACTTCTTCAAAAGAAGATGGCTCTGTCACGATACACTTTCTCATAAGAGCCATGTATCCAGTAAATTGGTCAGGTGACTGTCTCTGTCTGTGTTGTGATGTAGGGACTCCTACATTCTCTGTCGCATCAAGCTTCAGTCTCTCAGCTTCTGTGGTACGCTTTCTGCCAGATCTGATGTTTGGTTCTGCATGAGTGGACTCTTCCACTCCATGAATCTCCTCCTATGGTTGATCCACATCTATAGGCTCATCTTTGGGAACAAGAAGTTCCTCCTCTGCATGCAAGTGTAGCTCCCTCTCAAGCAACAACTTCATGGCTTTCACCTCATTGAATTTTATATCCCGTCGCACCACAGTCATTCGACTATTTGGAAAATACGCATGATAATTATGGGGTGTTTCTGTGTACCCCACAAATATCCCAACTTCTGCAGTCGGCTCCAACTTCTTCCTGGTGTCCTTTGTCACATGAATGTAAACAGATGAGCCAAAAATCTTCCAATGAGAAATATCAGGCTTCTTACCAGTAAAATATTCTTCAGGTGTACTCATTCCTAGTACTCTATGAGAACAACGGTTTTGCACATAAACCACAGTGTTGCATGCTTCTGCCCACAAGTGCATCGGTAGGCCTTGGTCATGCAGCATAGCTTGTGCAGCACCCATGATCGTTCTATTCTTCCTCTCTGTGACCCTATTCTACTATGGGTTATGAGGCGCTATGAGTTCTCTTCGAATTCCTTCTTTGCTACAGAAGTCTTTGAATTTGTTCGAGATATATTCACCACCATTATCGTTCCGCAGAGCCTTCACTTGCTTCCCAAACTCCTTCTCCACCAATGCTTTAAACTCACAGAACTTTGAGAATTTTTCGCTCTTCTTCTGCATGAAGAAGATCCAGCATCTACGAGAATATTCATCAACAAATATAACATAATACCTGTGTTTTTTTGTTGAAGCAACAGAGAAATGTCCACACACGTCTATGTGAATTCTCTCCAGGATCACCGAAGCACGGTTCTCCTTCTCATGAAAGGTGGTCTTCACAAACTTACCCATAGTACATCCCTTGCACTAATATGACTACGCAAGAGTGCCCTTGGGAAGTCCAGTAGAAATTTGCTACAAAATATTCAAGGTGCCATGGTGAAGATGGCCCAATCTCCAGTGCCATAATTCGCCCTCATCCCGGCTCACCACTCCTTCTTCTTTTCCCATCATTGCAGTGCAGCCATCTACCTCCAGCTTGTAGAGATTCTTAACTCGAATCCTTATACTCTTGGTTTGACCCGTTTTTTTATGTCGAAGGAAAGCTTTTCCCTCACTGAAAACAACTTCATAACCTCTGTCTTCCAACATTGCGACCGAGACCAAGTTCTTATTCAGACTTGGAACATGCATAACATCTATCAACAGAAATGGTTTACCTGACTCCCTCTCAAAGGTAATGGTTACAATGCCAGTTGCACTATATCTGCCATCGTCGCCCATCTCTATATGAATTTGGAGATCCTTCTCCTCCAAATCACTAAACAACTCCTTGTCTCCCGTCATATGGAAAGACGCACCACTATCAAGATACCACACCGATCCCATTGAGCTTTAAACCAAGCATGCGATCAAAGAGAAATCAAGTTCAAATTGTGAGGCTAAGGCCTCTCTAGCTGTAGCTCCAGCAGCCTTCTTGTTCTTCTTTTTCTGTGGGCAGTTAGTGGCGAGGTGCCCATGTTCGTGACAGTGAAAACACTTCACTTTGGACAAATCCAACTTCTTGCCTTTAGCCTCGTATTTTGGAGTGAATTTCTTCCCCTTCCCTTTCCTTGATTTGGCAGCCAAAGCGCAATCCTCTTCATCATCATTTTAGATGAAGATCCATCCCTGGTACTTCACCTTATCTCCTCCTGCACACAAGATCCGACCAAAGGCGCTCCCAACCCGGCAGTTTCTCCCGTTCATTGACAAAGTCTTTGTAGCTATGCCAACTCTTCAAAAGCCCAAGAAGAGACAATCTCACCAAGTCGCCATCATCAACAGTAATCCCCACACTTCCCAGTTCATCCCTATAGTGGACAAACTTCGTGAGATATTTTGGAACACTGTCACCCTTCTCCATTTTTATTTTTCTGAGCTTATCTTTCAGCTACAACTTCCTCTAGTCTCTGCTGCTTTGGAAAATATCTATCAAATCCCTCCACATTGAAAATGGAGTGGCTTTACCGTGAAGGCTTGACACAATATGGTCCTTCACACCTTCCAACAAAATTATTCTTGTCTTTGCTACCTTCTTTTTCCATGCGTCGAGTCCAGCAGCATCGCTAGAAGTCGGCTTAGGAACATCGCTATCGATGAACTCCTTTAGCCCATTGTCTTCAAGCACCGCCTCCATCCTATCCTTCTAGGCTATGTAATTCGAGCTACCATCAAGGGCATACTCCAATCGCAACCCATTGAAATACATTTCAATGAATACTCAATTGTCGCACCAAGAATTTTCTGCAGCAAATTCGAATTGTCCACTGGCACAAAACTCAGCAATTATTCACAATTGCAATATCAAATAATCAAAATTGCTCCGATACCATGTAGAAATTTATTAATACTGATGTATTACCGGACCCTTCTAATCTCACAATATTTATCTTCTTGCAAAATATAGAATCCTTCCACTATTGATCTTGCGGAAATTTAAAACTCAATTGCAAACACATGTGAATAAATTCAATCACACATAACGCAGTTGTTTAACGAGAAAGCTTAAAGCTAAAAACCCCAACTATCATATATTATGTATATCAATGGGATCATGTAATAATCTCATACAAAGCTTAGTACATCAAGCTCTCAGTACAATGTAGATTCATTACACACTTTCATGCAGAAATTTGCATCTCTGTGCACCAATTTCTTGCCTCCTGACAGCCTGCCTCCACTGCGCAATCCGTGCTGAAGAAGACCCCTAAATGAATTTGAATTTGCCTTGCCTTGGCTGCGCAATCCTCATTGGAAACTCCAATGTGTGTCATATGCATTGAATGCATCACTATAGTCACAACGGATAGTCCATCTCACCCTTGCACCTATCTCTCCACTAGGTCTCCACTGGAACTGACATGCACTGTAGTTAACTGTTGTTTTTGTTCAGTTGTTAGCGAGTTATTAGTTGTGAATTAATTAACTAATTAATTCACTTATCTCTCACTAGTGTATCTTTCAGTTAGACTAGATACAACTAGCTCAACTGAGTTTAACTCACTTAACTGAATTAAACTGAATAACAACTCCATAAACTACTCTTCCAACTATGTCATAACTTTTCCACTTCAGTTTTAACTGAGTCCTCATGCATGAGCCACCAATAAACCCTAGGAATTTCGTAATTCCTTCAACCCACTGATTTGCCAAATCTGTTCACTAAAATAAAATGCTCCAAGAGAATAAGTTGATGTTTATTATCAGATTATTTTTAAGAGCTAATAATAATCGACATGCATCTATTTTTAAATCGACGATCTATAAATAGACTTCTCCCAATATTCTAAAAATAGAATTTCATCTATTTTCCACAGTTGACCAACCATCTACAACTTATAGAATATGCTCACCATGTCTAAAAATAGACATACACCTAAAAATAGCCTGCGAGCCCCACTTAATGAAGGTGTTTGTTTTTCACTAAGCTCATCATCTTGTTGAATCTCAACAACAAATGCCACTGAGGAATTCATTTCTGCAATTCTTCTTCAAAAAATTATCAAAGCAATGAACATTTGATAGCTTTCATGAATTAAAGCTTATCTAAGGATAAGCTTAAATATACTTTCATTGAGAAACATACATATTATCTTGTGAAAAACATCAAAGAAATTTCATCATTTTATTCTTGGAAAGCATAATAAGTTGAAATCCCTTTACTTGTAGTTTACTTTTTGCTATCATAAACACTTCTCTCAAAAAAAAATATCTCGTTGCTTGCTTAGATACAAGAACATGATTTCAAGATTACAATTATTAATATTATGAAGGGATGATATTTATATCTGCATTTGGCTCATCGTGATAAACCAAAGTGTACTTTTGAAAATAGTGGTGCCATTCTATATGTATTAATTTTAATTGAAGATGAAAATATTGATATGGAAAAACATCCTTGGTATCGAGATATCATTTACCGTTTTCGACACTAATGATGTCTCGATAACCTTGTGCAACATGACTGAAGGAGGCTTCGTCTTGAGGCTCCCAAACATATTATTCTTGACACTTTACTCTTACATAGGTTTGTTAATGGATGTTACTAAGATGTCGAGGAAACAACAACTTAAATTCTTCTTAAAAAGCTTCATGGATATGTTAATTCAATTCTTCACATCGGTGTACATTTCACGACAAATACCACTACTTATAAAATCTTAAGGAGTAGATATTATTGGCCTTCAATTTTTAAAGACTCATACAAGTTTATACAAGCTTGTGATGAGTGTCTAAGGGTCACCAACAAAGAATTTTTTTCTACAATGCCAAGTTTGCATCTAGTTATACCTGATTTTCCCTTTTGAAAAACGATGATTAGATTTCATCAAGCTATTAATCCATCTTCATTTGCAGGTCATATATCTATCTTGTTTGTTGCAAACTATTTTAAAAATTGGGCGGAAGCAGTTCCTCTCAAGCACAATAAGGATGAGGCGGTGATTCGTTTTTTTTGAAACACACATTTTTTTCTAGATTTAGTGTACCAATTGAAATTATTTAAGATAAAAGGACGATTTTTTTTATTTGGTAAGTTGACACAATTTTGTAATAAATATGAAGTGAAACATTTTTCTTCATCAACTTATTACCCCAAGGAAATGGGAAAGTTGAGTCTAAAAATAATATATAATAAAATAAGAATATGTTAAAATGTTAAAGAAGATAAGCAGAGAAGAATATATAAAAAATTTAAAGAAGATAGCAAATGATAAGCCTCAACGATGGCATACTTTGTTGACATTGACTTATGGGAAAATCATACAACCACCAAGACCAATACTAGTTATACTCATTTTCAATTGCTTTATGGGCAAGAATTTGTCATGCCAGTTGAACTTGAGCTCATTTCTCTATGGTTTGTGTTACAAACTAAAGATTTAAATTCAACGAGTATTCCTCAGAGAATTAATGCTTTCTTACCTTTAGAAGAACAAAGGAAATATTCTTTAAGGAAATTGAAATGAAGGTAACAAATAGTTAAAAATCATTTTGATTAAAGAGCAAAGATATTTGTCTTTGTAGCTGGTCAAAAAGTTTTATTATGGGATTGTGTCATGCAGATAAGGGGAGACACATTGAGTTTCATAAATTGTGGTTAGCACCGTATATAATTGTTTCTATGGTTGGAAATAACTCATTTTTGCTCAAAAATTAGGATGGCAGATTGTTTTCGTACGCCACAAATGGTTTGCATTTGAAACATTACGTAGAACCTAAAATGTGATAAAAATATAATTTTAAATGTTTATGTAAATAAATAATTTTTGTTCCCTTGATTCCTTTATTACTTTCCTTATTTTAGTTTTGTCTTCCTTTGATTTTATTTTGTTTTCTATTTTGAGTTTCAAGATCGATCTATAGCAAGCAAGTTTTCTTATTTTACATAATTTTTTCAAGCTTATTACTAATTGAATCCAATGTTGAAAAACACAAACAACTATTTTAGATGAAAAAACCTTTTGTATGCAACATTGTTTTGTTGATTAGTTATTCATTTGCATAAGTTATATCTTGCAACAACTTGACAAATCAAGTCCCTCCTAGTTTTCTTTCTTTCCCCTGCTTCATCCCAAGAGAGATTTATTGGCATACTTAATATGGAACCATTCTAACTTTATTTTCTACATTTTTGTTTAACAAAACAATATACATATTCAACATTTTATGAGACCTAGTAAGCATGATTTTGAATCATGACTTTCTTCGAAGCTGAAGATTGTGGATAATAGTTATAATGAGTAGACCATCATGAGTTGACTGATATATGATTTACCTATTGATAAGCTTGTGAATTTATTGAAAAGCTTGATATCTCTTATGTTGAACATGAACTTAAGTAGGTGAGGTATCATTAGCAAGAATGTTACATCTTACATGGTTTAAAATTATTTGAAGTGACATATATTTTGGCATAAATGATAAAGTAATGTGGTTTTGCATTGTATTTTGCATGAGATATTTTGCATATATGACGGGTTTCTTAAAAATTTTGGGAAAACAATGATAATATATGGTTATTTTTATGGAATTTTGTTAAAGTTTGAGGTACAAGTAATAGGACATGGTGATGTAGTTATGAAAATGGAACATGGAAAATATATCTAATGCATAATTTGTAAATTTATATGGTTAGCATGGAAAAATGGGTCACATGCAACTCGTAGTAGTTGATGAGGTTGGTGACACATTTAATGATGTAGGTCGTCGACAAAACCATCACTCTTGAAGTAGTTAGAGCTCATACTAGGGTTTCATTCGCTCTATTTGAACTTGGTAGAGAACAACTTTGTAGCTTGTAATATATGAACCACTCTATCGCTATGGTCATTGGGTAACAAACAAAACTTTATCAACATTGTGGAGCATCTTGGCAACATGATTTTTGAATTGGATTGAAGTTACACAATTTTGCTTATGTAGTTTAAGTGAGTATTATTTTGGCTATGATTTATTGTTAACTATTTTAGTTTGGCTCACGTTTTAGTAATCTATGTTTTGATTTAATCCCCACACTGATAGAGTAAGGTTCAGTATGTTTTTTGTTACATTATGACCCTATAAGCATGCATTATGTATGTGATATGACCTTGTATGTGGTTTGATTATAAAGTTCTCTATTTAAAACCTTGAATATATGATGCTTTGTTATGAAATTTTGGGGTCTGTAACAAACCTAATAGCATGTTTTTTCACTATGGTTTTTAAGTACCTACATACATGCATTTTTTTTCACATTTTTCATCTCCCGTGCATCTTATCCATGACTAAGATTTACTAAATACACACTTTTTGTATTGGGATTGTTCTATGAATGACATGTTCTAAATTAAAACTACAACAAGCTATTTAAAAAAAAATAGTTTGAAAGAAGAAAATGCATTAAAAACATGCTGATGAAAAATAAAAATAAAATTTAAAATAAGATAAGGTTGTGACTATCTCTTCGAAATTTGAGGTTGTAAAGATTAAACTCAATGATACAAAGCACAAAAAATTGACATGCAAGTGGAATTTAGTGGTTACCCTATGTCATTTTTTAGGTCATTTACCATTTCCTTTGAGTGTTATGTTCATTTTTCTTGAATTTGAGTTATGTTATAGTGTATTAAATGAATTATTGTGAAATTTACTTACTTCTATACATGTAGTAAATCTTTGTGTTATTTTTTAAACTAGAAAAATAAATCCATACTAAGAAAAATTTTGTAGCTAGAACATGCAGTTGATGTACATCAAGATGAATACTACAAGGAAAAATTCTTCCATGTTTCTTGAAAGAAGGGGGGGGTACCATCCTTCACCCAAAAAAAGAGGAGGGGGGGAGGGGGGATCCAATAGTAGACCTTCTGTGACTTGAACTTACCACTTCTTAAGAACATGACTAGATTCTTACAAATTTATTGCACAAAATGGTACAAAAACAAAACATTTCCTAGAATTAATTAAAACTAACCCCCTACTAGAACCATGGGAGGCTAAAGAATGATGGGCGCCATATTTTTTAGATTTCTTATTTTTATCTTTTCTACTTCTTGTTAATGGAGGGGAAGAGCATTGACATATTTTAAAACTTCTGAATATGAAGGAGAAGAAGAAGAGATATTAACCCCCTTATCTTCCTTCGTACTAACCTCTTCTTACCTTTTATCTAAGAGAGGTATTTGTTGATTTGCTTAGTAATAGTATCTTTCTCAATAGGTGAACTAATGTTCTATGAAGGTACTTGATTTGGACCTAGTCGATCTTCTTCAACTGTGACTTTTTCCTTTAAGGAATTCAAAGTTGCATATCAAATATTACTAGAGGGAGTATGATCATAACATTCATACTTGCTAGGATGAGGCCTCTTAAATGGATGATTCTTATGCTTCCTTGAAACTGGTTTGAATATTTCTTGCTCATATTTACTTTGAAAAGGTTGAGGGATAAAATAACATTCAGATATTGTATCTTTTGAACAACTTTTTTCAAAGTGCCCATACTCATGGAAAAAATTGCATTTAAAACGAACCTGCTCATAATCAAGATCCTAAAGATGGGTATAGCCCTACAATTCAAACTAAATCGCCTCATGGAGTCTCTTTATGAAATCCATTTCAACAAAAAAATTGACACGTGAGAATTTATTATTCTTTCCTTTCGAACTAGAAATATAGCAGCCCAATTTGTCACCTATGGGTTTGAAAATACCATCATTGTAGAAAAAAATGGGAAGATACAAGAATTTTCTTGAGACAGACATATAATAGATTCCATGGAAGGATTAAAATATAAAGTCTAGTGAGTGAGAAGCATTCCCCTATAGCACATGAAGTAGGGCCCCCTATCCTCATTGCTTTAAAAAAAAAATGGTTCCACAATATAAAATGGTAATAGGCTCATGATCTACCCAATTGGTAGAGATTTATTATAAACAGCATTATAATTTGGCCAAATTCCATTAAACTTATCAATCAACCCTCTTTCCTTAAGATAATTAACGTTCTTCTTTGCAGAGGTCGTAAAACCAAATTCTAGAGAAGGAATTGTATCCATTGTTTTTACAAAGATACCATGGGGTAAAAATTCATGGTCATCGACATCAAACCACCCATTTTACGAAGAATGAATTCAACAACCCACTTGTTTTAATCAAGAACAATGCAAAAAACACCACCAGATTTAAAATACTAACACAAAGCAAATTAGCTAAGAAATTAAAACTTAAAACTCCAAATCTACAGCAACACCAAAACAACTAAAAACTACTCTCACGACATACTGCTCAATATTTAAAACTCTCAGGGAGAATCAATTGTGGCTAGGAAACCCTAGTTGCACACTCCATGTGCTTCATCGACTCCATTATATTCATTTCATATTTCATGGTTGTGAATTTTTAATGATTTTTATTGCATATGTTTAGATGATATTTTTTAGTAGAGGTTCAAGATGAAACATGAGAGGACAAGGGACAAGGCCAAATGTTTTTTGGAAAGAAGACAAAAACGAGAGGATTCCCTTCTCTATTCATTTTGATGTTGATTTTGGTGAATGTGACCAATTATTTTGGGAAGTTATATTTGGGTGGACACCAAGCCTTACCACAACCCTTTACTTGACAAAATGATCCATTATAGGCACATCCTAGCATAATGGACATTCATAAACAACAAAATTAAGCTTTTCATGATCGATGGGAGGATAACCCTATTAGACCTCCATCTAGAATTATCAATTATCCAACAAGCCAAAGAAACCCACCTCTGCCACTTGCTATTGTACGTATTTTTACTTCAACTACCTCATTCACTAACCGACCTCCTATCATTGAGAAAAATCCTTTGCTTGAATCCCCTTTATCAGAAAAAGTTAAAGGGAAGATGCTTGTTGTTGAATTCCCAAGCACAAAATCATCCAAATCAACTTCAGTTCATTCTAGGTCACATATAAAAAAAATAGGGGACGATGGAAAGGGGGGTATTTCCTTTATGGATATGCATACACAGTTGTTTTAATAATACATTTTCACTTTGAAAAGTACTTGTAGTTTTGAAACACTTTAAGATATTGAAGGTTTGCATGTTAGTGATCATATGATACTTAATGTGGGAAAAACTTAAAATATCATATTTCTAATTTTTTATAAAAAAAATTGGACACAAGTGTTATCTTGATTATGTTTTCATGTGTTATGGGTATATTTATGCCATTATATGATGAATATTTTTTTATATTGAAAGTCACAAGGAAATTATTTACGACATGATATAAATATTTTTCAAAATATTTTTTGTTGTTGGTTTTTATTTCAATTTATATGGAGCCATACTTGGCTGGTACCAGAACAATATTTTCTATTGATAATTTTTGTTTCAGTATTATGTGTTCCTAGTACCTAAATGTATGAGACCCTAGTGTGGACATATACTTTTTGTTCTTAGGTTTGAGACAGTTTTAGCCACTTCATATATCTAGGTAGATCCAACAGAATACACATGGTTGTGTATCTGGAGAATGTAATTTTGTTTTAAATATAAATGAAATTACGGTTTTTTTCCCAAGAAAAAAAAATATTGAGGTGATTCTAACCTAATTTTAGTTAAAGTTATAAAAATACTTTTGTGGCCTTTTATGTGTTAATTATATTCTCCATTAATAGAGCTTGAGTGGGCCTAATGGATAAGAGTGTGTGTTTCCTCCTAAGAGGTTACAGGTTCAAAACCAGAGGGGGGTAGATTATGTATGGCTTTGTATACTTAGCATTCAAATAGTTGCATAGAGGTGGGTCCCTTGTCCCACAAACAAGGGGGTATCATATACCAATTTGGTGTTTGGCTTGGCCGTGACCTTAAAATTGGATTATTATTATTATTTTAATAATAATAACAATTATTAAGAGAAACAACTAAATTGAATAATTGTTGGGTTCAAGTACAAAAGAAGGAAGAGGTTACGATGGAAGGCAGATGGATTGATGAAAGGTATACCAAAGATTTGAGAGTTATTTTCTGATGACTATTCATTTTCTATTATAAGCATTCTTTGGGCTAAACTGTATTGTTGTATCAAGGATATCCTTAAAATTGGAAATAAAAGAAAAATTACACTTATTTGTGGTATTATTTAATATTGTTTATTTTCCTATATCAGTTTGCACTTGTTAGAAGTTTTGATATTTATTTAGTATTAGTTATTGTATCTCTTGGAGTAAATTAACTATGTGCTTTACATTACTTGGAATGCTTCAGATCATATTTCGATACCTAGTTATTTTATGTGGCACTTAATTGCGTTTTTATGAGTCAATTTTACATTTGAGACTTCTAAGGATATTCTTGGTCCAAGTCCTTGCAGAGATTTGTAAAGATAGGAGGTCAAGTATTTGTATTGGTCATTTAATAAAATCATTGTTGATTTCTTTTTTTGGTTGGTTTACTTGAAATATATTGAATATTTGTGTTTCATATTGAATTTTAATTATTTTTTATTAGTTTGAAGTTATTTTAAAAATCCATTTATAATTTTTGTATACTAGTAATTTTTTACTTTTATTTATTTTGAGTTATAGTAAAAAATATATTAAAAAAATATGTATACTTGAGAATAGGGTTCATATTTTTAGACTTAAACATCTTGAAATCTCTGTGAGAATCACTCAGGCTTTAAAAATAGGGCAATAATCCTACCTATCCCATTGAGCCTTATGATATTCAAAGTGTTTTGAAGTATTAGAACTTCACCTTAAACAAAATCGTAATTAGATATCACCTTAGCCAACTCACTAATGATAGTCATTCTTTCCTTATCTAGTGAGAGTAACCCTATTTAAAACCTCCTCTACAAATCCAAAGATTTGTAAGGTGGACTAAAAGGTGGGTTTGTTCAAGTCTATTGACCCTTTAGTGGATCATTTAAGTAGTCCAAACATTCTTCCTCAATGGTTGACATGATTGCCACAACTACAGCCTAAACGCTTCCCTTCTTATCATTGCTCATTACTATGTGTTAACTCTAGGGAATTCCTATAGAAGCCCTATGATCGATTCTTCATAGAGCCAATCAGCCATAGACCTATTTATATTAATCAACAATATCTATTCAAACCCCAATAAGTCTCTCTTAACTCCATGACGTTCTCACCATGAAAATTGTCTTCAGATGTAACCCACCTAGTGACTTTATGTAAGTAACTTGTATGAATCGCTTGTATAAGTCATCCTAGATGACCGTATTCAATTATTACTCAATAGGTAAGAGGAAACCAAGTGCATCAAGGGAGTATCCAAATGGAGGGATTCGATCCATTGAAATGCCCACAGACTCTAGCATAATAGAGGATAGTGGTGGTGGTTTGTTACTAAATTGGCTAAGTCAGAGCAGGACTTATTCAATTCGATACCAAAGCTTGACTAGGCCGAGTCCATGTATGCTTAGTCAAGTCAGTCCTAGATCCCACTACAACAAACCATGTATTAAAAAAGCAATTTAACATGTATCTATATATGTATATGTATGTGTATATGTATATGTATATATATGGCTAAGTCAAAGCAGGACTTATTCAATTCGATACCAAAGCTCGACTAGGCCGAGTCCATGTATGCTTAGTCAAGTTAGTCCTAGATCCCACTACAACAAACCATGTATTAAAAAATCAATTTAACATGTATATGTATATGTATATGTATATTTATATGTATATGTATATGTATATGTATATGTGTATATATTAAAATGTCACAATAATCAATGAATCTCAAATTGGGCCCTGGACACTCCATTGATAATATTAAGCATATTGTTTTAACATGTATTTTTATGTCACCTATTCTCTTATTATACTAAATGTTTTCTATCACTTTATATGTAAATAATTTTACTATTATTTGATGTGAAAAATTCAATTTCGAAAAAGAAAAACATTACAGTTCCTTTTATTATTCCATTATGGAATACAATATATTGAGAGTCTTATAAAAACCATTATTCATTATATGGAGCATAAATGTTGTAGTTCTTCCATGTGAGAAAATATTTTTAAAAATTTAGAATGCTAATTAAATGTAAAAATAGAGTTGTGCTTGTTGGATCAAAATATAGACTAATGTCCCTGGAAGTGACCAATAATTTCATTGTAGTGTAATACGAATATTCAATCCTTATTATATGGAAAGTCCCATTCTAGGTGATTTTCCAAAACGTAGGATGGTGCAATGCCATTAACAAAATAACAAAGTCACAACCATATCCATTTTTTCATTAATTGCATTCAACATTTCTTCCACTTAGAGCCATTTTCTACTAGGATGCAACATAATATTCCCATGTAATCACATTCACCACAACATAAGATATAATTAGTAAAAAAAAAACATCATTTATGTAAATCGTGCCAAAAAAATTATTTTAAAGGGATTGGTTAATCCCTTCAGTTCTATCCAAAGTGGGTATATTATTATAATAATTAAAAGCATGTCATACTTCCAACTTACCAAGATACTTCAAGAAAAGAAAAACACAACTTACATTCTGAGATCACGCAAAACTACCAATAAGAACAAAGGCCAATCAACTAGAATAACTATCGACTTCCTCCTAGGTCTCTACTTTAAAATTTTGTGGCTATCAATCTTAGGTTATGAAATGGATTAAATGGTATGATGTTAGTTGTTTAAGTGATGATTATTACTCTCAAATACACACCTTCTTGTCTATCCATTCTTATTTTACTACCCTTTCTTAATACATGGAATCCCATTCACCAAGACCTGTCACTTTCTTCTCTCGACTCCTTTTCATTAGCTTTTCCAACATGACATAAAATTCCCGCTATATGTCATGAATTATTACTTTTTTTAATTAACATTGCACCACCTGGAAAGGTAGCAACATATCCTTACTCAAATAAAAGGGGGAAAAATTCTTGGCCACACCTATCAATTTCAAACAAACGTCATCTATGTAAATGATGTCAGAAAAAGGGATTTTTCATTCCATTCAATTCTATTCATAATAGGTACATTATTAAAATAGTTAACAACATCTCATACTTCCAACTCACCAACCTACTTCAAGAAAAGAAACACATAACTTATATTCTGAGACCACATAAAACTACTAATAAGATCAAAGGCCAATCAACTAGAATAATTATTGACTTCATCCTAGGTTTACACCTTAATATGTTGTAGCTATCTACCGTAGGTTACGAAACATTTCAATGATTCAATGTTAGTTGTTTAAGTGGTGATTATTACTCTCCAATACCCACCTTCTCGTCCATCCATTCTTCTTTCACTACCCTTTCTTAAACATGGAATCTCATTCACCAAGACCAATTACATGCTCCTCTAGACTCCTTTTCATTAACTTTTCCTCCAACATGATATCAAATCTCCACTACATTCCATGACTTATTACTTTTGTTTATTGGCATTGCACCACCTAAAAGGAAAAAACATGTCCTTACTCAAAGTGAACTGGGAAATAAGGCTTGGCCACGACTGTTGATTTCCCAAGTCAAATTTTAACCGCCTTCTCTTTCATATATCATTGGAACTTCCACCATGTTGTTTCCCCTTAAATAAAGAGGACAATTTCAGAACCACCTATAGTGAATTTGACTTAAACTACTTAAAGACTTGTGTTTCAAGCTTCCATGAAGATAAGAGGAGGTGTACCTTAGCTACAAAGGCTTTCCCATGTTTTTAATATAGTTTGGTTGGTATTTTCCTCTCCAATGTGACCTAATAGAGATCGATGACGGTTTTTTATTTTTATAGTGGCTGATAACATTCCATTGTGACTAGTTGAAATTGTTGAATTTATTCTTGTGCTTCTTGAAAATCCTAGAATATGATATCTAATTATTCATATTTTGTAACACCCTCCTCCCACACTTACCCAAGCTCACTGGTCCACCGGGGTAAATATGTGACGAATAGTTTCTATGATATGACTCAACCTCCTAGATATAGTTAAGGAAGTGGAATCGGCAAACTAAAACCAAATTGACCTTTCTTAAAGCTACAATACCCCCATGATATAACCAACCACTTCAAGTGACCAACCCCTAAGTTATTCTTTTTCACTAACCTGGGCTCTTAGCTGCTCTCATGACAAGGAAAGAAAGTAGTTGAGACCCTTTAGTCGCTCCCATATGCCTGCATCCCACCAATTGTGACCTTTTTCACCCAGTTTTTTGCTTGTGACCGCGAGATCTAAGGCACTTTTTCAAGGCCAAGACTCAGACCTCTTCCTGAAACTTAATGAAACACTCAGGAATGGTAAATAACACAGAGACAAAGCCTTTAACTCAAAACTTTATCAATGACTTAACTTGACCCATCCTAACCATGACAATCATTTCATCAAACACATCATGAACATGTAATCTATAGGTCATAATTACACATATGAACATAAGGGTCTCATACTTATATGAGAATCATCAAAAAGTTATGATTCCCTCTTTAAAAAGTTTTATTATCATCTATTAGGTCATACATCGATTAACATTCCATTTAGTAATCAAAACATGATGAGATCCATAACTCAAGTCTGTCATAAAATCATGCTTATAACCAGCATATAACCAGAATCATAACAATGATAGAACAGCCATCAAAGCCACATGATAAAAAATACATTTACTCATGAAATACAATGGAAAAGAGCTCTTATCAACATATTAGAAATCCAACCAAGCCGGGGACTTCCACTTACCACCCAATCATAGATTGGGTTGAACCAAATCTCTCTTTTATCGAATCACCCTCGTGCCATATTCCAAGCATGAATGTGGGATCTCATTAAATAAACCAATCAAAACCAAACCAGGGCTTCCATAGGCCAAACCACCTCAACCCTTAACCAGTGATTCCACCTCATGATCGGACATCACTAACCATCACTAGATCGGTCCCTACCCAATTTTTCCAGGGATATAGAGCGTTTATTCCAACCCGGCTCTAGGACTAGTAACTCAACCCACAGTTGTCACAGTGATCCAGAGCGTTTTTCCAACCAAGGCTCAAAGACTAGTAACTCAACCCACCAAGGGCTCTAGAGCGTTTCTCCAACCAAGGCTCTATGAACTAATACCTCAACCCATAGACATAAGGAACATGAGCACCAATAATAAAACAAAAGGGAAAACCCCCAACACCATGGCTATCTAGGAAATGGCAAGGTTAGGCAAAACCATTGTCAAATTAGGAAATCCTCCATGCCAATGACATATCATAACTAAATAAACACATGCATACACCATGAATGCAAAAACTAGCAAGGAAATCATACATGCAACTCGATACCTACAAAGCAATCACGTTGTAGTTGTTGATACAATTGTCCCCTTGCATTTTCATGCTTTCATTTGCCTTCTTTCTCAAAATCCAAGTGAATGCCAGAGTGCTCCAAGAATACTCAAGTGTGAAAGACTATGATATATATATATATATATAGAGAGAGAGAGAGAGAATATAAAGAGAGAGCTCCACCATAGAACTAAAAAAAGGATCACACACTGACAAAAGCCATGAATTGATCCTTATAAGCCTTTCTATCAATGAGGCCTCTATTTTCTTCATTTTACTTCATCTTTCCTTCAATTTCCTCCTCATGTGAACCTGTGACCTTTCACCTTCCTTTTCTCCTACTTTCCATTATTTCATAAATAAAATACCAATTAATGCCTCTTTTCCTTTGCCATTGTCTTTGCCAATTTCCTTAGCCATAATAAACCAAATGAACACCCACTAGGATTTTTTTCCCACCATTCAACTTGGAATATGTGTCCCATGACCGTGGTATTATATATTTTTTTACATGGAAATTCAACCAAGGGTTGTTACAGAACCCTCCCCTTGGGGAAACATCGTCCTCGGTGTTCTATGACACCTATAAACCAATGAGCCACTAAAAACAAAACATATTGCCCATGGAGCTTTATAACACAACTCATTACAATATTTAAAATAACCCATTGCTGAAACCATGACAAACATACCACTTATTGGAGCTTTATAACATATCTCATTATGATATTCACAATAACAACCACATAAAATTTCATGCACATTTGCTTTGACCAAAAAATAATCATACTGTATATGGAGCTTTATAACCACACATTGATATAATATTTACAATAATATACACATATAGATATGAAGATTTTCTCTAACTATCAAATAGAAGGATATGATGCTTGCATCAACAACAAGGGAATGTAGAGACTCACACCTCCACCCTCAAAGTAGTACCAGGATTCACCTCCTTCCCAAGAATTCTAGAATCCACTCCCAAATTCAAACCTGCATCCAATGTCCAATGCTACAATCCTTGCGCTACTTTTCCTCTCAACGAACAATTATCGGCTCATTGCTTCAGAGCACACTCCCAATGTGCTTATGATACCATCTGGAAATGTTAATGACCAAAACAAATTCATTCCCTGACCTTCCCTTCTCTGCTACACAGTCCCTTGGGCAACCCCTCCCTTGGAAAAGTTTCCTCACTTCGAAAGGTCCAAAAACCGAGGCATATCCCTACTTCAAAACTGGAATACTAGGCAGCATGCTCATGCCAATCAATGGAAACTATTGGATACCAGTGTCCCACAATGGCCCTTCTCCTGAAAGCTTTTCCAACATACTATTTTTTATTCCAATTCCTTTTTCCGTTGCTGCTAATTCTTGCAGTGAGTTTCAACCACCCAAGCTGGGCATTTCCATGTTTTCTTGTACCAAGCACATAATTTTTGTTAGATTCAAAATGAGTTGAAATAGATTCAATTCATACCTCATTCGTAGCTCGTCAATAAGATACACTACAATTTTTCTTTCTTCCTGTCACAACAAGTCAAACTAGCTCTTTGATCAAATCAACACGTATCAACATATCACATCTAGTTAGCTCAAAATACAACCATCATAACTAAAAATCACATATTACATGCAACCATCATAAATCATAGTCATAGATCACATGCATAATAAAAATAACATGAAATATTGATAATTATCCTTCATTCGGTTCTTTGCTTTTGTCATTATCCTTTGTCCTTTCTACACACACATAGGATCGTTCTCCACACCCAGCAAACACCCAATGCCTTTTCGTTTCTTCAATCACGTACACATACAAAAAAAATTACATTATAACACATACATCCACACACGATGTACGACACCACACAATAGATACACCTACACCCGGTGAACAACACAACACAATACATAATCCTACATCATGTGTACAACACAATACATATGTGTACAGAGAGTACAACACAACGAATACACATGTTGTGATGCAACGACTACACAATAGCACATATACACATCACAACAAGTACAAAGTGTACACAGCACCACCTGCACAACGTGTACATAGCAGCACATGTACACAACACCACCTGCACAATGTGTACACAACACCACAGCACAACGTGTACATAATACCACATGCACGAAGTGTACACAACACCATATACACACACAACACCCCATGTACACCACACCACATGCACACAGCACCACATGTACAATCATGCACACAACACCACATGTACAACATGCACACATTACCATATGTACACAACACCGCATATCTAACATTCCCACAACACCATATGTACATAGCATCACATATCCAATATGCACACAACACCATTTGTACACAAAACTACATAAACAACATCTACACAATACCATGTGTTCACAACATCACATATACAACATGTACATAGCACCATATGTACACAACACCATGGTGCCACATGTACAAAAATAGTACCACACATCCAGATACCACACTGTCTCTACCAGGAACCCTTGCTTCCAGTGTCTTTCCACCATATATACTTATCCCAGCATGCCACAAATCACACTGCTCTCATTCCACTGATGTATCCCTCAACATTACCTTCCATAGCATAAACATATACATAGTATAAACACATAATATCAATTCATATCCACATGATACTGACCTCGTATATCTGTCAAGCTACTCTTCCACTTGATTCCTCAAGAAACCAAGAACCTCTTCATTCCATTCACCTGCATAAGTAATCATTCCTCCACAAGAATGATCCCTGATGACCCTTTCATACAACGACATACATACATACATACATATATACATATATACACATCATCTTAAAATAATCATGATCCCTGAAAAACCTATTAGACACCATAAACACTAGCATAAAACAATCATGATGTCTAACAACCCTGTCAGATTAAAACATACATACATACATGTATACCTATATATACATCAACATAATCATGATCACAACATAATTGCCAGATATCATAAGATATAGGTTAAGAGAACTTCCTTTATCCATGCATAACATTGAGAACAACATTTCCCAACATAGCTAAGGCATATGACGCCTCAAATCCATTTACTTTATCTTTCCTATTACCTTTCTCATGATTTTCCTGCCACCGTCCATTTACCCCAATGGACCCCACCAATCTAACTAGTTTTCATATTCTTACCTTCATCTGCACTTACTTATGCATCGAGCTTCATTTGGGTCTTACATTACTTGCTAGGTACCACACAACTCGCCCCAAGATCCATTAACTTTCCTTTTTACCAACCAATTCCCAAGACCCCCAAGACATAAAAGTCAAGAATAAGAAACAACAAGAATAAAACCATGAAAACCAATAGCAATACGACACCACAAACAAAGTGGCATGGACATGCACCACACACAAACAAAACTGCAAATAAGTGCAAACAAATCACAAAATATTGAAAGCACAAAACTAGCAACAAATACCATGACTCAAACCCATGGGTTCCCAATTCTTCCAAGGAAAAGCTCATCCAGAGCCTTCTTCAAGATTTCACGGAAGTCTCTTTTGCCATGCAGTCCTCTCCATCATACTACCATAAACACATAATTGTCAGTGCATAAATAAACATAACAATATACTAGTTACCTTACCTTGTTGTGCCAAGCACGATGCCTTGTAACTGAACACGTACACATATAACCTCTAAAAGGACTCCAATTCCTTGACGAACCTAGCCATAACTAGAAACCAGTTGTTATACATATCAAATGAATGTTCAGGAATATAGCATATATCCACATAATGTCAAAGAAAATTCAAGTTTAAGAATACTTCTTGTATTCGTGCAAAACACTCATTCATTTGGAATTGCAGTTTCCAAACATAGTCAAAGGAATTCTCACCAAATTCCTTTTTTATATCATTTACCTTGCTACAATTGAGTCTTACTATATCAGTCACATCACCCAACTATTAGTTATGTAAACACATAAAATGTTACCTTGTAATGCTAATACCAAGTATGTTTCCCTGCAATTGTTCACACATGTCAGTTCCTATGATCAAGACATCATGCCTATTAATTTCAAATCAACATTTACCAATACAAACAACCATGTCATAATAAAATCACAGTCACAAATAATAAGACTACAACTAGCACCCACTTACACTCAAGTACATATCAATTGTCTTAGCACATATTATATTAGTATAGCCATCTTAAAACGAGATCATTCCTTCATGAAATCTTATAGACACACACTCATATCACGAAACTAATCAAACATTCAGACAATCTATAAACATACCATGTTAGATAACCAAATAGACGAGATAATACAACTCATACCTCGAAGGGGAGGTTATCACATTCGAAATAAGTTATTCCATATTAGTATGACACAATAGCACAAATATATCGACTCATACTTGAATATCATAACGATAATCATCTGCACAAGCCAATCCAAATTAGCATGATACATATAACATCAAGATCTTAAATGTAATGACCATAATTAGAATGCATATGACCAAAATGCATATAACAACGAGTTACTATCATTGATGACCATTTGATGCTTGTGCATATAACCGCACTAATCAACTAGCATCTATTGTGCATGTAACCACAATCAACAATAAAATTACATGCATATACATAACCGTAATGTATATAACAACCATTAGCTATCATACATGCATGACCAACATACAAACCTGTATGACGATTTTTTCTTACCTTGAGATCCGGTGCTACAACCTCGCTTTGACGATCTGCATCTCCTGCTCTATCTCAACCAACACATTAGCATCATGATGACACAAACTACAACAATGACTATCGCAATGCATGCATAACAATCACATAGACAACTAACATGCATGCATGAAAAACACATTTTTCCCATCCAGTCCAAGTTTTGAAGCATGTTCTGATACCACTATGTGGTATCAAATATCACCCAAAGAGAGCGCAGCCTGCTTTGATACCACCTTGTAACACCCTCCTCCAACACTTAGCCAAGCTTACCGTTCCATTGGGGAAAATATGAGATGAAGATTTACTATGATATGACGCAACCTCCTAGGTAAAGTTAAGGAAGTGGAATCAACATACTAAAACCAAACCGACCTTCCTCAGGAGCTACAGGACCCCCAAGAGCTAACTAACCACTCCAGGTGACCAAACCCTGATTTAACTTGCTTTTTCATTGGCCTGGGATCTCAATTTCTCCCATGAAAAGGCAAGCAAATAGCTGAGACCCTTTAGTCGCTCCCATAATCCTGCATCCCAACGACTATGGAATTTTTCAGCTAGTTCTGTGCCTGTGACCATGAAATCTGAGGCACTTTTTTAGGGCCATGACTCATACTTTTATCCAAAACTTAATGAAACACTCATGAATTATAAATAACATAGAGACAAAACCTTTTAACTCAAAAATTCATCAAGGACTTAACTTGACCCACCCTAACCATGACATACATTTTGTCAAACACATCATGAATATGTAATATACATGTCATAATTACAATATGAAAATATGGGTATCATACTTATATAAGAATCGTCAATAAGGTCTAATTCCCTCTTAAATTAGTTGCATTTACTAATCAAAACATGATGAGATCTTGTTGTATGGTACAACAACCCTCCCCGTTTCTAAATTTTAGAATAAATTTCATTTAGAAATAGGTCCCCTTTTTCTTTAGATAGAAATAAAAAACTTAGAGGAAATCCGATCATTTTTTAATAAAGCAATAAAGGTTCATTGTTAAAATGGTATATATTGCATATCTTTAATAGCAAGTGTATATAAACAAATGCAACATTGAAAAATTTACGATCTGATGAGATATAAAGACTTTATCACATTAACATAATACATGAAAGTATTCAATTGAAACAAAGTCTGATGTGATACAGTAATCGCAATCGCAAATCGCAGATATCCTTAAGTTGTATATTTTTTTTTGAAAAACTCCAATGTGATTGAACCAATCGCAATTGCAAATCACAGAAGTGTTAATCTTTCACAATTTTTCTATAAAACTTCGATGCGATGCGATTGATCACAATCGCATTTCGGAAGAACAATGTAATATGCGCCTGTTTTATAATCTCCGATGTGATGGGCCCCATCGCAAATCTCAATCGCAAAAAAAAAATGAAAACTCTTCATTCAGTCATTTGCAAAACTCCGATGCGACGCGATTGATCGCAATCGCATTTTGGAAGAACAAACATTATTTTTACTCATGATACTAAAATATTCGATACGATGGACCCCACCGTAATTTCAATTGCAAATTGGCTATTATCATTTGCAACTCATTTCTTTTGAAAAAGAGCCGATGCGATACACCATCATCGCAATTTGAAATCGGCAGAGATTATGAAATTTTATTTGTTGTCCCTCTTGAAAATCCCCGATGCGATTAATACTTAATCTTTATATTTTTCATTGCGCATATATTATTCATTCATCGCAATCGCATGATTCAAAGGGAAAGTTTTATGTTTTCATTTTAAAACCGTCGATCTCCAATTGTACGTTTATTATTAATAGAAAATAAAAATAATGATGGTTATTGATTCTATTTCAAATACGTTGAATGTGACTTCTAAAGAGAGCATTTAAGTTTAAAATACGGAGTTAATAAATGGAAATCAATGAATAGATCTTCCATATATTTGTTCTCTTTATTCTCTTTTTACCACGTCTGAAAGCTTTTTCTCCATTGCAAAACAACAGAACATCCAATCCTTTCATTCGTCGAGCAAGAGAAATGTTACCAGACAACGAAATTTCTAAAAGATATAGGAAATAAAAGGCCACTGTCATTGCGAAGACCCCTATTTTCACCATGGTACCTAAAGAGAAACCAGCCAGAATTAAGATGGTTACAGACACATCGTGCCAAGGTCTTGGAAAACTCTTTGGGAAGAGGTATATAATCTGTTTGAAAGGGAAAAACCTAAGGTCACTGTGGAGAAGGCATCAATTCTTGACAAAGATGACTCAGAGTCTGATTCAGAAACCTCTCTTCAAGCACTTGCGAATTCATTCCTGCACCGAATTGCAGCTCGGAAAAACATTTTTCCTTACTATGATGTAATCCGGTGGGTGATAGATAATGTCACCATCCAAAACAGGACGTTTGTTTCAACTACTGGGACAACATTTGGGTCGTTTAAAGCAGAGGACATTAAAGCAATGTACCACCTTCTAGACCCGCAAAAAATCTACAACAAAGCCTTCATCAAGGAATTTTCTACAAATAATGAAAATCAATCGGAGCCAATCAGAGAATGGAGAAGAGCTCCAGAGAAGCACAAAAACGAGGCATCAGGTATGTACTCTATGGAGTCCCATTAGCCTCCATACTGTTACGTCGCCGCAATGATGTGCATACTATTTGGAAATGATAATTCAGCTAGGTTTTCGATACAAATGGTACCTTTAATCCATTCTGCTGTAAATTCCGAAATCATGGACTGGGTTGTCATTCTTTCAGATAAGATAGCCAATAGAATTCTCGAGTATAGGAAGGACAAGGACACAGGAAACACAACCCCATTTTACTTTTGTGCCTATATTCTAGATGCCCTATGTTTCAACTCTGAATTTCCCATGTTAGGATGGAAATGGACCCCCAAAGATCCTGCTCCTATTCATATATATCATAAATTCTTGTGGAAAGTTCATTTTAAAAAGCATGTTTATAGAATTTTTCATGGTTTCCTCATCCCTATTTATCAAACCATTTTTAACCGATTCCCTCCCAAGCTTCTGAAAAATCTAAAATTGATATATCCTTGATTGGGGACTGGTTCGGAGAAGAAAGATTTACTTATATCAGAGTCTTCAGGAGCATTGTAGAGCCCCATATTCTGCCTCTGTATGTTCCCGATAAACTGTTAGCACAAGATATTTCCTATCAGTTAACAGTAGAAGGCATGTCTAGGTATTTGAAGAATAATAAAAAGTTGATGTGGCCTAATTTTCCCTTCCACTGTGGAGATTTTACTCTTAATAACTTCACACATGCTGAGAAGGAAGTTATCAAAATAAGAGATCTTAAACTCTCTACAGTCCCAGGCAGGCAATATGACCCAAAGAAGGTGGCGTTTGATTTTACTGCTTCAGTTTCAATTGCTCAATTTGAGCATGAACCAGATGAGTTCGATGATTTGTTTATTTCTGCTGATAATTTGTCCCAAGTCTATAACTTAGCCAAGTATAAATTTCAGAGTGAAGAGATGAATAAATTCATGTTATTTAGTAGCCAGAGACTGCTCAAAGCTCCTCTAGATCAATTACGAATTCCTGTGCAAGAGTCTAAAACACAGCAAAAGTAAAAAGAAGATGCATCTGATAAAGCAGCTAAAGAAACATCTACCAGTGGGGCCAATGTACAGACACAGAAGGAAATCACAGGAATTAATCCTGTTTTGCAAAAAGAAAACACTGGCAGCAAACAAAATGTGCAAAAAAGAGAATACTAATGGTAAACTCAATGTACATATTGATTAGAAATCTACAGCTCATACAGAAAAGGAAAGCAGAGGTACTAAGACCAATGTGCATACTGAGAAAGGAGACACAGGCAGTAAGCCTATTATACAAGCAGTAAAAGGAGATATGAGCAATAATCCAGATTCTCAACTTGGAAGAGAAGAAACTACTGAAAAAGTAGTGGAATCTGCTGAACTTATAGTTTCTTCCCATTTGCTGAGCCAATATGAGCAATTTGCCCAGCAAATAGGACAACAAAATAATCCCTAAGTTAAAGCCCTAGAAGATCAAGATATGGAAGTTATTCCTGAACATCCTACAGGTGAAATTATGTTGAAAGTAGAATAAATTCCTCCTCTAGACATATTTTACAGTCCTAAGCATAGCGTTGTTGTTAGAAAACAGAGGAAGAGGAGAAGAATTGACCAGGATCCACTTTCAACATCACAAGTGGAATTTATGAATATTGTTTATAAAAATGCTGAGGTGAATCCGTCGGAGGATCTAACCAAATTATCTCAATATGAAGGTGCCTATAGTGCTGCAACTATAGACAAAGCTTCTGAATTCTCCCAATAAATGAAACAGAAAGACTTACAGATAGCTATGTTAGAGGAACAGGCCACAGAGAATCAGCGAAAGATTGTTCAGCTGGAAAAACAATTGCAAGATAAGGAGCTCAGATCTAAACAGCTAGAAGAGAAGCTTAGCATTGAAAGGAAGAAGATTGATGAACAAGCCTTGAACAAACAGCAGCAATTGAGTCAAGAGGTAGAAAAGTTACAAAATCTTCTGCAAAATGACAAAAATGCCAAGATTGAACAAGAGAAAATATTCCAATCAGCATTGGACGAGTTCAAGGATTACACTAAAATAGATCAATTCAAAACTGAAGCTCTTGAAATGAACAAAATGTTATCTCAGCAGTTAAATGAATTTTGTCTAAAGTTGGCACAAGCTGAACCCTTGTGCGAAATAACATCATCTTTGATAGATTAAGCAATCACTCTCAGGCAAGAAATTGATGATGTTGATGACAAAATTTCTGAATTCCTTTCATGGCAGGATATAGAGTAGGGAAGAAAATCTAATCTTCCCATAATTGAGGAAAGACATAAGGAAATTTTATTTATGGAATGGGAACAGCAGCTGATGAAATCAGAAAGAGCCATATCAAGAGCTAAAAGTATGATGAATAATATTACATAGCTGGTTAATGATAGCTTGTATGCCACTAATTTGATCTCAGATTATACCCCAAGCAAATTACCATAAGTAAAAGAAGTTGATTCCAGGTGGAAGGAAGAGATAATCAATAAGAATCAACAGATTAGCAAACTTCAAGGAATTTCATGGGATATTATGTGGACTTGTCTAATCAAGCCACACAGTCAACAAATGGCCATCAAATTCCTTTCAAATGTTATTCATTGTATCATTCCTGAATTCTCTGATGCTACGTATACTGGGCAGTTACATTCAAGGCTAAGTCATCCAACGGAAGTCAAGGATATGCTCAAAATTTTCCATCTGGGCACATTGAATGCAGGAGATAATAAATGAATCGGTTTCACTTCAATATAGAAATTTTGTTTAGAGATTTCCGATGAGATAGATTGTAGCAGTAGTTTTAGTTATTTTGTCTTATTTTAAGTTCCTATTTAAACCCCTTTCATGCATTTAGAAAGGGGTCCTCAATTTGTAATATTTTGACTTGGATGTTACATTTTTGTACTCCATTGACTCTTATATTTTTATAAAGCATCACATCTGGTGATTTTATGGAAAATTGTCTTTAAGAATTGCATTTTTGTATCTTGGAGTCTGTTTTACATTGAAGTGTTGGATTTGGATATCGAATTACATCGAGAAAAGTACCAAGATGGATATGGTATTTCTATCTATTCACTGCTAATTTTTTTATGTTATGAGATATTCTCTATAAAAATTGCTATCATTTGTATGTACTTGTTTTACAATATTTCTTTATACATATCATTTTTTAGTTTATAGAAATATTCATCTCTTACAGTATATGCAAATGATATATAAAATGATGAATGCAATGTGTTACTATAACTATGTTTAATTTCTTAAACAGAGTTATCTTTATTTGTTACTGCATATTTCAATTAAACTATAATACATTTTCATGGTTATTGATTTGATTGAAACAATTTTTAAAGTTGTATTCATATTTAATACTCAGGTTAGTTTTAGAATTATTTATCAGTTATAGATTAAATTAGATAGATTGTTTAAGTCATTTTAGTCCCATTTTCCATTCATCCAATCATTCCATCAGCAACCCATTTAAGTTATTAGGAAAATAGTCCTATCAATCCAGTCAGAGCCACCACACCAAACGGAAAAGGAATTGTCCTAAGGTCCTGACCGGGTGGTTTTCCCCCAATGTTTGAAGCAGCGATTTTCGAGGCTTCAACATTTTTGGTGCTAGAAGGAGGGCATAAGCTATGAATGGCAGATAAATCCAAATCTACAGGCCATTCTAAGAGAAAATCACCCTCATCACCATCTTCAATTTCTTCCACATATCAAATCACCAGAGAAGAAATTGATAAAGATATTCAAACACCCACTACCAAAGTCTCAAACCAATCAGACAATCAACCCTCTGAGTCTCCTAAAATTGAATCTTTAGTTCATAAAATTCAAGGGTTCTCATTATCATTAGAAGAGTCTGAAATATCTGAAGGTAGTGTTACCTCACAATTTGTTTCTTCCAGACCTCTCACTAGGTCACAAAGTGAAAAACTTGGTATTACTCAAAAAGAATTTCCTTTAACTAGTAGAGTTAAAACAAGAAAAACCCCATCAGAATCAGAGAGTGATATTAGTTCTTCATCGCAAATTCAATCATCTGTTTCCCAAGCCCCAACTCAGAAAACTGCAGTTGTCTCATCATCATCAGCTACCCAAACATCATCTGCTCAAACAGCATATGTCTCTTCTAATTCTTCAATCATCATCACAACAATGGCACAAAGGCCATGGACTAGTCCAGGAGCTGTTAATATGCCTGCACCTTTACATGATTTACCAGATAATCCTGGAAAATGGCTTCCAAATTTCAGTCCTGACATGAACATACAAGCTGAAGAACACATAAATAACTTTATGCTTGTTGTAAATTTGAATGCAGTAGAACATGAAGATGTTGTGGTTAGGTTATTTCCTTATACTTTACAAGGGAAAGCAGGATCCTGGTATTTTTCACTACCTTCAGGTTCTATTACAAGTTGGGATATTTTCCAAGAGCATTTTTTAACCAAATATGGAGATGATAGATCAATAGCTACCCTAATAAATGATCTCTTCAATTTGAAAACAGAACCTAAAGAGCACATAAAAGATTTTAATTCCCGATTCAATAAACTCTTGAATAAGATCCCTACAAAATCAAAGCCTAGTGAGCAGGTTAGAAGTGAATGGTATATCATTTCTTTGCCTTCAAACATAGCAATTTTTTTTTATAGAGCAGCTAAACCGACTTTGGCTGAGAACATGAAAGAAGCAATTGCAGTGGAAAAAGGGATTATTGCTTTGGATAAGAAAAATGCCATTGAAGAAAGAAAATCCAAGAAAGTCAGCTTTAAGGATGATTCAAAGAAGAAGACACTCAGAGATCCATATGACATGGAAGGCTTGTAGAAAGTTCTCAAAACCATGTCTAATGAGATGGTTGAGACTAAAAATAAAGTATCAGAGACTTCTACCAAGAGACCATTCAGAAATTTCAAGAGAAATCAAGCTGAATCTAAAGCTCCCAATTCAAGCTCCAATGCAGAATCGGAAGAAGAAGAAGAAGAAGATACGCCTCCAGTATCAGATGAAGAAGAAGAAAGAGAAGAAATAGCTGAATTACATGGAATGTGGGATTTCATTCTCCCTAACTCGGACAGTGAAATAGAACAAGAAGCTTTGCATGTAAGTACAAGGAGAAAATCTACATCGGAACCTGTTCAATCTGTTCCTAAGAAGAAAACTACAACTCCAAGTACCAAAGACAAATCTCCTGCAAAGAAAGATTCTTCCTTACCCACTCAAAATCAGCCATCATCTTCTAATCCTTCTACATCAACATCTAAGACTTTGGTGGTATCAGATCCTACGGATTATAACATTATTGAAGACATGAAAAAGACTAGAGCGAACATTTATTTACATGAACTCAGCAAACTTAAACATCAACAAAAGCTGTTATTAAAAGAGTTAAATGCTACACCTATTGCTCCTCTATCAAGTGGTGTAGTTTCCAAAGCAGCTAAAGGGACTGGTAAGCCACCAGAAAAAGTAGATGCCACAGATACTATTCTTATTGGAGAAAGATCAAATTCTCAGACACCTCCTTTTCTTTTGACTTATGAAATCTACAACAAGAATCTGCATAATTGTTTAATTGATTCAGGAGCATCCTCTAATATAATGCCTACTTCATTATGTGAAAAAATTAATATTGAACCACAAAAGTCTGCAGTTCACATTGTTCAATTGGATCGCTCTAAAGTTAAAGTTGTAGGAGAAATCAATTCAGTCACCATATGACTAGCTTCCGATCCTAGGATTGTCCAAATAATTGATATTCTAATTGCAGATATTCTTGAATTCTATGGATTAGTCTTAAGCAGGGATTGGTCTGCAAATCTTAATGGTTATATCGCAACTGATTATTCACATATGTGGCTTCCCTACAAAGGGAAACCAAATCAAATCAAAATCGAGCGAGAAAAACACATGATGCACATTGTAACTGAATTTGAACAACCAAATGAACCTGTAGCTTTCAACAACAATATCCTTGGAGGTTATTCTGTTGAGTCATTCCTTGGGAATTTCACTGCACCACAATCACCCTTTTCTGTAAATACTTTTGTTTCGCAAATTGAAAATTTTTCACAATCTGATTCTTCTAGAATTGTTAATGTTCTGATACATCTATAGATAAACCTGTAGATAAATCTTTATTTTGGTCATTATATTTCGATGGATCAAAATCTAGTGATGGAGCAGGAGCAGGATGCATTTTAATTGATCCAAATGGAGAGAAAACCATGTTGTCATGTAGACTAGAATTTGAGTGCACAAACAATATTGCAGAATATGAAGCCTTGATTCAAGGGCTTTATAAAGCTATAGGGTTAAATGTCAAATACTTGAAAGTATATGGTGATTCTGAAATTGTCATAAGACAAGTAAGAAATACCATCCATTGTCTTTCATGACATCTCAAACATTATCAAACCCTTGTGCAAGACCTTACCACTCAATTTTTAGCGTTTAATATCTCCTCTATTCCTAGAAATCAAAACACATCAGCTGATTTGTTAGCTAATGTTGCATCCAAACTCCTCCCTGCTGAAGATTACAATCCTGATAGATTTTCAGTAGAATTGATTTTTCGCCCATCTGTTCCCGATAATATCACAAACTGGAGAGTATTCTATCATGATGAAGATATATTCAATTTCTTGACTTTAGAGAAATCCTATGATGAACAAATCATTGATGAAAATGATCATGATCTGCAAATTACTTCAAAAACTAATGAAAATCCTATTCCTAAATCTGTTGTTAAACTTGAGGATCTATATGATATAAAAGACAGATTCAAGAAATTTACTAATGCTAAACTTCAAAGTTGTACTTTGAAATTTGAATTAGTAAATCTTGGCTCTGATTCTAAACCTCAAAATGTTAATCTATTACTCAATTTAACTCCAAAAGAAAGAATTTCTTTCATCAAACTTCTGAATAGGTATAAAAATGTTTTTACTTGGAATTATGAAGACTTAAAAACTTATGATACTTCTGTTATTCAACACACAATTCCAATGTTGTCTGATGTCAAGCCTGTTCAACAGAAGTTAAGAAAGATTCATCTAAATCTTGAAAGTCAAATCAAAACAGAACTCAACAAACTTTTGAAAGCCAAAATCATTTTTCCTGTAAGGCATTCTAATTGGGTTTCCAACATGGTACCTGCCAGGAAGAATAATGGTGATATCAGAATCTGTATTGATTTTAGAAATTTAAACAAGGCATGTCAAAAGGATAATTTCCCATTGCCAACCATGGAGCAAATACTCCAAAAGGTAGCTGGTTCTGAACTCATATCCTTCCTTGATGGATTTTTAGGCTATAATCAAATATTAGTACATCCAGATGATAGGTTGAAAACCACTTTCAGAACCAAATGGGGAACCTATGCTTATCAGAAAATGTCTTTTGATTTAATAAATGCAGGAGCTACTTTCCAAAGAGCCATGGACATAGCATTTAAGGGTCTGATTAATAGATCAGTTGTTATTTATCTTGATGACATAATAGTATTTTCAAAGAAGAGAGCCAATCATCTACATGATCTGAAACAAATATTTGAAAGATGTAGAAGGTTTGGTATTTCTTTAAACCTAAAGAAATCCTTCTTTTCTTTCAATGAAGGAAAACTCTTAGGGTTTGTTGTGTCAAAAGATAGTATATATATCGATCCTGACATAGTGAAAGAAATTTCTGATATTTCTTTACCTCATAATAAAAAATACATGCAATCATTTTTAGGGCAAATCAATTTTGTAAAAAGATTCATTCCCGATTTTTCTCAAATTGTTTTACCTATGCAGAATATGATTAAGAAAAAATCAGTATTCAAATGGGGGTATAAAGAGAAGGAAGCCTTTGATGCAATCAAACAAGCAATCATTAATGCACCTGCATTGAATACTCCTGATTTTTCTAAAGATTTCATTCTGTATACTTTATCTATTGAAACATCCTATGCTGTTGTTTTAACACAGCTCAATGATCAACAAATAGAAGCACCAATTTCTTTCTTTAGCTCAAATCTGCAAGGATCTGAGCTTAATTATTCTGATGTAGAAAAATAAGCCTTCGCCGTGTTTAAGTCAATCAAACATTTTAGATCTTTTCTCCTAAAAGCACATACAAAAATTACTGTCCCATTCTCTACAGTGAGACAATTATTAATTCAAAAGCAAGTAGGATAAAAGAGAGCTAATAGGGTGACATCTTTGCAAGAATATGATATTGATATTAAGCCAGCCAAGATTGTTAGAGGTCAAGGTTTTTGCAGATTATTAGCAGGAGCTCACAAGATACCATAAAATCAAGATCCAGATAATGTTGTTCAAGTAAGTTAGATAAGTGTTACAGATTCTGAATATCAGTATGCTGATCTGATATTTTACTTGAAAAAAGGGTATGCTCCTTCTAATCTCAGCTATAAGAACAAACGTGCTTTAAGATTGAAAGCTATTAAATATGAAATCATTGATGATGTGTTATTCAGAAAAAACTATGATTCAATCCTATTAATATGTCTTGAAAATACTGAAGCAAAAAAGGTATTGCAGGAATTACATGATGGACCAGCAGGTGGGCATTTTGGAGGTTATACCACAGCTCATAAAATCATCCATGCTGGATATTATTGGCCTACCCTTTTCAAAGATACACATGATTATGTGAGGAAGTGCAAAATTTGTCAAACTGCTAGTGGAAGACAAAGGAAGCCAGCTTTTCCTTTGCAACCATTAAACATTGAGCAACCATTTGAGCAATGGGGGCTTGACATCATTGGTGAGATAGTGCCTCACTCTTCCAAACAGCACAAATACATCCTTACAGCAACAGATTACTTCACAAAATGGGTAGAAGCAATTCCTCTAAAGGTAGCGAATTATTATGCATTTATTTATTTCATTGATCAATTCATCATTACCAAGTTTGGTGTACTTAACGCTCTTGTCTTTGACAATGCATATTATTTTTCTAGAAATAGTATAATGGAATTTGCAATCAAAAGAGGTTTCAAATTGAAATATTCAGCAAATTATTATCCACAAGGTAATGGTTTAGTTGAATCTACTAATAAACATCTCATCAAAATCATTAAAAGGACCATTGATCAAAATCAAAAGAATTGGCACAAGTCTTTAATCTTTGCACTATGAGCTGATCGTATTACTCTTAAAGCTTCAATAGGAACTTCACCTTTCAATCTAGTTTATGGAAAAGAAGCCGTGATACCATCAAATCTAGCTCTCACGTCATTAGCTCTAGTGCAATTTATTGAAAAAATCCTCCCTCGTCTATTCAGGTGAGATTTGATCAAATCCTTAAATTAGAAGAAGATAGAGAGAAAGCAAAAAGTATTCATGAAAAAAATCAACAGCTTGTAAAATCTTCTTTTGATCAAGTTCCATCGACTCAAAAAATTTGTCAATTAGTGATCTTGTTTTGAAATGGGATAAAGCACATGAAGAAAAAGGTAAGCATACCAAATTTCAGAAAATGTGGCTTGGACCATTTCAGATTGCTGAAAATATAGGCTCATATACATTCATACTCCAAGATTTAACAAGAAAGAGAGAATCTCTTGCTGTAAATGGGCTTGTCTTGAAAAAATTCTTTTCATAAGGAGGTAACCCCTTCTTACTTGTACATATTCCTTTCTGCAATTTTTGTTTGTTCTGTAAAATAAAGGTTGTTAATAAGTTTCTAATTGAATTTTTACTATTAGAAAATGTCTTAGGAAGAATATTATAAATACTTATTTTTGTGTAAATAAGAAGTTTTAGGGAAATGATTACAGTTTTGGATAGTTTAAAATAAAATGTTAAACTTTGAAAATTTGTTCAGAACATTTGCATGATATTTTGAAACCTCGAGGAAAATGTAAATCATTATAAGTTTATTGAGCAAAGAAAGGTTATCTATAAAAGTAAATACTTTTTCGAGCTTTGGCACTCAAAAAACTCTAAAAATTGTCATCCATTGATTCTTAAGGATAAAACTATTTCACCCCATCCATTTAGGTTGTGATTTTTTAGAATGTAATTCTAAGAAATTATATGGCAAAATTTAAGGGATAAGAGGTCTCATCATGAGCCTGCTTACCATGATCATAAGAAGTAATAAAACGACATTACCAACACTGCATACCAAAACAGGGTAATGGCTTATAAATATAAGACAAGGGGTCTCATCACGAGCCAGCTTGTTCAGTTTAATTACAACTAGTGAATGGCATTGTTATTAATTGGCTACCAAACCAGAACAATGGCTCTTAAACTAAAAAATAAGTATAAGACAAAAAAAACATGAGATAATATGTCTTATGAATTTATTTTTAAAGAGTCATAATCTTAGTTGGATGGGACAATGAATGGTTGATGGTTAAAAGGTAACCCTGTCGAGACTATAAACGTTTGCAGGCAGCAGTGGCAATGCCTATGACAATAGAGTATATTACAAAAGCTAAACTTGGGAAGGCCCCTTACTTCATTATTATCAACCAATCAAGGCTTAAGAAAACAAAAAAAATGTTTTTATCTTTGAGGAATTAGAAAGAAATTGTAAGTGATTTTTATTCTTTTTCAGAAGTTAGATTTTATTTAAAATTTCTCTAAGATAGTTTTCATCATCTTTAGAAATTTTTACTTACTAGAAATATAGTATTCATTTTATTTTTTCAGAGATAATTGTTTCTTCCAGTGAATCGCAAATTGTTGTACGGTACAATAACCCTCCCCATTTCTAAATTTTAGAATAAATTTCATTTAGAAATAGGTCCCATTTTTATTTAGATAGAAATAAAAAACTTAGAGGAAATCCAATCATTTTTTAATAAAGCAATAAAGGTTCATTGTTAAAATGGCATATATTGCATATCTTTAATAGCAAGTGTATATAAACAAATGAAACATTGAAAAATTTACGATCCGATGAGATATAAAGACGTTATCACATTAACATAATACATGAAAGTATTCAATTGAAACAAAGTCCGATGTGATACAGTAATCGCAATCGCAAATCGCAAATATCCTTAAGTTGTATATTTGTTTTTGAAAAACTCTGATGCGATTGAACCAATCGCAATCACAAATCGTAGAAGCGTTAAGCTTTCACATTTGTTCTATAAAACTTTGATGCGATGCGATTGATCGCAATCGCACTTTGGAAGAACAATTTAATATGTGCTTGTTTTATGATCTCCGATGCGATGGGCCCCATCGCAAATCGCAATCGCAAAACAAAAATGCAAACTCTTCATTCGGTTATTTGTAAAACTCTGATGCTATGCGATTGATCGCAATCGCATTTCAGAGGAACAAACATTATTTTTACTCATGATACTAAAATCTTCGATGCGATGGACCCCACCGTAATCGCAATCGCAAATCGACTATTATCATTTGCAACTCATTTATTTTGAAAAAGAGCCGATACGATACACCATCAGTGCAATCGGAAATCTGCGGAGATTATGAAATTTTATTTGTTGTCCCTCTTGAAAATCCCCGATGCAATTAATACTTAATCTTTATATTTTACATTGCGCATATATTATTTATTCATCGCAATCGCTTGATTCAAAGGGAAAGTTTTATGTTTTCATTTTAAAACCGTCGATCTCCGATTGTACGTTTATTATTAATAGAAAATCAAAATAGTGATGGTTATTGATTCTATTTCAAATACGTTGAGTGTGACTTCTAAAGAGAGCATTTAAGTTTAAAATACGGAGTTAACAAATGGAAATCAATGAATAGATCTTTCATATAGTTGTTCTCTTTATTCTCTTTTTACCACATCTGAAAGCTTTTTCTCCATTGTAGAACAACAGAACATCCAATCCTTTCATTCGTCGAGCAAGAGAAATGTTACCAAACAACGAAATGTCTAAAATATCTAGGAAAGCAAAGGCCATTGTCGCTGCGAAGACCCCTACTTTCACCATGGAACCTAAAGAGAAACCAGCCAGAATTAATCTGGTTACAGACACATCGTGCCAAGGTCTTGGGAAGAGGTATATAATCTGATTAAAAGGGAAAAACCTAAGGTCACTATGGCGAAGGCATAAGTTCCTGACGAATATGACTCGGATTCTGATTCAGAAACTTCTCTTCAAGCACTTGCGAATTCATTCCTGCACCGAATTGCAACTCGGGCAAACATTTTCCCTTACTATGATGTAATCCGGTGGGTGATAGATAATGTCACCATCCAAAACAGGACGTTTGTTTCAGCTACTGGGACAACATTTGGGTCATTTAAAGCAGAGGACATTAAAGCAATGTACCACCTTCCAGACCCACAGAAAAGCTACAACAAAGCCTTCATCAAGGAATTTGCTGCAAATAATGAAAATCAATTGGAGCCAATCATAGAATGGAGAAGAGCTCCAGAGAAGCACAAAAATGAGGCATCAGGTATGTACTCTATGGAGTCCCTTTCGCCTCCATACTGTTACGCCACCGCAATGATGTGCAGACTATTTGGAAATGATAATTTAGCTAGGTTTTCGATACAAATGGTACCTTTAATCCATTCTGCTGTAAATTCCGAAATCATGGACTGGGCTGTCATTCTTTCAGATAAGATAGCCAATAGAATTCTCGAGTATAAGAAGGACAAGGACACAGGAAACACAACCCCATTTTACTTTTGTGCCTATATTCTAGATGCCCTATGTTTCAACTTTGAATTTCCCATGTTAGGATGGAAATGGACCCCCAAAGATCCTGCTCCTATTCATATATATCATAAATTCTTGTGGAAAGTTCATTTTAAAAAGCATGTTTATAGAATTTGTCATGGTTTCCTCATCCCTGTTTATCAAACCATTTTTAACCAATTCCCTCCCAGGCTTTCTGAAAAAGCTAAAATTGATATATCCTTGATTGGGGACTGGTTCGGAGAAGAAATATTTCTTATATCAGAGTCTTCAGGAGCATTGTAGAGCCCCATATTCTGCCTCTGTATGTTCCCGATAAACTGTTAGCACAAGATATTTCTTATCGGTTAACAGTAGAAGGCATGTCTAGGTCTTTGAAGAATAATAAAAAGTTGATGTGGCCTACTTTTCCCTTCCACTGTGGAGATTTTACTCTTAATAACTTCACACATGCTGAGAAGGAGGTTATCAAAATAAGAGATCTTAAACTCTCTATAGTCCCAAGCAGGCAATATGACCCAAAGAAGGTGGCGTTTGATTTTACTACTTCAGTTTCAATTGCTCGATTTGAGCATGAACCAAATGAGTTCGATGATTTGTTTATTTCTGCTGATAATTTGTCCCAAGTCTATAACTTAGCCAAGTCTAAATTTCAGGGTGAAGAGATGAATAAATTCATGTTATTTAGAATCCAAAGACTGCTCAAAGCTCCTCTAGATCAATTACAAATTCATGTGCAAGAGTCTGAAAAACAGTAAAAGGAAAAAGAAGATGCATCTGATAAAGCAGCTAAAGAAACATCTACCAACGGGGCCAATGTACAGACACAGAAGGAAATCACAGGAACTAATCCTGTTTTGCAAAAAGAAAACACTAGCGGCAAACCAAATGTGCAAAAAAGAGAATACTAATGGTAAACTCAATGTACATATTGATCAGCAATCTACAGCTCATACAGAAAAGGAAAGCATAGGTACTGAGACCAATGTGCATACTGAGAAAGGAGACACAGGCAGTAAGCCTATTGTAAAAGCAGTAAAAGGAGATATGAGAAATAATCCAGATTCTCAACTTGGAAGAGAAGAAACTACTGAAAAAGTAGTGGAATCTACTGAACTTATACTTTCTTCCCATTTGCTGAGCCAATATGAGCAATTTTCCCAGCAAATAGGACAACAAAATAATCCCTAAGTTAAAGCTCTAGAAGATCAAGATATGGAAGTTATTCCTAAACATCCTACAGGTGAAATTATGTTGAAAGTAGAAGAAATTCCTCCTCTAGACATATTTTACAGTCCTAAGCATAGGGTTGTTGTTATAAAATAGAGGAAGAGGAGAAGAACTGACCAGGATCCACTTTCAACATCACAAGTGGAATTTATGAATATTGTTTATAAAAATGCTGAGGTGAATCCGTCGGAGGATCTCACCAAATTATCTCAATACGCAGGTGCCTATAGTGCTGCAACTATAGACAAAGCTTCTAAAGTCTCCCAATTAATGAAACAGAAATACTTACAGATAACTATGTTAGAGGAACAAGCCACAGAGAATCAGAAAAATATTGTTCAGCTGAAAAAACAATTACAAGATAAGGAGCTCAGATCTAAACAGCTAGAAGAGCAGCTTAGCATTGAAAATAAGAAGATTGATGAACAAGCCTTGAACAAACATCAGCAGTTGAGTCAAGAGGTAGAAAAGTTACAAAATATTCTGCAAAATGAGAAAAATGCCAAGATTGAACAAGAGAAAATATTCTGATCAGCATTGGACGAGTTCAAGGATTACCCTAAAATGGATCAATTCAAAATTGAAGCTCTTGAAATGAACAAAATGCTATCTCAGCAGTTAAATGAATTTTGTCTAAAGTTGGCACAAGTTGAACCCTTGTGTGAAATAACATCATCTTTGATAGATGAAGCAGTCACTCTCAGGAAAGAAATTGATGATGTTGATTACAAAATTTCTGAATTCCTTTCATGGCAGGATACAGAGCAGGGAAGAAAAGCTAATCTTCCCAGAATTGAGGAAAGACACAAAGAAATTTTATTTATGGAATGGGAACAACAGCTAATGAAATTAGAAAGAGCCATATCAAGAGCTAAAAGTATGATGAATAATATTACACAGTTGGTTAATGATATCTTGTATGCCACTACTTTGATCTCAGATTGTACCCCAGGAAAATTACCAAAAGTAAAAGAAGTTGATTCCAGGTGGAAGGAAGAGATAATCAATAAGAATCAACAGATTAGCAAACTTCAAGGAATTTCATGGGATATTATGTGGACTTATCTAATCAAGCCACACAGTCAACAAATGGCCATCAAATTCCTTTCAAATGCTATTCATTGTATCATTCCTGAATTCTCTGATGCTACGTATACTGGGAAGTTACATTCAAGGCTAAGTCATCCAACGGAAGTCAAGGATATGCTCAAAATTTGCCATCTGGGCACATCGAACGTAGGAGATAATCAATGAATCGGTTTCACTTCAATATAGCAATTATGTTTAGAGATTTCCGATGAGATAGATTGTAGCAGTAGTTTTAGTTATTTTGTTTTATTTTAAGTTCCTATTTAAACCCCTTTCATGCATTTAGAAAGGGGTCCTGAATTTGTAATATTTTGACTTGCATGTTACATTTTTGTACTCCATTGATTCTTATATTTTTATAAAGGATCACATCTGGTGATTTTATGGAAAATTTTCTTTAAGAATTGAATTTTTGTATCTTGGAGTTTGTTTTACATTGAAATGCTGGATTTGGATATCGAATTGCATCGAGAAAAGTATCAAGATGGATACGGTATTTCTATCTATTCACTGCTAATTTTCTTATGTTATGAGATATTCTCTATAAAAATTGCTATCATTTATATGTACTTGTTTTACAATATTTCTTTATACATATAATTTCTGAGTGTATAGAAATATTCATCTCTTATAGTATATGAAAATGATATATAAAATGATGAATGCAATGTGTTACTATAGCTCTGTTTAATTTCTTAAACAGAGTTATCTTTATTTGTTACTGCATGTTTCAATTAAACTAATACATTTTCATGTTTATTGATTTGATTGAAACAATTTTTAAAGTTGTATTCATATTTGATACCTGGGTTAGTTTTAGAATTATTTATCAGTTATAGATTAAATTAGATAGATTTTTTATGTCATTTTAGTCCCATTTTCCATTCATCCAATCATTCCATCACCAACCCATTTAAGTTATTAGGAAACTGGTCCTATCAATCCAATCGGAGCCACCACACCAAACGAAAAAGGAGTTGTCCTAAGGTCCCAACCGGGTGGTTTTCCCCCAATGTTTGAAGCAGCGATTTTCTAGGCTTCAACAGATCCATAACTCAAGTTTTTCATAAAACCATGCTTATAACCAACATATAACCAAAATAATAACAATGATATAACAAACATCAAATCCACATGACAACAAATACATTTACTCGTGAAATACAGGGGAAAATAGCTCTTATTAACATATCCAAAAGCCAACAAATTCAGGGACTTCCACGTACCACCAACCATAGAATGAGCTGAACCAAATCTCTCTTTCAGACAATCACCCTTGCGCCATATTCCAAGCATGAATGTGGGATCTCATCTAGTAAACCAATCAAAATAAAACCAGGGCTTCCAGAGGCCAAACTACCTCAACCCTCCGTCAATGATTCCACCTCATAGTCATACATCACTAACCATCACCAGATCAGTATCTACCCAAGTTGTCTAGGGCTCCAGAAAATTTGTTCCAACCCGGCTATAGGACTAGTAACTCAACCCAAAACTGTCGTGGGGCTATAAATCATTTTTCCAATCAAGGCTCTAGGACTAGTAACTCAACCAACCAAGGGCTCCAAAGAGTTTGTCCAACCAAGGCATCTAGGACTATTAACTCAACCAAAGTTGTTCTAGGACTTCCAGAGCGTTTATCCAACCAATGCCTCAAGAACTAATAACTCAACCCATAGCCTTAAGGAACATGAACACCAATCAAAAAACAAAAGGGAAAATCCCCAATACCATGGCTATCCAAGAAATGGAAAGGATACATAAAACCATTGTCAAATCAGGCAATCCTCCATGCCAATGAGATATCATAACCAAATAACCACATGCATACACCATGCATACAAAATATAGCAAGGAAAGCATACATGCAACGCGATACCTGCAAATCAATCCCAATGTAGTTGTTGATACAATTTTTCTCTTGTGATTTCTTTCTTTCCTTTGCCCTCTTTCTCCAAATACAGGTGAATTCGAGAGTGCTCCAAGCATGCTCCAAGAATACTCTAAGTGTGCAAGAGTATGAGAGAGAGAGAATAGAAAGAGATAGCTCCACCATAAAACTGACGAAAACAATGAATTGATCCTCATAAGCCTTTTTATCATTGAGGCCTCTATTTTCTTCATTTTCCTTCATTTTTCCTTCAATTTCCTCCTCATGAAAAAATGTGAACTTTCACCTTCCCTTTCTCCTATTTTCCATTATTTCATAAATAAAAATACAATTAATGCCTATTTTCCTTTTCCATTGCTTTTGAAAAGTTCCTTAGCCACAATAAACCAAATGAACACCCACTATGATGTTTTTCCCACCATTCAACTTGGAATATGTGTCCCATAACCATGGTCTTATATTTTTTTTACATGGAAATTTAACCAGGGGTTGTTACATATTATTTATGGATTTTTGTACGAGTTTTTTGATTACTTGAGATTGATTACAAGATCAATTTTCTACTATGGCTACTACATTTAAACACAAATATAATTTACCAGTTGATTTCTAATCTTGAAAATGTTCAACTAGTTTTGATCATTAGAATGGATGACCTTACTTTGTTATATTTAAACTTAGAGTTGTGCTTTAGAGTGCTTAAGTCAACTTCAAGGGACCAAGAGTTATATTTGTACCACAATTTCTTATGTTTTGACATCACCACAATGAAATTTAGAGTCTCATTGCATTTTCAAACCTTTTTGTTGCTCAAGCTACGATAGAAAAATATGTAAACTCTCATCTTTTGTAGAAGGTTTCTCGTAGTGAAGTATTTCCACAAGCCAAAGGCATCAACTCTGGTCATAAGTGACATTTATGTGAAGTTCTATCTTTCTACTTCATCCTTGTCTAATAGGGTATGTTTAACAGGACAAAGAGTATCATGTTCCCCTAATGCATATTTTAACCAAACTTGAAGTTGTCGATCCTACTATTCTTTTAATGGTTAATGAAAAATATCTTCATCTATCATTGAGAATATTAGCAACAAATCATACATGGATACTTAGTGGATATCCATGTGAAAAAATATTTATGAATATAAATGCATTGTGGGATTCAAGCTAGCATGTGTTTTTGGATACTATGAGCAGATTACTTATCATGAGTCTAAATTTTTTTATCATTTGTATTTATGGTAGCTCATATCCTTAAAGGTGCTCTTGATTGTGTGTAATTAAATTGTTGGCAGAATTTAAGCACCTATTTTTTGTACTCAATATTTTGAGCCAAAGAATGGAGGTAGACAATTTATTAAGGAAAAAGGTGCAACAATCTAATAAATCTCTATGAGTATGGGTTGTATGGATGTAAAAACTTGAGGACTATCAAGATGAGTGTAGTGACTCTATGCCATATCATACATCTTAGGATTATTAGAAGAGGAAACTAAAGGTTCCTATCTTGTGTTCCTACCTTTATTTGGTTCCTCACCACCTCCTTTACCTAAAATGATAAGATCTTATTGTACAAGGATGGTGGAGGAGCGAGAAGGCTTATCCTCAAGATTAGCAAAGGGGTTTTCAGCCAGACAAACATCTTTCGTAACGGAAGGGGGCTTGCTACAATGGTCACTATAACTTCTAACTTAATCAAAATTCCATTATTCACAAATAAATACGTCATCATCATCGATAATATCAAGAACCTACAGTGTTTTTGTAACCTTCTCTTTGTTGGGTGCAACTTTGGTTGAAATTATGCTCATGGATTGATCCATTGCAGGCATCCTTAAGGATATAATAAAAAAAGCAAGTAATTTGAATTTTTCAATGCATTGACAAAGTTCTATGTGGGATTCTTTCTAAGATACTTGGTGGATTATTGTCTAACAAATGATGTGCTAGTATCCTTTGAATGATGATTTAAACTAGGAAATAACAATATTATTGAGGCCCACCTTAACCTCTTGATCTGTAATGATAATTTCACCTAGATTTTGGTCTTATGAGGCTTGGGGAAATTCACCTATAAGAGGGCCTCACATTTGATTATTCATAACATAGAAGCACCATTGACTTCTACCTCATTGCTTGAATTATAGGTGGTGGAATCCCCTACAACCATTTGCTTATGCTTCTTTTCCACGTGGACTCTAAATGTCATTGTGATGGACTTGTTCCCATTGTACTTTATGAGGTCTTGTAGATTATCACATTATTTTGAGAACATAATTGCCACTATGTCTAATTTTTCCTTCTTCTCAATTCTAAGCCAAGTAGAGACTACATTCACATGAATGGAAACATCAAAATCTCACAAAGATCACTAACATACATCCTAGGTTGATATAGAAATGTTATTGGTCCATGCTAAACTTTAAAATTGATTCATAGTGGTACATGGGGGATTCTTATGGTGTCTCGAATGGCCACTATCATATTATTATACCAAGATTGAAAATATTTCTTGTCGTAGATGAAATTATCCTCATCCTTTTGGAGCCTTAAAGGTAAAAATGTAATGGACTCTAAGTCACTGATCTCGGGAGAGGTAGTGTTGTGACCCACTTGGGGATTCCAATGTTGCATGGAAAAAGGTACCAAGATATAATCATACTTAGAATGGTATCCTATAGCTTGGGAATTCATCACCACATCCACTAAACTCATTCACAAAATATTTGCACTAGCTAGTTGTGGTGGTCTTAATGCATGGCCTTGTAAGAAATAAGGTATTCTTAATGCATTCTCGCGAATAATAATTATTTACAATGTAAAAATTCAAAATTTGACTAGCCATTTTAATAATAGAATTGTTGATACGCTTCTCAACACCATTACTAAATTGGTTATGTTGTATTTGATATACATTGTTTTCCCTTGTCTTGTTGGATCTCTTCACATATTAGAAGGTTATGGTGTTGTTTGTATATTTATTGGAAAAGCTTTCCAGATCCCTCATGGCCTCTACATTAATAAGGTAAGTACTTTCCATCCAAAGGCACCCTTATTGTGCATTACTAAGCAAGAATTTAATGCATTGAGCTATTGCCCTAGTATTACCAAAGGTAGTTGCTACCATCAACACATTCATTAATGTGGAGTTTTGTAATGCCTAAAATTTTGGCCTCAACTCCATACTCACCTGTCTCATATGTGTTTTGACTGCCAGCTAATAAACATCTACTTGTAACTGTACAAAGAGGTTCACTATATTAGAAATCATGATCAATCATCTAAGTGGTTTCTACCTGGCTTTTTAAGTCCTTGATATAGTTGACCTTAATATCCATAACTTCATCCAAGATGAGTTCCCTTCGTATAGGCTGGTAATTGAAGTTCATCTTCCCCGTGTCTTGTACCTATTCATTACGATGGAGTTATTAAACTATTTGGAAATATTGTTGAATATGTATAGGGGTGATTTCACTATTGCTATGAAAGTGCATATGGAAGGAACTGCTTAAAAAGTGAACTCCTTCGCTAAAAAAATTAAAATGTAACACGCCCCTCCCCACATTTACTTGCTTTTACAAGCCCTTCATGTTAATGTGAAGAGGAATTCCTCTATGACATGACCTGACCTCCTAGTTCCAGTTAAGGAAGTGGGGCCTACAACTGAGACTTACTGACCTTGCTCGGGAACCACAGATCACTAGAGGATGAACAACCACCCCAGGTGACCAATCCCTGAGTTGGATCCATTTTTCTCGGACCTAAACCTATAACCGCACCCTTGACACTGTCTACATGTGGTTGTGAGCCGCCAACTGCACTCACAAGCCTTGCTCCATGCGGTTATGACCTCAGGTGTCTAGTTTTGTAACTGTAGTCCCGAGATCTGAGCCACTTTTCTAGGCTAGCCTCCAAACCATTTCCCAGAACTTCCTTTAAATTTCCATAATCACATTTAACATTATGGTAAAGCTAAAAATTCAAACTTGAAGCCAGAACTTGACCTGGACTCACTAGAATATACTAGAAATTTCGTCAAACACATGGTAAACATGTAAGATATAGGTCATGAATGTATATATGAGTGTAAATATTTTTACTTTAGCTTAAATTCACCGATAATGTCTAATTCCCACTCAAGTAGGTTCAACAACACTTGTTATTCCATGCATTCATCAACCATTCATTAACTTATCAACGCATGAACAAGATACATCACTAGAACATATTATAAAAGCATGCTTATAACCATCATATAACCAGAATAATAACCATGACAAAACAATCATCAAAGAATCATAATAACACGTACAAATTCTCATAGGGTATAGAAAAATAACTCCTATTAACTCATGCAAAATCAAACCAAGTTGGGGACTTCCATGTACTACCGGACCATAGATTGAGCTGAACCAAAAGTTTCTTTCAACCAATCACCTGTGTGCCATATTCCAAGCATGGATGCAGGATCTCATGGGATAAACCAAGACATAAAAAACCAATGGAATCCAAATGTTAAACCACCTCAACCCTAAAACTACCATGATCTCACCTAAACCATCCCAGAGATCACAAAACCAAGCCAAGCTTGGATGCCTCGAAATTTCTTCACCATACCTTAAGGAATTTTCTTGTCTCCACCCACTTGTAGAGGGCTTCCCAAAGAAAACCATCTCCACCCCCAACCCTTGAAAATTTTCCTGAGACCACCTCACTCGGTTCCAAAACCTTCCAGCAATCCAAAGCTCAACCAAGAAATGAATCCCAACACGCCATAATTATCCAGGAAATGACAAGTCAAGGTTGAAACCATTGTAAAACCAGGAAAAACCCATGCCAATGGCATCAAATGAACCAAATAAACAAATGCATGTACCATGCATTCACACCTCAACTGAGAATTCAAACATGCAACCTCTTACTTGCAAAATCTTCCTGTTGAAACTGTTGATCCAACCTTCTCCTTACTTTCCTTGCTTTGCTTGCTTTCCTTGCTTGGCCTTTCTTCTCCTCTTCCTTCCTTTGCTTTCTTGCTTGCTTTCTCCTCTTGTAACTCTCTCTCTCTCTCTCTCTGAAACTAATTCCAAAAAATAAAAATAAAAGTAAAAAAATGTGAACTGGTTCTCTGGAGCCTTTTTATTATTGATGTCTCTATTTTCTTCATTTTCCTTAATTTTTGTTATAATTTCCTTAGCATGTAAATATGCGTCTCTTCGCCTTCCTTTTCTCCTATTTTCCTTTATTTCTCATAAATAAATTCCAATTAATACATCTTTGCTTTTGCCAATGCCTTTGTCAATTTCCTTAGTCATAAATAAACCGAAAGTGATGCCCACTAGGATGTTTTTCCAAACATTCAGCTTGGAATACGTATCTCGTGACCTTAGTCTTATTTTTCCTTTATCAACCTTTATTACATGAAATTTTAACCTAGGGTTCTTACAAAAAACATGAAAAATGGAATAAGCCCAAAATTTGTTTTGCTAAATCCATATAATTATCAACATAATTACCAAGTATCTTGAGAGTTCACATATCCCATAGATGAAGAGGCAGGACATGTAAGTGAATTCAAAACAAGGATCAAGGTACGGATTTCGTTAGTTGGACCAAAATTCATGTTCCATTTGTTAAAATAGAGTTTTCTTGTTTCACGAAACCAATGACCTCCTTTGCAAATTATGTTCTAATCTTTTGCAAAGTCAAAAGAAAAATAAAAAGGTGTTATAGGCCCTCTTTACATAAAAGGTCTACATTATCCTTCTCACTTGTAGGGTTTAACTTTTCAGAACCTAAGGTTCTAGGTTTTGTTGAGATTGTCAAGTTTTAAAATACTAACTAATTATAACTTTTTTAAGGTAGACACTTACTTTATCTTACAAAGAATTGATTGAAATTTTTATTTTGAAAACTTCTTCCAACAAGATTATGAATTTGAAAGCTTCTTTATTAACCTTTTTATAACTATAACTTATAAAAATATTAAAATACTTAATTTAATTGTGATTTTAAATGAAAATGTTTTTGTAGCTCAAACTCAACATTATTATTTTAGAATTGATTTTAGAGTACATTACTTCCCAAATCAAATTATTTAAAAATATCTCAAAAACTCAATAAATGGGCATTAAGTAGAGAATGCATGAATTTAATAAATTATACTATGAATATTGAGAAAAGCAGTGGGATCAATTGAGAATGGTTGTTGCAACTTAAAATAAGTAATAAAAACTATTAGACTCAATATGAACAAAAATATGAAATTGATTTTTTATTGCAGTTGTATTGTCACGCCCTAGAGTTGGCATGCCTTTAATCAAGGTGTGTGCCATGGGTGACATCATGATTGCAAGAATTGCGACAAACATAACACAAGAAATATGACGAAGGAGGATGTTGGGCGAGAGTGCACCAACACGAGGTGTCGAAAAACCAAAAATTTGGATTTGCATTGGGCACATGTGGGAATTTTGGTGGCACGGTGGATGTGAGTGACTCATGAGCACCCAGATTGGTCTAATGATGGGTGAGGAGGCCCTATATAACATCATGAGAGATATCATGGATGCCCTAAAACACTAGCCAAAAATGCCCCTATACAAGTGAATGAATGTTAGATGAGTTTGACCCGAGGCAATTTGCACTGAAGGGGAGGGTGCCATGGTGGAAAAATTGGTGGGAAAAGTCCCCAAGACGACAAAATAATATGGGCAAGACGAGTTTAGGGTGTGTCAGCTACACAAGATGAAATGAGTGAGATGATCTGAGTGCGTGTTGGTCGGGCAAGAAGAGTGAGATGATCTGAGGGCGTGATGTCTAAGTAAGATAAGCCGAGGACACATCGTTCAAGTGAGATGAGCCAAGGGCATGTAATTCGGAACAAAATTTGAGGATGTTGAGACAATATTTTTTGGCATTCAGGCATAATGATGAGCCATCCTAACCCAAGGCGCCCAAAACATGGGTGAGCCAACCCATGCGACGATGGGATGATAAGTGAATCCAACTTAGTGTTGAGTGAAAGAACCACATGAAGAGACAGGGATGAGTCATATAAGTAAATGACTCACACGATGAGGAAGGCACATAACACAACACAATGGAACACAACAAAATACACAACTGAACATAAGAGACAAGCAAGGGAGCTGAGTGAAGGACCTGAGTTCGGGCAAGGAAGGAGGAGTTGGAACAAAGGATCTTGCTTGCATTTGTGCAAGACTCGAGGTATTTTGGTAATGGAATTGAACTAGCTCGTATAGGGTGAGACGACCTGCATTAGGGTGGAAGGGCGACTCGGTAGGGTTTAAAGGTTGAAAAGTTAGGTTCTTTGTATTCACTTGGTGTTTCTTGGTTCTATGGATTTGTGGATCAAGAAATTGTTTTGGGGGATGTTGTTAATTGTGGATTTTAATAAACCAGAAGGCCAATGACCCATTTTATTTATATATGTGTTCATGTGTATAATGATGTTAACGTTAAATTTATGGCTTACATATAATTCTCAAGTCTTTATGAATGAAAGTCTAATTTGAAGTGACAATAAAATTGCCCATACTATATCGAAGAATTATGATATTCTGCTAAGTAATTAATGGTATAGAGATTATATAAGTAAAATTATTGTGAAGTGTAGTCTAGGTGAAGTAACTTTGTGCTGCACAAGGTAAAGGTGAGACATGTTGGTGTTACATGGTCGAGGGATTTTTTTCCTCCCAAAAGGCACCTACCACCTTGTGACCATAGGAGTTCCTAGGGTCGTGACAAGTGGTATCATAGTTGCCGCACACAAGCAGAGATAGTGATATGTACCATATAGAGGTGGTAACAAAGATACCATACATAAAATAAGACAGTGATATTGAATAGGTGGTTTCAAAGCAGAGTAGATACAAAAAGTGGTAGAAGAACTAGAAATATTGTTCTCCTACTCACAGGTGGTATCAAGCTACCATTCAGCTTGCAGGTGGTGAATAACTATTGATTACATATAGGTAGTATCGAAGGAAGGAAAGTTGAAGGAATATTGCAAAGAAAAATGCATTTTTGTTTGCAATTTATTGGGGGAATGGGCTTCTATAATCGATTTCTAGGTGGGCAAGGGGTTTTGGCTATTAGTTTTGGAACATACTGCAATTTGGAAATTTAAAGTGAGCTTGATTAGGTCACATCTGGGAAGAAGCGGGTCATGATGATGAACACTAGGTCTTACCCAGTGAACCAAGATGAGGTAGAACTATCTGAGAAGGTATGATATCTTGAGATGACATTGTTATGAATGGTAGAAGGCATGGAAGGCCATGACAAGGAATTTGAAGAAATATGAGCAGAAATTTATGATATTAAGGGGGGAATTGATTCAATATTCTACTCCACTGAATTTGTAGTAAGACAAGCCCAAGATTAGGAAGATCAAATGAAGGACTTAGAGGATCAAGTGAAGTCACTTGTGGCACTCACAAGAGACTAGACTGATAATATTTCAGTATTGACAAGTTGTATGGAATAGTTCAAGTAGTTCATCTATGAAGGTGAAGTTGAAAGAACCTGAGATGTATGATGGGATAAGAAACATTAAGGTGTTGGGTAATTTCTATTGGGATATGGAGAAAATGTTGGAAAAAATGAAGGGTCGTTTTGAAGAGAAAAAATTTAATGCAACAACCATGTATCTCACAAGAATAACAAAAATTTGGTGGAGAACTAGGGTTGAGGGCTTAGCAGCGAGTCACATCATGGATATAATTGAGACTTGCACAAAGCTTAAAGAGGCTTTGTTGTGCAATTTGGACTAGGGAATTGAGAATGGGTGGAAATGGATCATCTAGAGAGCTGAAGTAATATCCAAACATATATTAAAGAATTCTCAAGTCTTATGTTGAAGCTTAGAGATATGCATGAGACTGGCAAGGCATACCACTTTATCAACAATCTCCTACCATAAGCAAAGAAGGATGTTATGAAGTAGGGAGTCCAACTCTTTCAAAAACTATCACCGTTGTAGAGAAACTTCTTGATTACTAGATATATGGTAAGGATAAGGAGGAGATGTAGAGTGATAAGAGCAAGAATAAAAATGACCAAGAGAAAGGGAATACTTCAAAAGGAAGGAAAACCATCCGGTGTAGTCAAAGGAAAGAAGCCAACATCTTGTTGGATTTTTAGAGAGGATCAATTGGAAAGGAATTGCTCGATTAAGCATAAGGTGGCTACTTTGGAGCAGCAATATGTAGCTAAGGTTGGGATGTTTCAGGTAGTAGGGTCCTCATTAGAGAAAATAAGAGACCTGAATACAATAGTGAGGATGGCCACCATATTCAATAGTGAACATCAATTTTGTGGTGATACATGCAAATAGTTGAACAAAAACAATAAGGAGTCTCTTCTCTCGTGACATGTGAATATCATGTTCGCTTTGATAGACATGGTAGAGAAGTTGCAAAAAAAGGACAAGTAAATTAGAGCAAGCAGAGGAGACCAAGATGGCAACAATAGTTCAAATATGTGACCAAGGAGAGGTGCATTGGTATGTTAAGGCCAAGAAGGAGGCTAGTATACCAACATTTAGCTCAGGAGGTTGGCCATAGGATTGAGATATTGAGAGGCTTGCTGAGGAAGAAGAGGGTATGATAGTGTCATATCCTCCTTTGTTGACTTACATGATGAGGAAGTATAAAGGGATGCTTCTAGGAGATCCTATGGGAGATGAGGGTGGAGGTCATCATTACCAACAGTGCTATTCATCTCATTGATCCATGAGGAGATGGCTTTCTATTGTAGTCATATGGTGAGCTGATATCATGGGGGTGCCTAGGGTGGTAACTCTATAACAATATATTGATGGATTTATGATGATATGAGATCAAGGATATTACATTGTCAGACATGAGTTCTTATGGAGCTTGGTGTAATGATCAGATTAAATACCTGATTAGCCAAGCCTCATGAGGGGATCCAACACATGTTGATATGTAGGAGTGATTTCCAGATATGCAATTAGAGATATCATCTGGGCGAACTTCATCATGATGACAACATCAATGCAAGATGACAGGAGGGTTGTGGTCAGATTATTACTGGGATGACAATAACTTTGAGTGGGGTAGGATGTTAGCCCCTAGAGTTGGGCACACATTTAACTAAGGCGTACGCCATGGGTGACATCTCCATTTCAAGAATTCTAATGAACATATTGCAAGAAATGTAACGAAAGAGTATATTGGGCGAGTGCGTGCCAATGTGAGCTGTCAAAAAACCAATACTTGAGATTTCAATTGGGTTCGTGGGGGTAGCTTGGTGGCATGGTGGATGTGAGTGATTGAGCACCCAAATTTTCCTAATGATGGGTGAACATTCCTAGGATGAAACCATGAGAGCAAACATGGATTCCCCAAGACACAGGCTAGAATGCTCGTAAATGAGCGACCAAATGTTAGAGGAGGTTATCCTGGGATGAGTTGGATCGAAGGGGAGGGTTTCGTGGTGGAATGGGTGGTGGGTTGAGTCCCTAAGCTGAGAAATACAAGTTGAGGGTGCTTTCGCTAAGCGAAATGAGACCAGTGAGATGAGTTGAGGGCATATTGGTCGGGCTAGACGAGCCGAGGGCACATCAGCTGAAACAAAATTTAAGGTTGTTGGAGCATAATGATGAGCCGAATCGACCCAAGGTGCTCAACACATGGGTGATATGACCCATTCTACAGTGGAATGACAAGTCAAGTTGACCTAGCGTTGAGTGGGAAAACCATACAAACAAATGGGGATGAGTCGTATAAGTAAACTACTCAAATGATGAGGAAGACACACAACACCTCACAACAAAACACAACATAAGACACAACCAAACACTAGAAATAATGCACAAGGGAAGACCGGGGGACTCGAGCGAAGGAGTCGAGTTTGGATAATTAAGGGGGATATGGAACAAATCCTCAGGCCTATAGTCATGTAAGGCCCAAGGTTTTTTAGAAGTCGAACTAAATCAGCTTGTCTAGGGTGAGAAAACTAGCGTAGGGGAAGAAATGACCATAGTAGGTGGAAGGGTGACCCGATGGGTCCGAAGGCTGAAAAAGTAGTTTATTTTTATTCATTTGGGGTTTCTTGGTCTATAGATCCGTGGACCGAACCATTGTCTCAGGAGATGTTGTAAATTGTGGATTTCAATAAAATAGAAGGTCAATGGGCATTTTCTTTATAAATTTGTGCATGTATATGATATTGTTAATGTTGAATTGATGTTTTGCATATAATGCTCATGTTTGTATGAATGTAAGTTTAATTTGAAGTAATAGTAAGATTATTGTATTATATCAAATAGTTATGATATTCTACTAAGTCGAAAGGCATAAATATTATATAAGTAAATTTACTATGAGGCATAGTCCGAGCAAAGTAACTATGTGCTCTACAACGAAGAGGTGAAACATGTTGGTGCCACGCACTTAAGTGATCACGGTGCACCCAAAAGGCGCCTTCTGGCCGTAGGAGGCCTCGAGGTCGTAACATGTATGTATTGGAGACATATCATAACCTTTACATGGATAATTATTAGATTTTAAAATTTATAAAATTAAGATAATCAACAAATAAATCTACTTTGATTATTAAGAAAAGCGGTTAGAACAAACTAAAATAGTTGTCAAAATTTAAATGAAATAATAAAAACTAATGACCTAAATATAAAGTTTTTAAAAGGAATAATAAAAACTAACCTAAAATTATTAATTTTTTGAAATTTTGCAAAATTATGGTGATAAACTAATAAATTCTATTTAGAGAGAGTTTTTTTTTTTTTTTTGGGATTAATCACATAGATAATTTAGTGGTCAACGTGTTTCAAACCACCCAATGTGTTCCATCATCATAACTAAGATGGACAACCTCATCTAAGCTAACAATTAAATAGTGTAGAGCTACACGATGGAAAAAGAATTACAACGATCAAATTTTTAACGATAAAAAATGAATTAATTCAAAATATACCTAAAAAATATTTATTTACATGAAACGTATAAGAAATGGAATTAAAAATCAAGAATTCTTTAAGTACAACTTTTTGGAAAGCTTTTCGGTTTATTTTTCGATCTAATTTGTCTATAATCCGGCAGGGATTCATTGAAATCACAAGTTTGACAGGTCAACTCTTCACCATCAAAGTGCCACGATGGTTTTTGAGGGCGTTGAAATCATATATGCAGTGAAAGAAAAACAGTTTAAGCAACACAAATCAATATTTGGCCACAATTTTTTTCACCAGATTCCGGCTAGAATTCCGCCAGAAACTCCAAAAAGTCACACTTAATGACTACATTAAAAATATCGAATATTATAAATATTGAATAGAATATTAAACAAAATAAATGAATAGAGAAATAAAGGGCCAAATTGAATAAAATAATAATAATAATATATTAATATATGTACCAATGTAAAACATGTATTTATGTATATTTTTAGGAAGATATAACTTTAGGTATATATTTTTTTGCCAAGAAAAAAACTATAATTTCATTCATATGTAAAAACAAAATTGCATTTAGCATACATACCAAAGAGATAGTGCATTCTTCAAGATGATTCCCCCATCCTATTGGGAAAAAAAGTTATTTAAGAGGCCATCATGAGAATTCATATGAACACTAGGCTTAAAACCAATTCAGAAAATTCATACAAATATAATCATAAGATAGATAAAAGTCCAAAAGTAAACACATGTATATGTATGTGCAAAGGAAAATTTCTATACTTCCCTTTGTAGGCAGAGAAATAACAAAAATCAAACTATAGAAATACAGTGCTCCAAAAATACATGTATCCAAAAACATGTAATAACACCTTCGGTGACTCAAAAAGCCAAAAAATGGCATGTGCCAAGCCATGCCTCACATCAGCTGAATCTCGTCCATATAGGGCCTGTGGTAAAATTTTGATCTGTCCTGGCCCTGTAACGTAATTATCTGCCAGAGCCCCCTATTCAAGAGAGAGTCTACTTTAGACATTTTGTCGGCTTCCTGGTTCCTTGTCATGTAGATATGCCTGCAAGAGAAATGTGTGAAAGAAAGTCCCAGTTTGCGGATATCATCCACAATGCTAACCAAATTAATATTTCTGTATTTTTGAACATCATTAACCCAATTAACCACCAATAATGAATCACCAAAAATTTGAATTTTGTCACAACCCTTTACAATGGCAAAGGTTATCAGAGATCTGCATGCTAATGACTCCGCCTAGTTGTTTGTTCCCATTCCCATACCAATTTTTACTTGAAAGGCCTGTTGCTAGGTCAAATTGAGATTAAAACCACCTCCCACTTGATTCCCATCCCCTTGGGATGCCCTATCAAAGAAACCCCATGGCATAGGAAAATCAAGAACACCCCTACCCACTTGAATGTATTTTACTTGAGGAAAATGTTTTAGGATGGCCAGTCCCTCTGCTACAATCCTCCCCGCGAAGGATGAGATCCCTTGGAAAATTTCCTTATTTATGGCGAGGAAACTGCCCCAACAAACTATAAGAGGGAGTGCTTGGATTACTCTTATTTCCCTATCTTGAACCCATCTCGCCCAGGAGTCAACAAATGTAGGACCTTCACACCTGCATTATAAACCCAAACTAGAACTACAATCCTTCCACACCTATTATGTAAATGGGCATGTCATGAAGAGATGGTTGATCGATTTATTATCCCCTTGCACAGTGAGTACCACCCCACGCCAATTGTAAATTTGTGTTGCAATATCACCTAGGTTGGAACTTTGTTTTCCATGATGCCCCAAATCAGAAACTTCACCTTCTGTGGACATGCCTTCCAGACCACCCTCCACCACCACTCTGGATCAACCATTAGAGCCAGAAAATTCAAGAAAATATAACCAATTTTAAAGAGTATATACCAAGTGGTGAGGATGACCACACAAGCTCGTCTTCATTGTCTTAGAGTCTAATATGAGCTATCAACAAGGAATCCACATATTTCCTTCATTCCTCGTGTAGCCCTTTAGGAATATGTAAGGCTTCTACAGAAATCCAAACTTGTATCCATAGATTTGTTGCAGCGGTATTTCCAATTTGGATGAGTCTAGTAAAACCTTTGTCCCAGAGGTTAAAATTTTTTTTTTGGGAAAGTATATGTCTATTCCCACTCCTCGAGAAAAGATCATACCCCAATCTCACCCTGTGCCCATTCCCAATCTTCTATGCCAACCCAAAATCAGTTAATTCGAAGGAACTTAATACTAACCTCCAAATGGATGATATGTTGCATTTGGGCTTGTTTGGCCACTGAATCTAATCCTCGAGGGAATCTGGTCTTATATATTTTTGAGTGACAACTTCCATCCATAAGTTGGATGTAGTAAGGAGTCTCCACCTTGATTTTGTTGCAAGTGCTTTGGAAAATAAAAAGTTATTTTTAAAACCCATCCCCCCAGGAGTTTAGGGATTCATAGCTTTGACCATTTTACCCATGGAAACATAAAAGCTTCTTGAGATCCTTCCCATATCAATTTAAAATATATTCTCCTTGCTTTTTCCAAAACCCTTTTCAGAATCCATAGTAGTGACATCCAGTAGACAAGGATCGCCTTAAGCTTTGACTTAACAAACATTAGGTGACCTGCTCTAGAAAGCCATATATGGCTCTAGTGGGATAGTCCCTTTTCCAAGTTTTCTAGAAACCAAAACCAATTTTTTGTTCTGTAGTATTTAGGTTTTAAATGGAATCCCAAGTATTTGAGGCGTGAGTCAAAATTCAAAATCTCAAACTGATAAAACATTTTGATGTTATTGATCTCTTTTCAATCCAAGTTGTGTATAGCATTTGAGGATTTTGAGGCTTTGATGACCATCCCAGTCACTTTGCTGAAGAGCTCAAGGATTTTGTGAAGATTTTGCAGGTCCATTAGAGATCCATCACAAAAATTAGGATATCATCTACAAACAGTATGTGTGTAATAGCTATATTTTTTTCTACACTTACACCCTTTAAATCACCTCTTTGTTTGGCAGCCTTCAACATCCCGCTAATACCTTCAACAAATAACAAAAAGAGGAGGGGGGATAGGGGACAACCTTGTTTAAGGCCTCATTCGTCTATGAAGAAAGGAGATGTTTCTCTGTCAATAAGAATCGTGAATGATACAGAGACCATACGATTCATAATCCAATTTATAAAAGGAACCTCAAACCCCAAATGTGTAAGAAGGAGGCATATAAAAAGCTAGCTAACTCTATGATATGCCTTGGAGAGGTCTATTTTGATGACAACTCCTTTGAGTTTCTAAGTTTTTATGTTTTGGAGACCCTCTTGAGCCACCCCTATTGCCTCATGGATTTTCCTCCCCTCCAAGAAACCAAACTATTCACTGAAAATAGTCTTTGAAAGGGTGGGCTTGAATCTGAGTGCAATCACGTTCGAAATAATTTGTAAATGAAATTTCATAGAGAGATGGGGCAAAAATCCTCAAAAGAATATGGATTATCAACTTTACGAATGAGGGTATTGAACATAGAATTGAGGGTAGGAAGGATTCTACCCTCTCTTCTAGAATCGTTTACCACCTTCATTAGATCCTCTCCCAGAAGGTAAAAGAGGCCTTTAAATAATTCCACAGTCCATCTATCCAATCCTGAAATTTCATCTTTCTAGAAATTTGAAAGAACAACTTTTAATTATTCTTTCGTGACCTCCTTCATATGGGAATGGTTGTCTTCCCAATCCACAAACCCAAAGGAAGAAATTTTCCACCCTAATAACTTCAATAATGGATACTCCTACAGAAGCTTGAAAGAGGTTTATGAAGTGATTTTCCCCAAATCTGCCAAGCCCTCAAAATTTGTAACTTCTCTACTGAGTGATCCTTTAATTTCCAAATTGTATTGGCCATTTTCCGACTCTTCGTATAAGCTTGTATTTTTTTTTTTTTCATTACCCTTCTCCAACCAAATCACTCTACTTTTTAAACGCCATTCAAGCTCCCTTGAGGCAAGGATCTCCTTTCTCTTCGAGATCAGTCTACCCAACTCCTCTTTAGAAAGTTGATGCCTAAAACTCTCCTCAATAGAATCAGATACTGAGCCAACATGTTTTTCAATATTGAGAAGCTCCTCGTGCTCCATGAGCTTCTTCTCAACTTCCCATTCCTTTTTCCTCGCCTTAATCCTCTTAATATTGTCAACAAAGTGTTGGGTTGTAAAGAGTCCAATTTCCTGCTCATAATGCCTCAATTTTGTGTTTACTAATGCTTTGAAGCTCTCATCTTGTAGCTACTCAACATTCATTTTGAAGGGGTTGACTTACTTCTGATTTTGTCCCTTAATTTCTAGTAACACTGGATAATGATTAAATTCTCCACCTCTACCAATCCACTAATGCATAAACGCAAACTTATTCACTACTAAGGAATATGTCAATTCGCTTTGCCACCCTCTCCTCCCCTATCCTCTGATTTCTCTAGGTTGGTTTGGTCCTAATAGGTTGCAATTCGATGAGCTTGCACAAGTCTAAATGGTGTATAAATAAATAAAAGGAACATTTGGCTGAGATCTTGCCCCTCATGATTCAACGACCCTCATAGAAAAAATTAGATCACCACCCACTTTAACATCGATTTGTTAAAACATTAAGTCCAAAATATACCCTCTCTTTCTTAGGCCCATGAATATTTAGAAATGTAAAATTAGTGTCCAACTCCGGAGAAACCCTCCATTCCAAGACCAAATAAGACACTTCAGGTATATAGGCTTGAATTGTGTGGGTATCCCATCCCAAGGCCATACCCCCAAAACGTTCTCTTACATCCAAACCCACAAACTTCCAGTACGGTAAAACCTGCTCTGGAAAATTTCGGATTGTGTCCTCTCCCCCCAATGTCTCCTAAAGGAAAATGACCTAGGGTCATGTTATCACTCCCCTCAACTTCCCAAGGCTAAGAGTGGGATTGAAGGAAGGTAACCACATACCAGGCTTTAGGTCAGGTAGATAGCCCTACCAAGACCAGAGAGGGCTCTCTCATTGTCACTTTGTACTCAATGGATTTCATGGATATCTATTTATGTTACACTAGGTATGTAAGCTCAATAAATAGGATTTTTGTTTGATGTTTTCAGTGCTGGATAGGAATGTCAGTGAGAAGGCTAGGTCTAGGGTTTTTAGGTCTGAATTCCAAGATCAATTTGCAGAGAATGTGTGAGGCTAGATAGGTACCATGAAAGCATTCTTAATTTTTAATTGATTATAGGATGAAATGATAGAAATTTTGAATAAGCACTGAGGTGAATTCATTCATTTAGAAGAACACATACATATCATGTAAACCTTGTATAAAATAGAGCATGAATAGACATGATTCTTGCTTATAAACTTACAAGATAAACACATGGAAGCATGTATCTAAAAGAGGAAAATATATCATTCAACATGAATAGATAAATATACAGAGAAAGAAAAAATGCTCCAATCTTACCACAAGATTCTCAAAGCAAGTTCTGCAAGACTCTTTGATTTCATTCCAAAAGGTTGTACAATAACTCCACTACAAAATAAGACTATCCAACCCAAAAAAAGACTAAAGAGAGTCTACTTATAGAAACAATGAATCATGGCACTTCATAGGGTCGAAATCCCATCCAAATTGCATCATAAAAACATGAGATGAATCATTTCCCAGATTCTAGGGAGGTTAGAAACCATTCCCTAAATTTCAGCATTGAACTAGGAGTGTGTGTCCCCCACATTAAATTACATGTTCGCTCATGATAAGAGGAAAAAAAACAACTCAATTACTATAATTCCAACTCATAGGACAACAAAACCTCGAAATTATGTCATTTTATAAGCTTCGCAAGTGTCCTAAGGAATCCTATGCAGATGTGTAACACTTTATGACAGATGCGTAACAGAACTTTACAGAAGCATAACAGAAGTTTGCAGCCATTTTTAGGCCCTTTTAGGAGTCCAAATCCAATTATAAAAGATAGGTCAACTAGCCCTATGTGTCTAGTTTCCATAACATCTTAATTTTTTCAAAATGACCCATGGGAAGGCCTCCAAAATTTCATTCTCCCAAAGTTACTCCAAAAGTGCAACAAAGCCTCCAAAAAAGTAGCAAAAGCATAGAAAATGAGTGGTTTTTTGGCCTTTTCTGCAAAATTAAAGCTTGTCATGAAAAAATGGTTCTTGATATGTAACGTACTCATCAAAATGAATCCAACCATATAAAAAAAATAATCATTTTGATTCCCATAAAACAAGTGTAACAAAATCTTGTTACGCTTGTATGGAGGCCAATTTTCCAAAATTGCCAAAAATCCAGAATTTTCCAAAAAACGTTATGCAAAACTATGGATTAAAGATGGATCAATATCTCTTTAACCATAAAGTTTTTTGTAAAACTGAGAGAGGTTTTTTTATTTTCATGTTATGAAAAAACACCACCTCCATTTTTCCAAAATAATTTCCCATTTTCTCAGAATCCAAGTTTGAAGTTGATCTCTCAAAATTTGCAGAAGCATAGTGCATTCTAAGCATAAGCATAGCTCCTACTTTGATAGGGATTTTGGAGGCATTCCTAGAGGATTTTTGGACTAAAAGTGGTATTTTTGGAAATCTTAGGATGTCTGCTACAAAATGGAGTCATCAAGCACTGCAAACCCCTTCTCTGAGCCCCTCAAAATTTGATTTGAAGACAACTTGTCCAAAAGTGCAGAAAATGACCTCTAGCAACTGTATTTTGAGAATGTCTCTCAAACCATAACACCTGTGCATAAACTGAAGGAATTTTTGTTCTTTGGCCTGTTATTGAAAAAAACCTCTTTCACTTTTGTAAAATTCATCTCCATTACTTCAGAAACTGATTTTGAATAAAAATTGTCCCAGTGTGCAATGTAAACCCTAGCTTGATCACAAAACTCTGAAAATGATGCCATGGGTCTGAGTTGGCTCAATCCTAGAATGGTGATCTCACTTACAAACTTTCCTCTCACTCTCCATCTTGTCTATCAATGAAAGTATGAAACCCTAGTGTGTAGATGGAATGAGTATGTGTAGTGTAATTTGGAAAAATAGAGTATAGTGATGGGGTAGACTTAGAGGGTGTGATGAAGTGTTTTAAAGCCAAGGAAGATTTTGAAAAATATTCAAGAGATAAGCTTGCATGTTGGCTCCATGATATGAGTGAAATCACGTGAAATGGATGTGATGAAGGTGGTCAAATGAGGGAAACATGGGAATTTTCTAGTGTAACACTTGAAAACTAGCTAGAAATTAGGGTTTGGTGAAAATAGTTCTTAGGAAGGGTATGGATGGTATGGAATTATAGTATGATATATGTGGGAGGTTTAGGATAGTGTTAGATGAAATGGTTAGGGTTTGGCTCAGTGGAATCTTTCAATGATGTGAAGAATTGAAAATATAATGTAGAATGAAGTGAGCATGAAAATCAACAGTAAGCTTGATAAATTGACCACAGGAGGGTATGAGAAGTTCACTTACTATTTTAATAGCTTAAGAAACTGATGCCAATGAGCCTTGAAATTGTTTGACTGTTTTGGGAGCCAAAATACCCTAAACTCAACACTTTCCAGATGCATAACACACCCCGAGCAAAGGTGTAACAATGTGTTCTAGAATCGTAACAGCTACTACAGAAGTGTAACAACTGTGTTCCAGAAGCATAACAGCTACTACAAAAGCATAAAAACTGTGTTCTAGAAGCGTAACAACTGCTACAAAAGTGTAACATAGTGCTTTGGGGTAGTTTATTGCCTTTGTTTGAACCCTTGACTACTATGGAGTCTAATGGAGGTAAGATAGGAGCTCCACCACACATGAAAAGAGAAGAATGAGTTTGGATGAGCCTCTTTTTTCCTTTTATAAGCTTTATAAATGAATTTTTTGTCCTCTAGTGAAAAAAATAACTATGAAGACATTTTTGCCTTTTTGAAATCCTTTGATATTGAAACAAATTTTTAAATATGACAACTTGTATTACTTTATTCTCCTAAGTATTCTAACTCCCTTTAAAAGACTTATATGATGGAAATGAAGGATTGTTTGCCTTGTTTCATGACAAATTGGACTTTTCAAAGGAAAAACAATGACACCTAGACATCAAACCCAGATGAGATGGAGTGAATTACCTAAGACTTCTAAATGAAAATAAATGGGATGACCTTTGAGGTGATGATGGCCATGGATGGGATGAGGGGAGCAACATTTTTGACCTAGACTCCTTCAGTGACCAAAAATTATTTTGAAAACTTGTTTGAAAAGACCAATGAATTTGACCTGTGACTACTAGCGAATTAAATAAAAGAGTATATTTGATCACTGACATATTTACACTAACAGGTCCTTCAACCTCAACTAATCTCCTGAAAGCAAGTCTTTTAGGGTTGCTTTATAACCCTTAACCGTTTAAAGAAAGGACTTTCATCAGGGAACAAAGCCCTGGGCCTTTAAAGCTATAAATGCCCTATCAATTGAGGATTGTCTTCCCGAATTTAGCTCCTTCTTAGCCCGATATTTTTGTAAAGATAGGTGATATTTCTGAACCCTTCCTTTCCCAATGCTAATGGGCACCGAAATTTTTCCTAACCTGGCCAGAAGAACAGACGGGTCAGGGGGGATCCACCTCAACCGTAGATTATAGAAGATTGAGAAAATACCTTCTTCGTCTGAGAAACTAGAGTTATAGGATAAGAAATGGAATGCAAGCCTTCCTGTGAAAATTCCAAGTCCTAGATCTAGAATCCTACTACAACAAACTAAAATACTTCTCCTACTTGTAAATTAGATTTAACAAGTTATTTTGAATATTACTTCTGAAAACATTGAAGCACTTACTTAAGAAGAATTCACTTACTTAAATTATATGTGAAAATAGTAAACTGAGAAAGAGAAATAACACACACAGGACATAATTAATTTTGGACAAATGTCCCCGGAAAAACCTAATGCGGGAAAACCGGTGCAACAAATCTAAGTGTTTTATTATTAAGCAAAAATTAATATGAATACATGTATGACTGTCTCACTGGACAAATCAATTATAGAGAATATGACTGACATAAATATTAGTTAGGTTACCTCATTCTATCACTAGAAATCTTGGCTGATCCGGCCACTGAATGATGTGCCTCTGGCAGGATTTGCGCTACCTCTACACAGTCCAAGTGTCAAATCTCATGGGAACTGCATCACTCAGTTGGTGAATCAATCTGCTCCATAAAAATTTCGATCTCTACCTCCCGTCTCACACCCTAGCATCCAGATTTTGAAATCGACCTTTCAGCAAACCCTCAAATTTCCTCTAGCCCTCTGCATAGCCCTGCATGGCTCTACGTGGCTTTGCGTCAACCTCTCTGGCTCTGTGCAGTAGCTGCTGGATATCTCTCTGCCCTTCTCTGCTGATGATTCTTTAGCTGAGAAGTAGTTCTCTCTGGATATTATCTTTTCCCCTCTCTGCAATGAATAATCACTTAGATCTGGTTTTCGTCTTGAGCACTGCTCACTTCAGAAAATTTGATCCCTTGATCCTTTCGATGTATTTTACAAATGACCCTCAAGCCTTCCTTTATAATCTTCTCGTTGAGGCTTCAACGGCCGAGATTATATCTCCAATCAATGACTAAGATTACATTTAGACTTGATATGATTTTTCTAGAAGTTTAAACCACAGTTTAAATTAATACCAAATAATTATTTTAATTTCCCAAGTTAGACTTAGGGTCCTCATTAAAAATAATTAAATTATCAAATAAAATTGTTTCCGAGTGGAATTTCCCAAAACAATTTCTCGGTTATCTGTAATGCATGTGTTTAAGCCTCTCCAAAAAGTTTGATACTTAGAGCACATCTGATGCTACCACACATCAACACTTCCCCCCATGTCTTTGTAAGGCTACATGAGAATTTCCTGAAGGATAGAGAGCTAACAAGGTTCTGAATTACCTCTGCATTCTTCTCATTACGTGAATTATCCCAATACTACTCCATTACTGAAGAAGGGCTAGAAAATAAAGAGACATAATGAAGGGGGAGAGAAGTACCATCAAATCAATGTCGATGTCCAGTTGGATGTCCATATCCACAGTTCCCTTGTTCATTTGCTTCAGATCAGGTTCCTCTGATGGTAGGACCTCTGCCCCACCATCCACCACTCCCCAGTGAACAACCTTGTCCCCATTCGCCTTCCTTCCATCCTCCAAGACTCCCGATCTAGCTTCAATTGCCACCACAACCTCTCCATCCTCCATACCCCCCTTCCCAACCCTAAGATTGTTAGGCACCAAAGCAGATTGGATCCTCAAAAGGCATTGCTTAAGGTTGTGTACTCAAGGTGATTGAAACTGTTCCCCCTACCTTCCTCTATTTCTTATTTGGTCGGGGTTGGAATTGTTTTGCCTTAAAATACATGGTGCAGTTGCCCAAAAGGTGTCCATATTTGTGAAATGTGTTGCATCTGAAGGGTATCCCTTCATAATCGAGGTCCATGAGCCATTATTTCTCCTTCCTGATGTTCATGGATTGATATAGTTTTCATCTCAAGTCTAAGCTAACCAGGATTCTAGTCATCGAATAGTCCTTGGTTTCCTTATAAGATAAGTTTGCTCCCATATACTTCCCCAAACTATTCCCAATATTCATGAAGCTCATCAGATTCCACATGTGCACAGGAAGCCTAGGAATATGAACCCATATTGGCATTATATCCATACATTCCCTACGAGCATCGAAAGAGGGTTCCGAAATTTAAAAGCAATCAGGGTGGTATCAATAAACCATACCTATGTTTCTACCGAAACTGTATCCGCTCGAGAAAGAAATAACAATTGAAACCATCCTTTTTCAAGCAGTCAAATTTATGGAGGTGTTGAAACCCTTCCATTGATATTTTCACATTTTCATTTTTCTAGTGTTTCCACACTGAAGAGCCTCTTTCTCGCCCTCCTGACCAGAGATTTTTCATCTAGTTCAGAATCCCGAGCCATCTCGACATCCTCCCCACACTACAAGGAAAAGACCCTCTAACAGATGTTTTTGATGAATTTGTTATAAAAATAGCCCAAATATCCGTTTGTAGCGAAGTTCAATAAAGGAGGTTGGTGGGCGGAGGTTTTCACAGATTTATTTATTTTTATTTATCTATTTATTATTTTAATTTTTTTTGGTGCGGTGCGTTTCTAATCATAACATGCACCAGTGCGTTTTATATAAAGTGCACCGATGCGTACTATCAAATGCCACACCGAGACAATGTGCTCTCCGTACAAACCGACCTGGTGCGTCTAGGTAATCCATGGCACCGGTGTGTACTATCAAATGGCACACCGAGACACAGTTCTCTCCATACAAACCAGCCCGGTGTGTCCCAGTAATCTAGTGCACCGTGAAGAAGTGCAGTGCGCCATTGATACAATTGTCTGGTGCGTCTCATAATCAAGCGCACCGAAAATGGGTTGATTAAAAAAAAAAAAAAAAATACTGATTTATAGATTTGAGGCTTCTGCGATGATTATCTTGTGTAGAGAAGTTTTCCGGTTTAATCGCATCCATTTTTGTTGGAAATCAACAAAAATGGATGCGATTAAACCGGAAAACTTCTCTACACAAATTACTGATTGCAGTGCTCTAGAGATCTCGAGCATCGGTGTGAGTTTTTATTCTCTGAGACGCCCTGCCATCGGTGCTCCCATTGCCCGCATTGCTTTCGTCCATTGCTCACTCTATGGAGTTCGAAATTTCCAAAACGGTGAGCAAATTTGATTTTTACTATTCCTCAGCAAAGTGTTGTGCTCAACTTAGTGTTCCTAAATTGAGTTCATTAATTGTCAACCAGGGTTAGTAAACTACTGAAGTGTGGTGCACTATATGTGCCTAGGTATTTGTTTCTCACTACGTTGTGTTTAGTGTTTTTACGATGTTTTTGGTTTTATAGTTTTTATGTTGAAAAAGAGCTAAGAAATTTACACTAAAACAGAGTGAAACTATTCTAAACTAGGTGTGCACTAAAGGACAGAAAATGAAAAGCTTGATAAGGACTTATAGCAAAGAAACAAATCACAACATGAACTCAGTAACCCATATCATGAACTCATCCAATTCATTTATTTAGAGATATGTTGGAATAGCTTGAGAAAAGGATAAGTTTTTAGTGCAACTGAGGTTTTCCTAAGTCAACAATCAACTTACAATGTTACAACATCTCATCCATGGTTGAAGGTTTATTGGAACATAATTGGAAAAGAAAATTTGTAACACAATAAGATTTCTACTCTAAACTAACTTCTAATTCTATTCTGCAACTCAATTTAGCACCACTAGGCCTCATTCAAAAGTTATAGATTTCTTTTTAGAATAGTCTTTGAGAAAAAGGCTTGTTTGTGAAATTGTAAAAAGGTTGCAAAATGCTCAAGGCCTTAAACTGTTATTGATAGTTCCTATCCATATGATGATGTATTAATAGGAATTCAGAACAAGAATATTTTGTAAATAATGAAGACCGTGGTATCTAAATTTAACAACTAATACAATTTAAAATGCAATGGATAACAACTAAACTAAAATGCTAATACAGTGAACTAAGACTAAACTAGAGTGCTATTATCTAACTTGAAATGAATTGGAACTGAACTAGAATGATACTAATACAATGAACAGAGTTAAACTAGAGTAACATTATCAAGCTTGAAATATTGTGACAGAATTAAACTAGAATGACATCTACCTCCAGAGTATTGACTGAGCTAAAATGCAACTAATTCTATGAAATACTACAGCCCTGTCTTGTTCAAGATGAGTGGTATTTTGGAATAGCTTGTACAAAAAAGTCTGGATGTATCATTCAGTGCAAATGGGCATAAAAACATAACAACACGCAGGTAAACTAAAACACTACAGCTAAGCCTTATCCAGAGTTAGTGATATTTTGGAAGAGATTAATGAGAATAGGACTAGCTGTAACAACTAATTACAATTGAACACACAAAAAACGTAAAGTTCTAAATTGCTACAATTATGCCTCATTCTGGATTAGTGATCTTTTGGAATACTTCATGAGAACAAAGCTAAATTGTAGTATCAACTGTAAGCAAAGTTCAGAAAACTATTTAAATTGAGAATGAAACAAAGCTACGGCTACTTATCTAAACCAAATGCATAACGCTTCACAGGCAGTAGGGGCCCTCTACCACCGGATCAGCACGCGGATCTACTCAAGATTGACTCAACTCATGCAATAAAATGATGTCTCTTTCATTAAAGGAGAAATTCTTCAAAACAGAGTATTTACAGCCTTCCAAAATCTAGCAACAGAAACAAAATCTAACTAACAATTTCTCGGTCTCCCGAGTCATACTTATAATGAAATTACATAACTATTTCTTGAGAAAAACAGGGATAAGTGTCTTTCCCATTCCTAATCAAATTAAAACTCTTATTAACAGTCTTGTGCTTTACTGCAGACATCTGTAGAGTCCGTGTTTTGATAGGAAACTGCCTCTCTTCTTCGTGCATAACCACTTTAATACTTTAACTCAGACTTCGTGGGGAGCAACAAATGATGAGGGAATGATGTGGAATACGACCATATGTGTTTTTCCCTGAGATGACACCTGGAACCTGCGTGGACATGAAGACAGCTGCAGAATCGGCAACTAGCTACAGAATGTCTGCATTTTGTAGCTAGGTCTAGTCAAAAAGTACTAAAACAACGAAATCATGAAAACATAGCAAATTAGACATTATATACAATCTTAAAGCAATTTTAACTAATCCTATTGATCATTTAAGCCTGAAATTAATAATGGACAAAGGAAATGAAGTGGAATGTGGTGGAAAAGAAGAACATCTTTGAAGCTCAACACAAAGATGCCTCCTCAACGCGTAAATGTGCAGGAATCTACTTGTTTCTCACCAATTTAACCTTTTATAAGATTAATTTCTCAAATTGAGTTAAAATTTACCGTTTAAAAAAACAAAAAACAAAAAAAAATTATGTGCGGTGTGTTCGAGCCGTTCGGCTCGCGCCGTTCGCGATGCAGGCTGTAAATTTACAAACAGCACCGCGAATGGTGTTAATGGAAACTGCACCAAGTTCTGGTGCAGTACTTAGAAAAAGTGCACCGCTTTAACACTAAAATAGTGTGGTGCATGTTTGTTTTCGATCGCACCAACCATTTAAATTTTTTAAAAATAACACTCTATGTACAGTCGTAAGTCGGTGCAGTCGTTTACCAGAATGCACTGGGAATTATGTACAGTTGTCAGGCGGTGCGTTGACCAAAATAACTGCCTCGGGGTGGATATTTTGGTCAACGCACCGCACAAAAAATATTTTATGTTTTCGTGGTGCGTGAAGTTTTTTCATGCGCACTGTGGCCAGTGCGTGACTATTTTTTTGGGTGCACTGAATGTTTTTCCTTTTTCAATCAATATATATATATATATTTGTCATTTAATAAAAAAATGTATTTAATATGTGAATCATTCAATGACATCAACAGAGAGAGGAAATGCAACAACAAGAGCAGATGGAGGACCATTATAACATGATACAGTAGTGGAAGACACGGGAGAGAGAGAGAATTTTGTACCCTCGCCCTATTATGACACCCACCAGTTTCTCTTAAGGGAGGTAGGCCTCCTTAAGATCTACGAAGAGGATACATCCCTGAAGCGGCACACTGGGTTATTAGGACAATTGATTTACAGGTGGGATGCCCACCGGCAGGCTTTCCAGATCGGTCTTGTCCAGTGGTATGAGCCCACTGAGGAGGTCATTTATTTTATTACTGGCCTATCTAGGAGAGGGTAGGATTTTCTCCAGTTCCCAGATGTCGCCGTCGATTATGCAGTAGGGAGTCAGTTAGCATACTCCCAGAGATACATTAGGGATGATATACTTTCTCATGTAGATTTTCAGGTGTCTGGTGGTCAGTTACGCATTGCTTCGTTTGGTCCAGAGGAGGTGAGGTGCCTCTCACTATTACTGACGACCATTTCACACTATACTAGTGACGGGCAGCACATTAGTTTCCCTCTTTTATTTTATGTTGGTTTTTTATTCTAGACACCATGACTTGTGAGATGGTATGTCATTTTTTTGCGGAACTTTTGTATAGCATTAAATATATGTCATTCTCAGACACGTAGGAGGTTGACCTTCCCTTTTTATTCAGAGTTATTTTGTTTATTTTTTGAGAGGTTTCCAGAGACGAGGCCTACTTTTTTCTGCCAGCCTCATAGGTTGATGTTACATGTACGGATGCAAATGTGGGGCCAGATGATGCCCAAGAGGGGCCTGTCTAACTATCTGTCCAGGATATCTAGTGATGCCCTAGAGCTGCTAGCCAGTGTTGATGATCACATGTTCGTGATGGTGTCGTGTTCGTACACGGGTTTGGATTGGTGAGGGTGTACCAACATCCTCTTCACACAAGATGAGCCACCGAATGCTAGAGGTAATATTAGGGTTTTATTTAAATTAATATAGTTTCATTTTATTGTCTTAATTAATTAGAATAAAACTTATTCTAACATGTTCTTTAACTTGTTTTATTAAATTATTTAATGAAAGTATCTAATTATTTTTGTGTACTATATATTTTGTAGATATTGGCACATTCGTTGGGGACATGATTCCACCCCCACCAGATGATCCTATAGATCATGATGAGGATATGGCGGAGGTTGCGGATCAGGGTGACAGACCTGATCCTCGGGTGTAGATACCTGCGAGCATGCGGCGTAGGGAGGAGATCCGATTCAGGATGAAGTTCACGACAAAATGTGTCGACTCCTGGTTGATGAGGGAGTGCACCTTGCTACGATTAGAGAGATCCAGGATGATCGTACACTCACAAAGTTCTGGAGGGACATACCCCGTGATATGATGAGCCTTATGCGTCATATCGTTAGAGAATCCAAGCTACTGGAACCGTCGTGATGCGCGACAGAGCAGCTCATCGGATGATCATGATCACGAGGGGAGTGATCATCATTCTAGTACTCCACCTCCTCCTCCTTCACCTTGTGCCGAAGATGAGTAGCCAATATCTAGTCCTGAGAAGGTACTATCTCAGCAGGCACCTAGTCCTGAGGAGACACCATCGACTGTGCAGACACCTAATCCTGAGCAGAAAGATCCATCTGAGCATGAGACACCATCGACTGAGAAGCCCTTGAGTACTAGTTATAGTATTGATGTAGTACCACTAGATATTTGACATTTATATGCAGTTATATTACAGTTGTATATTTTTGACATTATATATATATATATATATATATATATATATATATATATATATATATATATATATATATATATATATATATATATATATATATATATATATATATATATTATGTTCATGTTGATGTATTTAATTTACATGTTGGTGTTCATCATGATGTGTATATTGTTAGGTCATGTTAGATACGTTCATTTAATGTGCTTGTAGATAGATGTGTATGTCATAGCAGTTATTTGACATGAGATGTATATTTGATGTTTGTGTTGTGACGATGTTATACAATGTTTGTGTTTTGTTAGATGATCATGATCACGATGATTAGATGATGTTAGTGAATTTGAATGTGTATTTTAGAATATGATGTTTGCACGATGGTTATCATAATCATGATGTTTATTTTAATATTAAATCATGATATATATTAAATATTATGTATTGGTAATTGTAAAATTGTGTAATTGTATGTATCATGATTGTAATTGTAATTGTAATTTTAATTGCAATTATATGTAAAATTGTAATTGTAATTGTCTGTAAAATTGTAATTGTAATTGTCTGTAAAATATTTGTAAAATTGTAATTGTATTGTGAAATTGTAAAATTGTAATTGTAATTGTATGTATTGTCATGATTCAATTTTATTAAATTTATAAAATTTGTAAAATTGTAAATAAATTGTCAATTTTGAACCATAACTACCGTAAGTAAAATGTATACCGTACATATTGTTAAATTACCATAATTGTAAAATTGTATGAATATAAATAATTGTAAAATAATAAATCTAGAATAATATGAATTTTTGTAACATAATAAATTTTATAAAATAATACAAATAAATTCATGTTTAGAATTATCATTATTTTATTATGATCTTACATACCAAAAATAACATTATACATTAATACATTTTTTAAAATTTTGAAGATATCATTCACACAAAAACACACATATATAATAGGGTGCATTTATTTAAGTAATAATATAGTGAAAAAACCATTTAAAGCAATCAAGTAGTTGTATTATTTTAGGAATTGACATCAACATATAGTGCATTGCTTTTGAGATCAACATAATTGCAAATTATCAAGTGAAATGGTTTTAACATTAATGCAATGCAAACCAATTAATTCAAAACACTTACTATAATGTTTGGAAAAAAGAGTCTTAGTTATAAGGTTAAGTCCTCTTCTTTATAAAACCCATCTTAAATAGTATAAATGATGAAATAACACATGTACCATATCACTCTCTGTTCTCATGATCACCCTCATTATCTTCTAGCTCGCTTGGCATGATAACACTATTGTTCTCAATAATATGTTTGATCTAGGGTCATGTCTCAATACGAACCACCAATCCCTATCCAACACATCTGGCTAAAAAACCACTCGGTTTTAGTGTTTGGGGAAAACATAAGGCTCCTTAGCTTCATCCCACATCTTTTTAGAATTGATACATATTAGCCTACTATCGCGATCTTCCTTTACATTATTCTGATCAAAGGTGTCCCACCACTTGCACCTAAAAATAACACATTGGAAAGAAGAGAAGTTCACTTCAATGATTTCTTGTATCTTTCCAACGTAACCTAACGTCCCTCATACTAGGTTTTGATCACGGTGGCTAGATCGACTAGATTTATGAAACTCGACTTCCACCCACAGTCATGTGTCATGTGTCCATCATCAACATTTTCTGTGCGAAAATGGTGTCCATATGCCCACATAGATATGCACCTATAAAAATTTAAAAAACCACAGTGTCATGTGTCTAATAAACCAACAGTTAAATTATAAAATACAATAATTATTATCGAGTCATCCTTACCCCTACGTTTAGTGCATCCTCTTTAGCATGCTGGTAACGACTAGTTGCATTGTATTTCTATCTGACTTGGTTAGCAACCCAACTGTTGGGGCATCTAATTGGCATATTTTATTTTAAATGATCGAGATAAGGCACGCTTCTACCATTCAACTCTCTGAATTATTTCCTATGACTATCCTATTTCATCCTCTTTTGTTCATACAATGTGACCCACAGTTGTGTCACTTCAGAATTGTAAAGAACGAATTTCTTGATTGCTTCAATTTCTGCATTCGTTGATGAAATCAAACCGACATATAGTAAATATGAGATCAAAATATACATTATATCGAAGTTCAACGTGAATATTTACTTTGTGTAAATTTGAAAAATTATAAATCGCTTACTCTTTATCAAGCGTCTTTTTCCATTCGTTTGAAGAAGCTCCCCTTCTCTTTTGTTTTCATCCCTTTCATCATCCCAAATCACCGCACCTGGTGTGTAGTCGATCTACATGATGTACTCACTAGCATAATATAAACACTCATATGATATGTACCCCTCTGCCATAGACCCCTTGGGTTTTGCCCTTTGTCGAACAAAACCTTCCAATTTATTCATGTACCTCTCTAAGAAGAACATCCAACGACAAGAAACCACCCCAACTAATTCAACCTCATCTTCTAGGTGGATTAGAAGATGAACCTGCAAGTCCATGAAACTTGTCAGTAGTTCCTTCTCAAACATACAAACAATCTCAACTATCTCTTGATACCACCGTGGAATGTAATCCACATGAATCTCCTTTGACATGATCCAATGATCCAGGTGGATATCGGTCCATTTGGACCCGCACCATCAATCCTTTCAGTTTTTCACTTCCAGCAGCTTGTTATTTTTAGCAGGTTTTCGGGTCCTGCACTCCCGGAGCCGTTTTGGGGCCCTAATGATCCAGGTGGATATTGGTGGCCACCCACCTATTCCATTTGAATCCCCACCATCAGTTATTTCAGTTTTTAAGTTTCATCACAACTTACTATTTGTAGCAATTTTTTGGGTCCTGAACTTCCGGAGCCGTTTGAAGGCCCTAAACGATGTTTTTTGGGGAAACCGGGAGCAACATGGGTCTATAAATTGATTTTTCTCACTCAAAATTTGTATCCCTCGAATAGATATTTCTAACAAGGTATTGAGCATGTCAAACAAAGATCATATGCAAATTTACATCCCTGGGAAGTTGAAACACCAATTTACCCAAACGAGACCCACAATTTTGGCGCTTCATCTCCCAGGGTTAGGTTTTTGGAAGTTTAGGGTTTTCCATTGTTTCTCAACAATAAATAGGTCTTAGAGCCTCATTGTAACACAGTTCAAGGGCTTGTATTCATCACATCTCTTCTCAGAGATACGCTACTAGTGCCCTAGCTCGTTTATTTCCATCATGTTTGTATTGTAACACAGTGAAGAGGCCTGGAGTCGTCACATCTCTTCTCAGAGATACGCTACCAGTGCCCTCACTAGTTTATTTCCTTTATGTCTATAATAGGCCTTAGAGCCTCAATGTAACACAATTCAGAGGCATGTAGCTGCCACATCTCTTCTCATAGATACGCTACTAGCGCCCTAGCTACTTTCCATTATGTCTATAAGCCTACTTCAGTCATTTGATTTTAATAAAACGAAATATTATTTTTGTTGCATCTTTGTGTTTATGGTTATATTGTGTATTCTGAATTATGGTTATATGTGTTCCTGCATAAATCTGGATCATCCAATGTACAAATTCATATAATTTAGATATGGAATGTCCTAGGTCTTGGGGGAATTCACGTTTCACACACCCACACACGAACAAAGGATAATGACACTGTAAATTTATAAACACATGCAATAATATACAAAATTAGTTATGTTTTATGATCCCATGGGATAAAATTTATTAATATAGCAAATAATAAAATCATGCTTTTGACATTATACGTACTCTTAGAAGATTCAAATGGTCATCTGATTTCAACCCCGACAAATGGTCTTCCACGGTGAAGCAACACCGTAGTGAAGACCCATATGAAGATGGCACCCTCACACCCATTATAACTTCCTTTGCTAAAGAAAGATCATTTTTTTTAAATCCATGGGACATCACCTTCTTTAAAATACCAATTAGAGGGACCAGCCTCTGATCCTGTACTTTCTAATTGTCTTGGTCAATGTCTCTTTTTATTTTTTGAAGTAATAGGATATTTCCTAACAGCCAATGTGTCACTTTGTTTCGATGATATGTGCCTCCATAAAGAAGATTAAATATTTTTAAATATATGCATGGGATCTAATAATTGGGTAATCTTAAGATGCTCCCATATGGGAGGTTATAAAGGATTGATTTTCTTTTTATCCCAATGGGAAATTTCTCAACATAGGTGTCGAAGAATTCTCGATCATCGAATATAGGCTCCCCATTTGAATCGAACATTTCTATGAAATCCTCCTTCTCTCTCTCATATGCTCTAATCCATTCAGTTGGTGTTGTTATTGCATGCCTTTGGGTTCTCTCTCATTTACCATAGAAAGCAGATGTTTCTCTTCTATAATGGTGTTCTTCTGGGAGGAATACCCTGGAGTAGTCATACACTGGCTTTCGTAGGTCGTTGGACCATCTATATTTTAGATAAGGTCCACAATATTTACATCCATAATACCCTTTTGTTACAAGAACTGTGAAATTATTATATACAATATGCATGGCATGTTAAATAATATCATGAAGATCGGAACAATTACAACAAATTAAATAATTAATATGCGAAATAATATTCTTACGTATATAAACAAATCAATAAACATGTAATTTACCAAAGAAAACTCCTAAGCCTGGATAATCACGTGTCGTGTAAGCACATATTCCATACAACATAAAACTCCTCTCTGCTGTGATGGGTCTTGATACATCGTATACATTTATCTCATCCCATAATTCCTTCAATTCATCTACCAATGGTTGTAAGTAGACATCTACTTCACTTTTCTTCTACCAGGGACTATGAGAGCCAACATAAGATGTTCATTCTTCACGGACAACCATGGGGGGATATTGTTATTAATCAATACTACAGGCCAAACATAATAGTTGGTATTCTGGAGGGAAAATGGGTTGACGCCATCCATGGCTATGCTGAGTCGTAGACTTCGTACTTCATCCTTGAATTTTTCGGGCCATGTATCCTCTATATGCTTCATGGTTATTGAATCTGTTGGGATTCGCATAATTCCCAACTCACTTCTGTGTGAGGCATTCCATCCCTGCAACATAGCTAATTCTTTGTAGCAAAAGAGCCTTTGAATCCTTAGGATTATAGGCATGTGCCTCAATATCTTAAAAGGAGGACCATGTGATTTACCCTTCTTTTTTTATTTATCATACCTGTCATGCCCACATTTCGGACATATCTATTTGTCTGCATATTCTCCTCTATATAGAATACAATTATTTGGACATGCATGATATGATATGTACTCAACAACCAACATTTTCAACAATTTCTTTGCCTCTTCGCAGCTACCAAGCAAGACATGATCACTCGGAAGAACCTTATCTTTGAATAACTTGTAGTTGGTCATGGAAAATATTAAATGTACAATTCCAATAATTATTAACGTTCATAAAAATGACCATTTGTAATGTTGATTGTGTGACAATATTTCTCAAAATATAAGGGAATTGATGGTCAATTACCTCAAATTTCCGAGAAACATGCATTTTAAAAGACAAAATTTGCTTTCAAGTTGTACAGTAACATCGGTGTCCCCAACTGGGTAGAATTTGACTGACCACCAGGTCTAAAGAGAGGGGTGGTGGAAGAAAATTTAAGGCTTTCGAAAAAGGTATCAGCGATATGAGCATCATCCCCTAGCTGATCATCGTTATGGAATGCAACTAACAACATTGTCTCCATGGCAGTCGTATCCTGTAAGTAATCATCCATACCAACCTCTATTTGATTTCCTCCATTGCCAGCTTGTGAAGAACTACTATTGTTGTAGTCATTCCTAATTGGTGAATCTAGACGTAGTGAGAATTGAATAGGTGGTTGATTCAATCATGCTTGGTATCGTTCCTCTCTGAGTTTTTCTCTTAATTCAACCTTCTCTCGATTTGACATTGTTGTGGGGTGCAACGGAAGATGGTAGGTAGGTCGCTCATCATCACTAGAATCCTAATAATTTCAAAAAATATATTTGAACATGATTAGTACAAAATCGATGATATCAATTAGTAAGCACGTCAATGCATGATCTATTTGTTTGACGTTGAAATAATTACATTATACCAAACAATTATTACCATCATTGTCCCAAGATTGTGGCTAGAAGATGGCATGTTACAATTGGTAGGGTGGAGCGGCTGTCCATTTTCATCTACCAACCGCGCCTTGCAATATGTTGCTCCTAATAAGAGCTTCCGAAGTTTTGGAACTATTTGAATATTTTGTGCATCTGAACTCGATTCTGAATCTGCATGAACCTACAAATTTGTATACATTAATTTTATTCAGCTTATTGACATGGATTAAAAAAAAAAAAAACAATTAGACAATGAAAATATAAATAAAATATGAAGTAATTACATTTGGAAATGGATAGGGAGAACTCTGCGATGGAATTTGAGAAATATTATGGAACGACCTGGATTTTGAAGAATTGTCCATTTGATATAATTATGAGATTTTCTCCCTGCATTTGAGCAAAACCAATAATAAATTTTGGTGTACATACCTAAAAGTAATTTTTGTGCCTTAAAAATAGAGTTATTGTTATTAGTTTTAATGTATTGTTTACCGCACTGGTGCAGTTTGATTACCGGACACACCGGTGCTGTTAGTTAACAAACGCATTGAATATTGGGGAAAAAACACGCAACTTTATTTTTTAGAGTGAAAAAAAGTGGTAAACTAAAAAATGAGCGGCAAATTATTTTCGGAAAGCTATGTTCATAAAAAAGTTCTTTAAATAGTAAAAGCTATTCATTATTTCGTAATTTTTGCAAAACTTTTCAGAGAGGGATTTGCATGAGAGACATACCTGGAGCAAGAGAGCACGAGAGCACTGTGAAGCAGCAAAATACTTTCGAACATCAGCACTATTCAGAGAATCAAAATTTGAAACATCTGGTGATTCACACAAAAATCTTGTAGTATAGTAAATTTGTTAAATTTTACTGTAATAATTGTTTTTTCACGGTTCTGTTAGATTTAATACATGGATAGTAAAAATTTTAAATTTTATTGTGCATTTTACTAAGAAAATCATTTACAATCTCTATTTCTATTTACATTTAATTAAAATTCAGAAAAAACAAAAAACAAAAAATCCACTCTTACGTTAAACCCTTGCTTCTTCTTGTTTATGTGACTTCACAATTCGGGCTTTTCATTTTAGATTTATAGGGTTTGTATTACTATATATAGGAGTATGAAATCTAACCCGCGGGACCACTTGCAGAGTCGGATTCCAATCCATGTCGTTCGTTGCACGATTTAAAAAAAAAAAACAACTTTTGTTAATCGGTGCACACTGTTTAAAATAGCGCACCAGTGCGCGATTGTAGTATAGCGCACGAGGCGCGTATTGAAGAAAAAAACATTGGTTGATAAAAATATTTTTTTATTAATTTATGTTTATGTTAATCGGTGCTCCGATATTAATATAACACACCGGGTCTCCTATTGAAAAATAGCATCGTACGGTGTTTCTACTGTATTGGCAGTGCGTTTATAAGAGCCTATCGCACCGTTTTCGGTGCGTAAGTTGCAAAAGTCATATCATTTTCTTGAATTTTTTTTTTTACCTTAAAAGTATGTAATTTATTTATAAAATATATTAATGAATGGTACAAGTTTTATATTGATAAAGAAATGGCTGACAAGTGTTCAAGTAACAAAAATACTGATAGCACATCCAGAAAAGCAAAAAAGCAAGTTCTTTGTAAATTCTTTACAAAAATTATTATTTTTGAACTATATGTTAGCTTAACTAATATGTATTGTTTAGTGTGTATCACACAGAGCCACAAAATCACGAAGCTCAATAAGATTTATTTTTTATTTTTTATTTTTTAATCTAAGACCAAAAGAGCGTAAAAGCTTGATGGAAAAATTGCACAAGGATTAATCATGTGAATGAAAAAATACTATCGATCCAATATTAATTTATTTTTTGAGTTTTCATTAATAATATACTTAAAAATATTATATAACATGTTTCAAACAATCTATTAATTCAGATATGTTTAATGTTCTACACGGACCAACAACGAAGAAAATGAATGTTGTTCTGAGAAAAAAAAGAAGAATAGAACATGAAAATGAAAACAAATTGCTCCTTAGCTCATCTGGAGTGGTGCTGGAGGTTAACGAAATGGGGAAAAACTTTTACAAAGCTTTGAGGGATCTAGTGGAACGAATTTATAGAAGTTCTTTCCACTTACAATACAAAAATCAATCCAATGATTACAAGAACCAAATTTTATTTAAACTACAAGAAGAGTTTCCAGAGAATTGGTCAATGAGACATGTTAGACTTTTAACAGAAAAAACGTACAACAACGAAAAATAAGGATTGAAAAAGTAATATCCATTTAAATGTTTTTCTATAATTATATGTATATATTACTACAAAGCAATCATTTATAAATATCACTTTTGTTATATTTAGTTTTCATATATCAATATAAAAATTAAATAGTTTATTGTCATGTTACTTTTTCAGGAAGATTATGAAAATCTCAAAGGATGAGCGAACTGATACCAGAAATATGCCAGTAGGAATGTCCAAAAGGGTGTATAAGGAGATGATCAAAGAAATGGACATAATTGCATTGCACGAGGAGCCATCTCAATAACGACGTGCTTCAAATGTAATATGTAATCATTGAATTTTTCGATTAGGTACAATAAATAAATAATTTAACATTAAATATTAATTTTCAAGTATTTTCTTACAGAAAAGAGAAGAAAACAGAACCCATTCAACACATAAAACGGGACGACAAGGAAGAAAATGGTTGATATCTTTGTTTGTGAGTAATTGTTACTTCCTTATAACAATTTAACTAGATTTCATTTTTGTATATTTTAAGTTGTTTCACAACAATCATCATTGAAAGTCTTCAAACAGGTGCTAACATACAAAGAAGAACCATAAGAAGAATTGATTGACATTGGGTTAAATATGGGTTGTCAGTATATGTTGGCATATCAGAAATTAATTGTGGAATTTGTAAGTATCTATCTTGTTTTACTTAGCTCCGTCTATAATTAATAGAGCAAAAAAATCTTTTATATTAAATCTATGATTTGTTATGGGGTATAAAACTTGCACAAAACAAATTATGGAACTGCGCCAATAAATCCTAATCACCCACGAGTTTCGAACCGGTGACCTTGCAGACGAAGTGCACCCCATCACCGACTGCTCTACACCACGTGGGATACATTGATGTATGTTATTTAATATTGCAATTTTCATTATTCTCACCAATGTATATACACTCATTACACTTTATTTTTATTTTTGTAGATGGAACTTGAAGAAGAAGAAAACAATCAACACAATGACAAAACATTGCTCCAAATAACTCAAGTCATGGAAGTAGCTCGAGCAGAGACATCAGTTTCAGCGAAGAATGATGATCAATATGTTTGGATATCAAAACAAGGCGTTGTATTTTTTGAAATATTTGTCTGTGAAATCAGACATTTTGTTTAATGTAATGGACATAGTGTCCCAATTGAAAGACAAAGGGATACCAATAATTGTCCCATTTTGTACGACAAAGAGTGTCTTATTCATATATATATAATAAAATACGTTTTAATTTATTCTATTGTGTTCTCCATTGTCACTAGAAATGTTACACCACTCATTAAATATATGGATGATTAAATATTACAATGAAGAGATGCAAAATCTGATGATATGATATAACAAATTCATCCAAACATCACATTCAAATGCAGTAATAAAAATTTAATTGATATGCATACCGTTATAAGATATGTGCTGAATTTTGATGAATAATGAATTTTTAAAAATCACAATAATTTCACTATCACAGGTCGATGTTTCTAAAAAATAGAAAATGAACATTGGTGCATGTGTATGATACTGAACACCGGTGCGTTTGTATGATACTGCGCACCGATGCGTTTCTACGACCTATGAGAACTGCACCAAATATCAATTCTATTTAGAACGCCTGGTATGCTTTAACAACAACTATGACCTGGAGGGATATGCGTTGCATGCACCGGTATGGTTTTCCTTTAACACGTCAGTGTGAACTTAACGACTCGATGCATTTTAACACCTTAACGACCCGATGCGTTTTTACACCTTAACGACGCCAGTGCATGCACCTTCTATCGGCTTGGTGCATATTTGTGGGTGACATGCATCGAGATGTTGTAAAATGCCTCGGGGCTTCCAAAATTTGTTTTCCATCTCGGTGCTTGGTATGTTTACAGTGCTAGTGTGTACAGGTTAAAACACATCGATGTGTTTACACATGATGTGTGCATCGATGAGAAAAACATCCGTAAAAACCTCCGACCGCCCAGTTTTTTTAGTTGTGTTGAAGTTCCGTTAAAAGCTACGTCAAAACCTCCGTTACCAAAAGTGGATGTTGTAGCAAATGTTTTTTTGGCAATTTTGGCCAATTTTGTAGAAAATATCTGACACAGCTATAATACCATGTAGAAATCATATCAATGGATTCAATTCGATCATGCAATGTACTAAATAAATATACTAAATCCTTCTACAATACTTGCGGTATAAAACACGATCGCTCAATCACATGCAAGTAAGAGAAATGAAATTATCAATCACACAACACAAGATGTATCTTGTGAAAGAACCTGCTCAAAACCCCTCTATCATATATTGTACAAAGTCAAAGAATCATGAAACAATACAATTCTTTCTCAAACTGAGAAAATCTTGCACTATCCTGATTGTCTCATCTTGATCCTGCTAAAAAATGTCTAGCAATTCTTAGGCAAAATTGATCAACACTTAGCTAATCCTCAGCCATTCCTTAGCCCAACCTTGCCCACACAATCCCTAGGAAATTAATCCCTATTAAACAAGATAATTAGCCTTCCTTGACTACGCAATCCCTATGGAGCCTTCCTCTGACTTTATAACTACACCCAGGCAGTTCACCAAAAATACCACTGATAGTTTACTTGTCTTAAACCTTTGTCTCAACTGGGTCTCCATCAAAATTAACACGCATGCAACTATTAATAGTGAATCATCAGTTACTTGGTAGATCACTACTTGTGAATTAAATCTATTTTAATTCACTTGCTCTTCCACTAGCTCATCAATAAGTTAGAACTAGTTAGATTGACTTTAACTCAACTAATGTGAGTTAATTGATCCCACTCACACTACACTAGTGCTGCAACTGCAACTGGACCCTGTTAATAATAGAATCACTCTACATGGCTATCCTTTGACCCTCAACTCGAAATTATTGAGCTAACTAAGTCTATCACAGTTAGTTAACTATTACAAGTTGTTATGAGATAAGATTACAATTAATTTTCCAATTTATTTAAAAATCAGTTGTACACTAATGTGTCACTAGGATCCATCACTGTGTGACTTGTGATCCCACATTAGTGTGTGTGCATTTTCATGTTGTTTCTGGATGCCAATTTCATTGTTTCTTGTTGCAAATTTCAACACTCCCTCTTAATAAGAAAGGAATCAATCTATCTCGTCATGGTACCTTTGGAATGCTCTGCATAAAACACTGCTATAGTGTTGTTTGCACATGCAACTCTCTTGAAACTGAATAGCCTCCAAACAACTGAATCAGTATAATGCATCTGTCATCAGAGTCTTCTGACTGTTGCTAGCTACTACACATGTCTACTAGACTCTCTGCACTCTTGACATCTGCATCCATGCACTCTACACTGCTGCCAACTCTGATCTGCGCTCCAGTATATGACACATGTCACTCTGATTTGTGTCCTCCTGACATCTGACTGCATCAATCTAACTAATGCTTCCTGCTATTGTTGTATTGTAGTCTCCTAGTAGCCAGGTTCGATCCATGAGACGCACCATCTCAATGGACCCTGCCCAAATTTCTTCTTGGGATCATATCTGCACATTGCCGCACCTCACACCTGGAGGTATAGCTACATGTACTCCCTCTGCCCATTTGGCTTGAAATTTCCCCCTCCTAGAGGTCTCTGCTTGAGTGGACTCTTCCACTCAGTCTCCTCTCTACTTCTTCAATTATGGTTGCTCCACAACCTTCTGAGAGTACTTCTGAGGCTGCATGTTGAGATATAACTGCCCCCTCTCAACCACCAAGTCATTAATCATTTATTTGCTCCTCAAAGCCTTGCATGCATCCTCAACCTCGAGAGCATACAGGTTCTTGAATCTTGAACCGATCTGCTTCACCTGTCCTGTGTCTATGTGTTTAAGGAACACCTTTCATGTTCTAAATATCACCTCATAACCACGGTCTTCCAATACCGCAATGGAGACAATATTATTCCTTAGGCCTGGAACATACAAAACATCTGCTAGTCTGAGAGGGGAGTCAGACTCCCTCTGAAAGGTAATTGTACCTATGCCAGTCGCGTTATACCTCCTGTCATCTCCAAACTCTTGTTCTGTTAGAGGTCCTTCTCCTCTAAGTCACTGAAGACATATCTATTCCCCATCATATGGAACGAGGCACCATTATCTAGATACCACATGCATCCCATTACAGTGCTGGCCTTGCATGCAATGAGAGTAAAATCAATCTCGAACTATGAAGCTAATGCTTCACCCATTGCAATTGCAGGTTCCTTCTTTCTTGTCTTCTTCTGTGGAAAATTCGAAGTATAGTGCCCATGCTCATGATAGTGAAAACATCTGATCTTTGACATGTCTCTCTTGCCCTCTTCGCCTTGGGATTTCTTTCCCTTGGCCTTATTTTGTTTTCTCAGTAATGCATAGTCTTCTTCTTTATTGGTGTTGGAGGTCTCGTCTCTGGTGCTCCGCCTTATCTCTTCTATTACCAAATATGACCATAGTCACTCCCAATTTGGTAAATTCTCCCTCCCATTCATAGAGTCCTGGTAACTATGCCATCTCTTGGGAAATCCTAGAAGTGTTAGGCTCACTAATTCATCATCGGCTACGGTCACACCAACACTTCCAAGCTCATCTCGACATTGAGTGAACTTCACCAAGTATGTTGGTACCGTCTCGACCTCCTCCTTCTTGATATTTCTAAGATTTTCCTTCAACGCCAACTTCCTTTGGTTGCTGCTATTCTGAAACATATCTATTAAGGCCTTCCACATAACATATGGAGTCGCCTTCCCATGGAGACTCGAGACAATATGATCTCGAACCCCCTCCAACAATATCCTCCTCGTCTTTGCTACCTTCTTCTATAGAAATTATACAACAATCATGTATATCATGGGTTCAATCCGATCTAACAATGTACTAAAGTTAAATATTGAATCACTTCTACAAATCTTTTGCGGAATTAAAAACACAATCACCAATCACATGAAGCAAAGAAGAATCAAATCAAACACAACACATATAATTTCCCAGGGAAATATTGCTGCTCAAAACCCCACAATATTCTATTGTGTATTCAACATGTAATCATGAAACAATTACATACAACTCTTCTCACAACAACCCTCTTGTACTCAACTAATTGTCTCACGTTGTCATACATAAAACTGACCAATACTTAGCCAATTTACTGCCTCCAGACAGCTTGTCTACCTTGTGTAATCCCTGATGAATGCAATCCCTAAATAATAGGAATTTTGGCCTTCCTTGATTGTGAAAGTATCATGGGCACTCCAATGGGTGCTTGGTTGCATGGGTGCAACCCAATAATCCTACAACTAATAGTCAACTTCCCTTTCACCTAGATCTCAATGGGGTCTCCACTAGATCTAACACGCATGCAACTAATAAAAGTAAATCCTCAGTTGCATGGGAGATCACTGATTGTGGATTAATTAATATTTAATTCACTTGATCTCTCACTAGTGTATCAAGTAGTTACAACTAGCAAAACTGATTTTAAGTCACTTAACTGAGTTAAACTGATTACAGCCTGCATTAACTAATGCACCACTGCACTTTGAACTCTGTTACAACTAGAATTACTCTGCATGCCTCACTAACTACCTCTAACTTGAAATTCATGAGATAATTGAGTTTATCATTTGCAGTTAACTATTACAAGTTACTTTGAGACTAGATTACATTTTACCGTCCATCTTGATTAAGGGATAACTAAAGTATACATGCACCAAAAATAGCACCTGTGGGCCCCACCCTAGTGTAGGTGCTTAATGCACTAGGCATGGGTGCTAAAATTTTCTTGTTGAATCTCAACACTCCCTCTCAACAAGAAAGGGATTATCCTTCACCCCAATCCTGTCTCTAGGGTATTCAAATTTTCTCCTGGTGAGCGCCTTCGTCAGAATATTTGCATCCTGAGCTCATTATGTGCTTGGACCTATCATGAAACACATGATTAATCGAGATTTTAATGCAACTCTGATTATCACAGTGAATCACTATTGGATCCATCTGAGAACCAAAAAAACCAACCAAGATCTTTCTCATCCATGTAGCCTCACATGCAGCTTGACTTGCTGCCATATATTCTGCTTCTTCTAAACTGAGTGCTACAGATCATTGTTTCTTGTTGTACTAGGAAACTGTTGTCAATCCTATGTTGAAGATCCCTTATGATGTGCTCTTTCTTTCTGATGGACTGCCCACCGAATCTGCATCCGTGAAGCCTTGAAGCTTCACTCCCTTTTTCCATCTGTACCATAGACCATACTCTGATGTACCCCTCACCTATCTCAAGACATGATTCCCCGCCTTCCAAAACAACTTGATAGGCTTAACAATAGCTTGACTTAGCTGCTTAACTACATAGCAAATTTCTGGTCTAGTGTTCACTAGATACATCAGCGAACCAACTAACTGCCTGTAGACAGTGGCATCCACTACCTCTCTAGAAGTAGCATCCTCTTTCCTCCAATTTCCTGGAAGAGGAGTATCCATGGGTTTTCAACTCTCCATGTGAAACTTACCCAGTATCTCCTTTGCATACTTGCCTTGAGACACAAAAAATTCACCATCCCGCTACCATATTTCCAAGCTAAGGAAATAATGAAGGAGTCCCATGTCCTTCATTTTGAACTCCCTTGTAAGATCCTCCTTGCATGAGTATATCAGTTGCTCATCACCAGTCAAAATTATATCATCAACATAAAGACAATAATCAATAGCTTACCCTCAACCACAATCTTGTACAGGTTTGCATCTGCTTCACTTTTGGTGAAGCCGAGTCTGGTGAAATAGTCGTCTATCCGAGTGTACCAAGCACAGAGTGCTTTCTTCAGCCCATACAATGATCTTTTGAGTCGACACACATGTGACTCACTGTTGAAGATCTCGAAACCTTCAGCCTACTCTATGTACACCTCTTCCTCAATCTATCAACTTCCGTGGTGCGCCTTCTGCCATTTCTGATGGATGGCTCTGCATGAGTGTTTTCCTCCGCTCACATGAACCTCCTCAAGTGGTTGCCCCACATCTTGAGGCTCATCCTTGGGAACCAACAGTTCCTCCTCTGCATGCTATTCTAACTCCCTCTCAAGGGACAACCGCATGGCTTTCTCCTCATCAAATTTTATATCCTGTCGCACAACATTCATTCTGTTGTTTGGAAAATACACTCGATAATTATGGGGCATTTCAGTATACCCCACAAAAATCTCGATCTCAGTTGTCGGTTCTAGCTTCTTCCTAGTGTCCTTGGTCACATGCACATAAACAGATGAGCCAAAAATCTTAAAGTGTGAAACATCGAGTTTCTTACCAGTGAAAGCCTCTTTAGGTGTACTATTACCAAGTATCCTATGAGGACAACGGTTCTGCACAAATACCGCAGTGTTCCATGCTTCTGCCCACAGATGCATTGGTAGGCCTTGATCATGCGACATCGCTCTTGCTGCACCCATGATAGTTCTATTATTTCTTTCCGTGACCCCATTTTGTTGTGGGTTATGAGGCGCTATCATTTCTCTTCGAATTCCTTCCTTACTGCAAAAGTTCTTGAATTCATTAGATATGTATTCTCCACCATGTAGAAATTTTATAAATATTTTTATGTATTACCGGAATCTCCTGATCTATCAATTATATTCATTGTTAAATACATAATCCTTCTACTTAATTCTTTGTGGAAATTTAATCGCCAATTGCAAACACATGAAGAAAAATCAATTGCACACAACAAATATGTTTTTACCGGGAAAGCTTAAAGCTAAAAACCCCAACTATCATATATTATGTATATCATGGATCATAAAACAATCTCATACAAATCTCTACTCCAAGAGCTCTCAGTACAATATACAATCATCTTACACTGTCATACAAAAATTGGTTCACACATGCACCAATATACTGCCTCCTGACAGCCTGCCTCCATTGCGCAATCCCTACTGATGAAGATCCCTGAATGAATTCGATTTGGCCTTGCCTTGACTACGCAATCCTCATTGGCATCTCCAATGTGTGTGTATATGCATTGAATGCACCACTATAGTCACAACTGATAGTCAAATAGGCCCTTTCACCTTTCTCTCAACTGGGTCTCCACTGGATCTGACATGCATGTAGTTAACATTAGTATTTATTCAGTTGCATGTGAGATCACTACCTGTGAATTAATTAAATAATTAATTCACTGATCTCTCACTAGTGTATTTTTAGTTACAACTAGTTACAATTAGCACAACTGAGTTTAACTCACTTAACTGAGTTAAACTAAATAACAATTCACATAACTACACATGCAACTCTGTTACAACTTTGTATCACTCAGTTACAACAAATTCCACTCTGCATGTCCCACCAACCAACCTTAGAACTCGTAATTCCTTGAGTGAACTGGTTTGCCACATCAGTTAACTGAAATCAAGTGCTTCAAAAGAATAGATTATTATTTATTGTCCAATTATTATTAAGGGCTAATAATAATTGACATCCGATCTATTTTTAGAAATGTGATCTATAAATAGACTTTGCCCATGCATCTAAAAATAGAATCTCATCTATAAATAGAATGTTATCAACCATCTATAAATTGACTCTCGCTATAAATAGAATATGTTCACCATTCTAAAAATAGACATACGCCTAAAAATATCTTGCGGGCCCCACCTAGTGTAGGTACTTAATTTTCACTAGGATCATCATCTTGTTGAATCTCAACACACCATTATCGCTCGTAAGAGCATTCACTTGCTTCCCCAACTCTTTCTCCACTAGTGCCTTAAACTCAAGAAACTTAGAGAATTTCTTATCTTTCTTCTGCATGAAGAATATCCAACACTTACGAGAAAATTCATCTTCAAATATTACATATTAGTTATGTTTTGTTGTCAAAGCAATAGAGAATGGTCCGCACACGTCTGTGTGAACTCTCTCAAGGATCCCCGAAGCTCGGTTCTCCTTCTCATGAAAGGTGGCCTTTACATATTTTCCCATATTACATCCCTTACATGTGTCTGAATGCGCAAGTGTACCCCTGGGATGACCAATAGAAATCTGCTGCATGAATTTCAAGGCTCCATGGTGAAGATGGCCCAATCTCTTGTGTCATAATTCGCCTTCATCCCGGCTCACCACTTTGTTCGTATTTCCCATCATTGTTACGCAACCATCTACCTCCGGCTTGTAGAGATTCTTAACTCGAATCCCTATCCTCTTGGCTTGTCCTGTTGTTTTGTGTCGCAGGAAATCTTTTCCTTCTCTAAAAATAACATCATAGCCTCTATCCTCCAACAATGCGACTGAGACTAAATTTTTCTTCAAACCTGGTACATGCATTAAATCTTTTAATTGAAAGGGTTTACTTGACTGCCTCCGGAAGGTAATGGTACCAATCTCGGTAGCATTGTACCACCTGTCATCACCCATTTCAATATGCATCTAGAGATCCTTCTCCAAGTCACTGAAAATTTCCTTGTCTCCCGTCATGTGAAAGGAAGCACCACTATCCAAATACCACACAGATCCAATGAACTTGACACCATGCATGCGACCAATGAGAATTCGAGCTCAAATTTCGAGGCCAAAGCCTCACCAGCTTCAAATCCTCTAGCCTTCTTGTTCTTCTTCTTTTGTGGACAGTTAGTAGAATATTTCCCATGCTCGTGACAATGAAAACACTTCACCTTGGACATGTCCTACTTCTTTCCATTTTTAGACTCAGATTTAGAATGGAATTTATTCCCCTTCCCCTTCTTCACTTTGGTAGCCAAAGCACAATCTTCTTCATCTCCATTGTTAGATGAAGATCTATATCTGGTGTTCTGTCTGAACTCCTCCTGCACCAAATCCGACCATAGTCGTTCCCAATCTGGCAATTTTTCCCTTCCATTGACAGGGTCTTGATAACTGTGCCAACTCTTGGGAAGTCCTAGGAGAGCCAAGCTCTCCAAATCATCATCAACGACAGTTTTACCAATGCTCCCCAGTTGTTGGAGAGGTAAATCCCCTCTGCAGACAGAGGCGATCTCTCCTAGTCCAGATCGGGTCTAGCAACAACTGAGTCACGCTAAGACGCAGGTTCCTAGTTACAAAAGACCAAGATGCGACAAGAGGCCTACCTTAAGTCCCACGCTGCTATTGTTTGCAGAGAATATGGCGCTTTCATCCTTCACCTTGGCAGATCACAATTCTCCCACCTAGCACGTTTGAACACCTGCACGTACACGAAGAAACAACAACACACAAACGTAAAACCTAATACATGCAACTATGTATTAGTCAGAGAAGATACAATTCATAAGATAAGACATGAACATATGAATGGAACCATAATCGAAGTCGCTTATTATTAATCAGAACAAAAGAAAGATACAACCTGAGCTCTGACACTAGATCTTCCTTCGGCAGGTCGACAGTGGAGTACGTCTCGATAAAGCTCGTCAGGAATGGGACAAGTCTCTCTCTCTTCGGCTGTCTGACGATAATCTTCTTACTACTTATTCAGTTATATTCAGGCTAGCTTGCAAAGGAAAAATGACAAGCTTATATAGATGGTGGAAGGGGAGTTGGGATCCCTACAATGGTGGGATTGGCCCTATCCTCAAGGAAGCTTCGATGATAGGTGGAAAACCACTTCCCCTACATGGAGATCCGGAGCCAAACCTCCCAACTCATTTTAGAGACTCGTTCAGGAGTTGGTTGGAATCAAACTTTCGCCATTTATTTTTGAAAAAATAATCCTTATTAAGCTTGGCGCGAGTAATACACTGGGACAAGGCGCTAGTTGGCGCACCCTCTTTGGTGGATTTCCCTCATTGGCGCGAGGGCTGAACTGGCTAGTCGCACCAAGACAAAAAGGTCTATTTTTAGGGCTTTTCACAGGAAACTGGCTTCAGAGGAATGATTTTCCTTGTCAAGGGGGATGCCATGAAAGTGGTTTCAGGTCATGTCACTGCTCACAGGTCACGGAAAAGGCCCTCCAATGTGCAGAACGGGGGATTGCAGGGACAATGACAAATTACTGTGTAACAGATGCCCCCTAAAGCATGAGGCCCGAGAGAGAGAGAGAGAGGGGTGAAATGCTTGAAAAAGTAAGCATGCCCCCAGCATGGTGACTCAATTCGAGGTACATGCCTCCCAAGCTTCAGTCCATAGGAAATGGAGTGAAGGTTCAAAAATGAGATCAAGAAAAAGACTCGACTGGGATTTTACGAGATCTTACAAAGACTCGAATTGAACGGGAACATGTTTCATTATTTTAACGAGGTTGAAACATTAAAAGAACTATCCTCAAGACCTAATTCATTTTTAACGAGGTTGACATAGAAGACGAACTATCCTCGGAACACCTTGTTTCATTTTTTAATGGGCTTGACACAAGAAAATGAACTATGCTCCGGTAGACCTTGTTTCATGGTTTAAGGAGCTTGACACAAGAGATGAACCATGCTCCGACGAGCTTGTTTCATTTTTTAAGGAGCTTGACACAAGAAAATGAACTTTGCTCCGACAACCTTGTTTCATTTTTTAGGGAGCTTGACACAAGCAGATGAACCATGCTCCGACAAACCTCATCATAATGAACAAGAAGTCATCGCTTCCAAGAGTTCCACTCTTGATGGAAGGAAAACATCCTGGAAGTCAAGACCCAATGCCCCTAGCACCTGATGCACAACGGCACTATCACTGAGTACAGGCACGGGGTAGGTAGCCATATAGTTGACCTGCGGTGGGGCAGATACAACGGGTGGATAAAAACCAGGAAGGGATGATGGCGGGCCAGCTGCCACATCAAGACCAAAGAACGAAAGTTGATCAATGGTCACAATCCGTCCTTCATGTGGAAAACATACCACACGGAAAAGGGAGGAGACAAGCGCTCCCATGGCATAGGTGTAATCGCGCCCCAAAAGCAGATTGAAATCCAAAGGGCCTGGAACAACCATCACGTCCATATGGACGGTTTTACCTCCCAAATTAATAGGTAACCTTGGAAGGATCCCTAACGATTGACTAGTTCCTCTGTTAAATGCCAACAGATTCTATGTAATAGGCACAAGCAGCGGCGAACCAAAATCTTGCCAAGTAGTGGAAGACAGAATACTAACAGACGCTCCTTCATCTATAACAGTGCTAGGTACGACCAGACTAGAGGTTTGTACCGTTATCTCAAAAGGCACATAAGACGAAAGGCGGTATCTTGCAAATCGACTCCAGTCAAAGGAAGCGACCAAACTACTCGGAGGGGCTACCATCGAACTGAGATGGTCTACCCCTGGTGTTACGGGAGAAGAAGGAGCATCCTCCACGACCTCCATCTCGAAGGCGGGAGGAGAATCCTCCGAAACTTCCATCACGGGAGGCAGAGGAACAACTTATTGAGGTATAGGGACAGGAGAATATTTCTCCAAGTCTGAAGAAACTAGAAGAACATGAGGGGTGTGAGATCCACTCTCAACGGAAAAGACTTGGTGCACCGTAGATGGGGCCAGCTCAACCGATCCCACGACCAATGGTTGGTCGGGAATGGATTATTGAATTTCAATTTCCGGGGGAGTGGGATTGACCAATGATGACTCTTGACCAATCTTAGGATCAACTAGTGGAGGACTCAAAGAAAGTTGTTTGTAACCAGCTGGAAGGCACGGCGCAGAAACAACCGAGTTGTCCAAAACTCGCTTGGCTTCATCCATATACGGACAAAGGTGAATGGCATGGTGCCCCCCACACAACTTACAGGGATTGGCAAGCTTACCCTGCTTCTTAAGAGTTTCACCAGCACTAGCTAAAGACGTGCCCCCAACCTGACTCCCAGAAGCCAAAGGCAACGACAGAAGACCGTTGGACCATAATTCGAGCACCTTGGGAATGCCAGGGCAGTCTCGAAGAGGATGGTTTCCTATGCACAACATGCAAGGGAATTTGACTTTCCGTGGAGGGTTGGAAGGTTCATCGAGAGGAGACGTTTTAGGAGCAGTAGTTGCAGCCTTAGCCTCTCTCTTATCAGACTTCTTCTTCTTTGTCTTCTTCTTCTTCTTCTTAGCCACCTGGTTACTCGGATCTAGACTTTCACCAGGCGAAGTAGAAGAGGAGGACGCAGAAACAGGCGAAGAAGGGGAGAGGTCCACCTTGGAATCAACATGATGTTTTTCAGGTGGAGGAATTGATTGAATAGTAGCCGGGACATTCGAGACCACAGAGGTTGAAAACAACCAAACGGGCAAACCAACAGTTAACCTAGGAAGGGACAACATTGCCATATAAGGAGCGCCAACATTTCCAAAAGGAGGAAAAGGACCAGGATTCCCTTCAGAGGGGATTCCTTAGTTGGTGAACTCCGGAAAAGTTGCCATCAGAAAGAACTTAAGAACAACACCTTAAGGAAAATAACTTTAACCAGGAATATTTCGTGGGCAGTTAATTTTTAAAACATTGAAACAAAACTCTACCATTTCATATTTTAAGAGTCAAGAAACGAGTAAAAGATGACTTTATCACTTTCAAATTGGAAACAAGCGTGAAAGGACAAGCGCTTGGTGATATTTTGAAATTTAATGAGTCAGAAAAGATCAAAATGACTAATCTGGAAATCTAGGCAAAAGGGTGTACCAGATATCCGTGAACTGCAATATACACCTTGGTTTCAAAATGAAAGAGAAAACAACCAAGGACTTAATGTACATGCAGGCAATATCCCCGAATGCTATGTCCGGTGTATCACGGGTATAAGGCGGTAGACTCGGCTTCCTACGAATAAAGGATAGCAACCTAGTGGGGTCTCTCTTTATATACGCGACGGTATGGGGAGCACAAGTTCGTACTAGTGCTTTCTAAAGCCAAAAGGCGAATGACAGCTACTAGGTTTAACAACGCCAGAACACGTCACTAGCCTAGACCTCTAAATATTTCATTAAGTTTCAATGCTTCCTTAGGTTAATTCAATAAATTTTATAGTTGATCTTCAATTATGTCTCAGTTTCAAGGCCCTACCGCATGTCATCTGACAATCTCCTACATGCAGCTATATGAGAAAAGAAATCTTTCAATTCGATGATGCTATCTAGTTAAGGGAAGAGCTTCAAACAGTGATGCAACAAACAGCAATACTGAAAACGAAACTTTTTCCAAACTTGATGACTTTCACTATCCAAAAGTAATTTCAAACATTCAACAATGCGAATAATGCAATGTAATCTATGCAAAATCCTCTTTGAAAACCATGCAATTGTAATCTATGCACAATTTCCCCTTATTTTTTTTTGAAAGAATAAGAATGCACTCAATGCACTTTTCGATGGATGAGAATCTACTTAATGCACGCTTTTAATGAAAGAGAATGCACTCAAAGTGATTTTTAGTTTTTAATCATTAAACAATGTAATCTAAGTTCAATGATGGATCTCAAAAAATACTTTTCAATGTAATGTGATCTAATGCATTTTAACGAAAGCAAACTTTGAGATGAAAACTAAATAAACGCAAATCTTCTTAATGAAGGATGAATGCAAAAGGGATGCAAACAAACACTAAGAATGCAATCGTTGTTTCAAAACACTTTGTAATGAAATTCCTCAAAAGGTGACAAGACATATGAGGTCAAACACAAAGAGGACTTCCAAAGCATGAGATCAAAACAAGGCATTCATTCCCTTTTACATCAAGCAATCATGGAAAGAAGACATTTCAGTTGAACAATGAGCAATGTAATCTATGCTCATACAGAGAAAATACTGGAAGGGAAAGACACACTGGTGAAGGATTTAGGGAAAAAATCTCAATTTTCAAACACCCTGAAATTGGCACGACTTTTGTGGGTGAAACTAGCGCCAACTGGTGCAACTTGCTCACTGACAACTAGCGCCAATGGCCAATTGGCGCGGGTTGCTAATTGACAACAAGCACCAACGCCTAAAAATGAAAAAACAAAGAATTTCTCCTAACCAAGACCAGACTCACCACTGCAAGCAAAATCTAAAACAAACCCAGAAGCAAAGTACTGACCAAAAGAAACTTCCAAACAAGGGAAAACCCTAGCACCTACAGGAGATGGCGCGATTGTCTGGCTGTAATCCGCGCCAAATAGGGGATGGCGTGAGTGATGAACTGGCAACTTGCGCCAATGTGCATGACTGTCAGGGTGGAAACCATGCCAATCAAGCCAACCATGAAAAGGTGAAAATTTTGGAAAAGCAGAGGTCAGATCTGATCCTCTGGGGGCTGAACAAGGGTTTTACACCAGAAAGAGACAGACCATAAGAGCAAATCAAGTAGACAGAAGCCAAAACAAATCGAAAGAGACAAGACAAACTCCAATCAATGTATCCCCAGCGGATTCGCCAGTTTTTTGGAGAGGTAAATCCCTTCTGTGGACAGAGGCGATCCCTACTAGCCCAGATCGGGTCTAGCAACAACCGAGTCACGCTGAGACGCAGGTTCCTAGTTACAAAAGACCAAGATGCGACAAGAGGCCTACCTTAAGTCCCACGTTGCTATTTTTTGCAGAGAAGTTGACGCTTCCGTCCTTCACCTTGGCAGATCACAATTCTCCCACCTAGCACGTTTGAACACCTGCACGTACACGAAGAAACAACAACACATAAGCGTAAAACCTAATACATGCAACTATGTATCAGTCAGAGAAGATACAATTCATAACATAAGACATGAACATATGAATGGAACCATAATCGAAGTCGCTTATTATTAATTAGAACAAAATAAAGATATAACTTGAGCTCTGACACTAGATCTTCCTTCGGCGGGTCGACATCGGAGTATGTCTCGATAAAGCTCGTCGGGAATGGGACAAGTCTCTCTCTCTTCGGCTGTCTGACGATAATCTCCTTACTACTGATTCAGCTCTATTCAGGCTAGCTTGCAAACAGAAAATGACAAGCTTATATAGATGGTGGAAGGGGAGTTGGGATCCCTACAATGGTGGGATTGGCCTTATCCTCAAGGAAGCTTCCATGATAGGTGGAAAACCACTTCCCCTACATTGTGATCCGGAGCCAAACCTCCCAACTCATTTTAGAGACTCATTCAGGAGTTGGTTGGAATCAAACTTCCGCCATTTATTTTTGAAAAAATAATCCTTATTAAGCTTGGTGTGAGTAATACACTGGGACAGGGCGCCAGTTGGCGCACCCTTTTTGGTGGATTTCCCTCATTAGCGCGAGGGCTAAACTGGCTAGTTGCGCCAAGGCCAAAAGGTCTATTTTTAGGGCTTTTCACAGGAAACTGTCTTCAGAGGAATGATTGTACTTGTCAAGGGAGATGCCATGAAAGTGGTTTTAGGTCATGTCACTGCTCACAGGTCACGGAAAATACCCTCCAATGTGCGGGACGGGGGATTGCAGGGACGGTGACAAATTATTGTGTAACACCAGTTTATCCTAACATTGGACAAACTTTTTTAGATATTTTGGTATGGAGTTGCCCTTCTCCATCTTTATCTTCTTGAGTTTATCTTTGAGCACCAATTTCCTATGTTCATTGCTGCTCTGGAATAGATCCGTCAAAGCCTTCCACATTTCATATGGTGTGGCTTTCCCATGGAGGCTTGTGACAATGTGGTCTCGTACTCCCTCCAATAGGATCCTCCTCGCCTTTGCCACTTTCTTTTTCCATGTATCAAGATTTGCAGCATCTGTCACAACATGTTTAGGAACATCATTATTAATGAATTCCTTCAAGCCATTGTCTTCGAGCAGTGCCTCCATCCTTTTCTTCCAAGCAATATAGTTTGAGCTACCCTTGAGTGCATACTCCAACCTCAAGCCATTGAAAGCCATTTCCATCTTGAATCAGTTGTAGCACCAAGAAAGTCTTTCTGCAAATTCGAATTCTATCCAATCACAAACTCAAATCCTCCTTCACAATTGTGATATCCTGTGATCTGATACCATGTAGAAATTATACCACAATCATGTATATCATTGATTCAATCCAATCTAACAAAGTACTAAAGTTAAATACTAAATTGCTTCTACAAATCTTTTGCAGAATTAAAAACACAATCGCCAATCACATGAAGCAAAGAAGAATAAAATAAAACACAACATAGATAATTTCCCGGGGAAAGATTGCTGCTCAAAACCCCACTATCTTCTATTGTATATTCAACATGGAATCATGAAACAATTACATACAACTCTTCTCACAAGAGCCCTCCTGTACTTAGCCAATTTACTGCCTCCAAACAGCCAGCCTTGCTTGCGCAATCCCTACAGAATAGGAATTTTGGCTTTTCTTAACTGCGCAAGTATCATTGGCACTCCAATGGGTGTTTCGTTGCATGGGTGCAACCCAATAATCCTGCAACTGATAGTCAACTTCCCTTTCACCTAGATCTCAACTGGGTCTCCACTGGATCTGACATGTGTGCAACTAATAATAGTAAATCCTCAGTTACATGTAGATCACTGATTGTGAATTAATTAATATTTAATTCACTTGATCTCTCACTAGTGTATCAAGTAGTTACAGCTAGCACAACTGAGTTTAATTCACTTAACTAAGTTAAACTGATTACAACCTGCATTAACTAATGCACCACTGCAGTTCGATTTCTGTTACAACTAGAATTACTCTGCATGCCTCACCAACTACCTCTAACTCGAAATTCATGAGCTAACTGAATTTATCACTCTCAGTTAACTATTACAAGTTATTTTGAGACTAGATTACATTTTATTGTCCATCTAAATTAAGGGATAACTAAAATAGACATGCACCAAATTTAACACCTGTGAGCCCCACCTTAGTGCAGGTACTTAATACACTAGGCATGGGTGTTGAAATTTTCTTGTTGAATCTCAACATCTTCTGCCATGCATTAAGAAGTTGGGCATCTGCTTTTGCGGGCTTGGGAATATCATTATCTATGAATTCCTTCAACCCATTGTCCTCCAACACTGCCTCCATTCTGTCCTTCCATGCAATATAATTCGAACTGCCCTCAAGTGCATATTCGAGTCTCAGGCCATTGAAAGACATGTTGATCTGCTTCTAGCTCCAAAGAAAGTATCTGCAAATTTGAATATTGTTCAACACAAACACATTTTCTTCTCCACTATTGTGATTCCTGACGCTCTGATAACATGTAGAAAATCTCTAACATAACTATAATACCATGTAGAAATTATATCAATGGATTCAATCCAATCATGCAATGTACTAAAGCAAGAAACCGAATCCTTCTACAATATTTGCGGAATATAAAACATGATCGCTCAATCACATGCAAGTAAGAGAAATGAAATTATCAATCACACAACACAAGATGTTTATGGGGAAAACACCTGCTCAAAACCCCTCTATCATATATTGTACATAGTCAAAGAATCATGAAACAATACAATGCTTTCTCACACTGAGAAAATCCTGCACTATCTTGACTGTCTCATTTTGATCCTATTCAAAATTGTCTAGCAATGCTTAGGAAAAATTGACCAACACTTAGCCAATTCTCAGCCCTTCCTTAGCCTAGCCTTTCTCACACAATCCCTGGGCAATTAATTAGCCTTCTTTGACCGCGTAATCCCTATGGAACCTTCCTCTGACTTTATAACTTCACTTGGGCAGTTCGTCAAAAATACAACTGATAGTTTACTTGTCTTAAACCTTTGTTTCAACTGGGTCTCCGTGAGAATTGACATGCATACAACTATTAATAGTGAATCATCAATTACTTGGTAGATCACTACTTGTGAATTAAGAAAATCATATAAATATAATAATAGGAAATACAAAAAAAAAAAATAATAAAAAAAGAAGAAAGGAATATGTAAAAATAAAAAAAATAATAAAAATAAATATAGGAACGGAAAATTAACAATATGAGTGAAAGAACATTGTAAGTAAAGAATAATGGTCCAACTCTTAATTAAGAAAAACAAGCAAAGGAAAGAATACAAAACCAGACTCAAGACACCAAAGGAAGGGGGAAGACCCACAAAATGAAGGAAAGAAAGGGAAAAAATAAATTAGGAAGACAAGACACGGATCTAACAAGTGTTGATCTTCCAACCATCATCTCTATTCAATGTATTAGACCTTATTTCGATTTCAATGTCCTTCGTAAATTTTCAGTGATGGAAATGATCAATTTTAGCAATGACATGAGATTCTTCTACATGAATATGGTGTTTTGTCATTTGAGCATGTTCGACCAAAACTGAGGAGCGAATCCTATAATGCTTGATGTCGGCCGCGTGCTCGTGAATCCTTTGTTTTTATGGAGTGACATGTTTCTCCAATGTAGAGGGTCCCACAAGAACATGTAATCACATTTCTTCAATGTAGGGGTCCCACAAGAACATGTGATCACGTAAACACGTTTCGTACTTTTAGGATCTACTGGGTCATTGACAGATCTTAGAGAGCTACAAATGATGTTCAAGAACCTATAAGTGAAAACAACATTGTATATTTCGTAAGAATCCAAACAATCTTGTTTATGGTCCCATAAAGGGAAATTAAACACGGATAACCAAGTCACTTGGCTCTTTCCTTTCGTAGAATCTTTTCCAGCCTCTAAGAAGGCCTTGAGATCTTCGTGCCTATTATAGCCATTATTATGAGAAAAATGAAATAAAATGAGAATGGGTATCAAAACTTTTGGAGTAATAAAAAACTAATAGAATAAATACAAAAGGATGCAATCAGTCTCTTATTGCAGTGGTGATATGTGTTAGAGACACATCGTCACCTTTGCCTTGCCCGTTGGTTAAAAAAAACACAACGGTGGTTGGAAGGGAGAATGAGCGCAGCAATGTCAAACAACCGCGGGGCTGTTGTTGCTGCCGCCGCGGCTGCCACTGCCACATTCACCATTGTAATTCTCTCATATTTTATCTTCTCCAATAGAAAGAATTGTAGGGAAAAAACGCATAGTTCCCTTCCAAAATTCTGTCGCTCGAAATCCGTGGCAGATGGCGTCATCGGTGTTATTGGTAACACCCCGCTTATCAAAATTAACAGTTTGTCCGAGGCTACTGGCTGCGAGGTAACACACTATTTAACAGCTTTCGGAACTCTTCAAGTATTTCTGTATTCTTAAATCCCTGTGGGTTTATTCATATTCATAGCATGGACTACGCTAAATTAAATGTCTGCAACAGTGGTATAAATTAACCTAACATTGGACGTCGGGTTGTCTCTGTTCTCGGGGGATAGCTCCCAGCCATATTGCCATAGTCACTATTAGATGGTTTTTACTGAACATTAAAGTGTTGTCGTTACCACAGTCATATCTGATAACGGGCATATGCTGTTTGGTTTCTGAGTGGCCTAGACTATAACGCCAGAATTTTGGGTTTGGCTAGAATGTTATATTCATATTTAATCCATTATCAAGTTTCCAATAAAAATATTGTTTAAAAGGAGATGTTAACCGTGATTCTCAACTGTCCAAAGCATGCATTTTTGGGGTTCTGACTTTTAAAAGTCTGAATTATAGTTAGTATATTATCTAGAAGAACTTTTTGATAGATATCTACCTCTGTTGACAAAGATTTAGCCAGAAAGTGCTTACACGAGTACTAGGCAGTAATGTCGACGACTAATTTAACCTTGATATAAAAATTGAGCAGCTGAGCCCTGATTTTAGGGCACGGGCAAAACAAACCAAAATTATACGCGGAGGCATTTATTTTATTTTTTAAATAAATGAATAAATTTCCTTTTTATTCTTTTGTCAATGGGTCCCTACCTGAATTATTTTCAGTTTCAATCTCTTTGTTTGATAAAGAAATCTGGTTGCAGATTCTTGCGAAGGCGGAATTCTTGAATCCTGGAGGAAGTGTGAAGGATAGGGTCGCAGAAAAAATTATTCAAGAGGTAACGTTAACTTCTAACTCAGAGCCTACCCTTGCCCCATCCCATTATTATGTTAAATCCTCAAGGGATATTAATGTTAGTATTTCATCCACACTAACCATTTCATAACAGTGTCAAAGAGGCTGCTTAACATTTACAAGTTGTAAAACAGTAGATTTTTGTAAAAGGCCAGATATGATATGGCACTTCCTCATATTCCATGAATGGCTTCTGGGGTAAATGCCACTACCGTACATAGTATTTCATGCATACTGTTGTGGGAAAAAAAGGAAACAAACAAGATAATAGGAGAAATGTAACTGAAATTGAACAATTGAAGGATAAAACACTTTGAAACTTTTATTGATCAAATTCTCTGTTCATACAAGCCTCTCGGGCCACCTCTTTTAACTAGACATATTTTGTTATCTCGTTATTCAACCTAAATTTCGTTATTCTAACTACATAGGTAATAAGTAAATTTACATTTGTTGTCACATTTTTAACAAACTCCACCTTGACAACAAATTTCCGAATGCCCATTCATCATCTTTTCTGCAAGCCGAGAGAAGCAAGACACCATCTCAGCTTCTCTACTGTAACTGGCTTCGTGAATATATCTGCATGATTTTCCTGTGTGCGGACCTTCTTGAGGACTACTTTGCCGCCTTCGATTACATGTCTCACAAAGTGATACCTTACATCGATGTGCTTGGTCTTGCTGTGATAGGCTGGATTTGTAGCCAAATGAATAGCGCTCTGACTGTCACAAAACACATTCACTTTCTCCTGCGTCCTTCCAATCTCATCAAGCAGACCTTTTAATCAAATTGCCTCTTTACAGGAATCTGAAGCAGCTATATACTCTGCTTCAGTAGTGGACAAAGCAATTGTCTCTTGAAGCTTTGACATCCAACTAATTACTCCACCTGCAAGAGTAAAAACATAACCTGTAGTAGACCTCCTTTTGTCCAAATCACCTGCATAATCAGCATCCACATATCCGCAGACTGTACCTTCACGACCATCAACGCTGATGCAATGGTCACTTGTGCCTCTCAAATACTGAAGCACCCATTTCACTGCTCGCCAATGTTCTTCCCCTGGATTTGCCATGAACCTACTGACAACTCCAACTGCATGTGAAATGTCAGGTCTTGTAGATACCATCGCATACATTAAGTTGCCTACTGCATTTGCATATGGTACACAAGACATATACTGCTTTTTTTCATTAGTTCTAGGACTTAAATACGAAGAAAGCTTAAAATGGGAAGCTAATGGAACATTAACAAGTTTCACATGGTTCATACCAAACTTTTCAGGTATTTTCTCCACATACTTCTGTTGTGATAACCAAAACTTACCATTCTTCCTGTCTCTGTGTATATCCATGCCCAAGATATGTTTTGCCGCTCCAAGATCCTTCATTTCAAACGTCCTAGACAGCTGAGCCTTTAACCTGCTGATTTCTTCCATGCTTTTGCTTGCAATAAGCATATCATCAACATACAACACCAAGATAATGAATATGCCATTGAAACTTTTGAAGTATACACAATGATCATACTCACTTCTGATAAAATTCTGGCTCACCATGAAGGAATCAAACTTCTTGTACCATTGCCTGGGCGACTGCCTCAGGCCATACAGTGATTTCCTGAGCTTGCAAACTAATCTTTTGTTGCGACCTTGTACAAAACCTTCTGGCTGATCCATATAAATCTCTTCATCCAAATCACCATGAAGAAAGGCTGTTTTAACATCTAACTGTTCTAACTCAAGGTCAAGTAGAGCAGTTACTGCTAACACAGTACGAATAGAAACAAGTTTAACTACTAGTGAAAAGATCTCATGAAAGTCAATACCTTCAACCTGAGAATACCCTTTTGCAACCAGTCTCGCCTTATACCTTTCGATACTTCCATCAACTTTTCTCTTCAACTTGAAGACCCATTTTCACCCAACAACGCTTCTCCCTTCAGGAAGTTCTACAAGATCCCAGGTATTGTTCTTGGCTAAGGAGTCCATTTCTTCTTCCATAGCCTTTTTCCATATCTTGCTATCTGCATCATCAACTGCTTCCTGATAACAAGATGGTTCCCCATCTTCAGTAATCAATGCAAACGATGAAGCAGAGTCTTCATACCTTTTTGGTGTTCTTCTTTCCCTTGTAGACCTTCTTAGAGTGACTGGTTGCTGACTGGATTCCGGAATTTCTCCAGTTTCCTCTGCTTCTCCACCTTTTTCAGAAGTCTCTCCTTCCTTTCAACTTTCAGGAAAAGGTACAGTCTCCAATTGAATTCGCTGACCTGGCGATAACTGCTTCTGTTCAACTTTTTCAGTATCTGATTTTAAAAGAGACGATTCATCAAATGTTACATCTCGACTAATGACTATCTTCTGTGAAGTAGGATCCCACAACCTATATCCCTTCACTGAATAATCATATCCAACAAAGACACGACATTTTGATTTTGGATCTAATTTTGAACGTTGATTTCTAGGAATAAGAACATATGCATCACAACCAAAAATCTTCAAATGCGAATAATCACAAGACTGACCCGACCAAACTTCTTCAGGAATTTGACAGTTTATTGCAACTGAAGGTGATCTGTTAACTAAATAACAAGCAGTAGATACTGCTTCTGCCCACAACTCCTTTTGCAGATTAGCATTACTAATCATGCTTCTGGCTCTTTCCATAAGAGTCTGATTCATCCGTTCAGCAACACCATTCTGCTGAGGAGTATAAACAACAGTTTTATGTCTAACTATCCCTTCATCCTTACAAAATTGTTCAAATTCTAAAGATGTAAATTCACCTCCATTGTCAGTTCTTAAACACTTAATTGATTTGCCTGTTTTCTTTTCCACCATTGTTTTAAATTGTTTAAACACATTAAACACATCAGCTTTCTTTTTTAACATATAGACCCAAACTTTTCGGGAGAGATCATCAATAAACGTTAAAAAATATAAGGCACCTCCATAGGACACAGTAGGATATGGTCCCCACAGATCAGAATGAATGTAGTCCAAAATCTGCTGGCTATTATGATTGCCGGACTTGAATCTTTGTTTACATTGTTTGCCAAACACACAATATTTACAAAAATCCAACTTCAAGGATTTCAAATCAGGAAGTAGCTTGCGGTTCATCAGTACCTAAAGACCTTTCTCGCTCATGTGACCCAACCGCTGATGCCATAGACGAGAACCTTCTTCTGCTTTATCTGACACGATCACTGCTTCACTAGCTTGAGTGCTTCCCTTGAGTCTGTACAGGTTTCCGACCTTTTCAGCCTTCATAACAACCAAGGCTCCTTTTGAGACTTTCAACACTCCATTCTGACCTGTAAACTTATAACCATTCGAATCCAAAACTCCCAAGGAAATCAAGTTTTTCTTTAGATTAGGTACATGCCTAACATTAGATAAGGTTTCAATTTTACCATCATACATTTTAATTTTCACATTTCCAATCTCAACAGTCTGACAAGATGCATTATTTCCCATGAATACAGAATTACCATCTACAGTTTCATATGATGAAAACCAATTTCGGTGCGGACTCATATGATGAGAAGCACTAGAGTCTAATAGCCAATAGTCAGCATCTTCTGAGATATTACAAACAGGGAGTGCTTCAGCAATTAAAACCTCATCATCCATACCTGAATCGACCTGATTTGTTTCCTTCTTGTTGTTTTCCGCCTCCTTTCGTTTCCAGCAATCCTTTTTGAGATGTCCTGATTTGTTGCAGTACCAGCATTTTGCTTTACTCTTCTTGCCGCCCTTTGACTTTGATCTGGAAGAACCTCTTGTCTTCTCCCCTCGTTCCTTTGACCGACCTCTAGCTACCATGGCTTCAGGTGTAAAAGTCTCAATGCTAGATTGTCTTCGTACCTCTTCAGATAAGAGAGCACCCACGACAGATTCAAGTTTTAATGAATCGGCAGTGCTCAAACTAACTGAGGTCACGAAGTGGTCCCATGACTTAGGCAGGGAACACAACAAGGTTATTGCCTTGTCTTCTTCCTCCATCTTTACTTCCATATCGGACAACTGAAAAATAAGCGTATTAAAAACATTTAAGTGATCTGCAACTTTTGTACCCTCCTTCATCCGAAGGCTGTACAGTTGTCTTTTTAAATAGATTCTATTTGTCAAAGATTTTGTCATATAGAGAGTTTCCAATTTCTTCCACAACCCTGCGGTTGTACTCTCTCCAACAATATTGAAGAGTACTTCGTCTGCCAAACATAACCGAACGGTACTGAGAGCTCGGGCATCCAAGTCCTCCTAGTCCGAATTCAACATGCTTGCTGGTTTTTTAGTTACCCCATCTAATGCCTTGTGCAACCCTTGTTGCACCAGCAAATCCCTAACCTTTAGTTTCCACAGAGCAAAATTGTTTTTCCTGGTGAATTTCTCCACCTCAAATCTTGCGTTTGTCATTTTCGCCATTTCTCCCTCCTAGGTTTCCTCTTCTCTTTCCAACTAGGGTTTCAAACAAATATTTCCCCTCTTCTAAAAAAAATTTCCACTCTTCCTAAAAAATATTTCGACTCTTCCTTCTAGGGTTTCAAGGGTTTCGAATCTCTTCTAACTTTAAATAGAAAAAAATACAATTTCTATTTTTTTTTCTTCTTTCACGAAATCCCTGCACCCTTTAAAATAATCAATTTCTGTTCAAACCCTTTTTTCTGGAAAAAACTGAGCTTCCTTTAAAAAAAAAAAATCCTTTAAAAAACTCTCAGCGTTTAAAAATCCTTATCAAAAAACAAATGCTGATTGATGCTGATTTCTGTTTCAAACAAGGCATTAAAATCTCAAATTACCCGACTTTCTCAATCGCAGCTTCGAAGAGCGGGTTATGTGGATGCTTTTCTTCCAACGGATGGCTTTCTCCAGCAACAGCCCATAGCAGGCTTTTTCTATACAGTGGACGGCAAACCCAACACAACAGGCTTCAGTCCTCTCGCTGACGGGCCTTTTCTCTCACGACGGCTCCAACGGCCTCCTCTTTGGAGCGGACGGCTTCTCCTAATCTCTGGAAATCGATTCTGGCTCTGCTAAACTCTGGAAATCAATTCTGGCTCTGCTAATATCTGGAAATCGATTCTGGCTCTTCTAATATCTGGAAATCGATTTTGGCTCTGATCTTCCACGCAGGCTAAAAGCGAAACCCTCGGCAACGATCCTGGCTCTTCTCGATTTTGGAGCGGCTTTCTTTCTCGGTTCTCCGTCGATGGCTGTCCACCACTACTCGACGGTCTGTCTGCAATCTCTGGTAGCTGCAAACCCTTCCACGTAGCCCAAACAGCTCTTGGCTTCGGCCTTTCTTTTCAGCGGATTACGCAGAATCCAAAACAGCCAATCTCTGAAGCTCTGATACCACTTGTTGTGGGAAAACAAGGAAACAAACAAGATAATAGGAGAAATGTAACTGAAATTGAACAACTGAAGGATAAAACACTTTGAAACTTTTATTGATCAAATTCTCCGTTCATACAAGCCTCTCGGGCCACCTCTTTTAACTAGACATATTTCGTTATCTCGTTATTCAACTATATCTCGTTATTCAACCTAAATTTCGTTATTCTAACTACATAGGTAATAAGTAAATTTAGATTTGTTGTCACATTTTTAACACATACTAACCATCATGAATAGCTTCTGGGGTAAATGCGACTACTGTACATAGTATTTCATGCATACTAACCATTTCATGATAGTGTCATAGAGGCTGCTTAACATTCAAATGTCATAAAACAGTAAATTTTGGAAAAAGGCCAGATATGATATGGTGCTTCCTCACATTCTGTGAATGGCACCCGGGGCAAATGCCACTGGCATACAACATGTATGCCCAACCGTAAGGGACTCCATGGCTCTCTCTCTCTCTATATATATATATTCCCCCCACCCTCCCTTAAAGAAAAGAGTCACGCTTTTTCATAAATAAACACTACAATATATTGTACTATAACAAACCAGCAGATCTGTTTGGACAATTGATTATCACTTTAGGAGGCTTAGTTCTATCACTGGTATCCCTCCCTTACAGAGTTTGCAAACCCCCACCGGATCTTACAAAAGCCATGTAGCCTCAGCATAAATCAGGCTTGGCCAAAACATAAGCAAATGGAAGTCAAAGAGCTCATTGAACACATGGCTCAAATAAAACCAAGATATAACTTGCCCTTACAAAGGGGAAAAAATCCTGCTAAATAAAAGCCTAAAACTAGTCAAGCAAACATTGTTGTGGAAAATACCCCAATGTGGCATCAAACTAGATGTCAGTTAAAGCAGATTTCAATCTTACTCTACTAGTTCAAGAACTAGTTGGGGAGAGATCTAGGGGAATAACCTTTGCCTCTTACCTTTTGATGAATCCATGCCACATTGCTTTGAACTATGCCTTGAAATGCTTGAAGCCTTTGTATTCACTTGGGTTGGAAACAAAGATGTCTCCAAACATTAGGAAAGAGCTCCCATAACAATCACCATCAACCTGTCCACAAGGAGGAGATTCATAATCTTCTTGTGCTACCTCCCGAGCACCAAAGGAACTATGGACTGGATGAGTGAAGGAGAAATTTTCTAGTGAAATGTGATAGATGCCCTCTTCTTATCCTTGTAGCATAGCCATACAAGGAGATCCCTTTGACTTAGGCACCAACAAATATATCTTAGATGTGACAATCCCCTCTTCACATAGTTTTAAGAACATATTGAGGAGGGGGGATCGACATTAACCTCCAATGCCATGGATACTCTGTTATCCCTTGAAGCTGACTAAAGAATGCCTTCAAAGCTTGTCATGTTAGATGCTTTCTTAGATTTAGATAACCATGGTGTTCTATGCTTGATGCAATTTTACTTCAATCTATCTTAGGCCCGATACAAAATAGCAATCACATAAACATGAAAGTAAAATTCTTGTAGAACACAATAATAGATCAAAAGAAGAGAAGCCAAATATAGATCAGATTTACAATCCCTTTTGTCCAGCAAAGATATGAGATATTGTTGCGTTACGACAGTCAACAGGATGCTTCAGACAACAAAGTCTTTCTCGGTCAGCCAAACCTTCATGTGTCACACCCACAACCCTCAAAGATAGCCCATCACAAGTCAATGTTGGTCAACCCAAAGTCAATGCAGGACAACAACAGAAAAGTCAATGCAACAAATTAGGGCTTCGGTCAAACAACTTGGATTTTCTCGATTTTAGTGCCCAACAGTACGGCCTCCTAAAATCGGAATTTTGGTAGAGATTTGAGGTCAAACGACCAAGGGTTGACCACGGTCAACGCTGCTGCAAAAGAGCCCTAAATAGATCTGCAAATTTCAGACTTAAGCTCTAGACGTGTGAGGGGAAAAAGGCCTCCAAAGGCTATTGAACCAATCATATCACAATGAGAGAATGTGTGATGAGTTGATGAGCAAATGACCTCCATGTCTCTCCAATTTATATCCATCAGTGAGGGTGTGTGACACATCTATTAGGCATGTGAGCCTACATTACAAATCTGGTCAACCTTGCACATGTGGAAAATAAATTCAAAATATATGTTCTGCTCATCCAAACAAGATGATCTTTAGATCAATCTTGCACCTCTTTGAAAGAGGAATCCAACAAAAATATGACCATCGTCATATGAGTAGTGCAACATGATGTTTGGACCTAGTTTCCCAAAATTAACACTCCCTCTCAACTAGGGAGAACTCCATCTGTTCACAAGTGCCATCCATCAGTACCATCATGTACTTTTACCAAACATCGTGCGTTATCCTGCCATAACTTGCTTTGTTGGCTCTCGTTCTCAGATAGAACAAAAGGTGACTCACAAAGACATCACACTCAACTGACCCGAAGTCATCTTAGAGGTTAAAACCTCTCTTGGACTCAAAAAGAGTCTCATGCTAACCCGAAGTTAGTATACTGACCCGAAGTCAGTTTAGAGGTAAGAACCTCATCATACTTGATCCCAGATCAAGGTGTTGGACACGTGCCCTCCTAGACATTGAGAGTACGGCAATCTCCAATGCATCCATCGGTCTTGCTATTGGTCTCTATCCACATTTCCCATCTCATTGGCCAAATGAGAGGTACTTCCCATGAGTCTGAAACTCCATGGGTAGGATGCGTGCGAGGCACAGATCAAAGAGAGGCGAACCAACTCAATATCATAGCGGTGGGGCAAAAGCACAACAAGGTTCGGCAAGCCTAGCCCTGTATGTGCTTATAGCTCCAAGAAGTTATCCCCAAGCCCCCTGGAGCTCCCGGAGCTCATAGTCCAACTCAAGCAGGACCCTTAGAATAGGGTCTTTCCATGATTTCAAGCTTCTCATAGAAATTTAGGAACTTAACCTTTCCTAGGGGCTTCATGAGAATATTCGCGACGTGCTCATCAGTTCCTATATGATTGAGCCTTACGGTGCCTCGCTGTACCATATCGCGGATAAAGTGGTACCTGATATCAATATGCTTGGATCGATCGTGGAACACAGGATTCTCAGAAAGACGAATCCCACTCTGGTTATCACGAAGGATAACCGTTGTATCTAGCACATGCCTAAACAACTCACTTAAGAGCTTTCGCAACCAAGCAGCTTCACAACAGGCTATACTCGCTACAATGTATTCGACCTCAACGGTGCTCAAAGCCACCGACTTCTGCTTCCTGCTCATCCAAGATACCGAAGCAAACCCAAGGTGAAGCAACATCCAGATGTGCTCTTGCGATGCCAAATCGACATCAGTATATCCATGGAGTCACAAACTCCCGGCAGTGTATCTCAGGCCATGGTTGATCGTGCCCCGAAGATATCTCAATAGATTCTTGGCACCAATCCAGTGAATGTGATGAGGATCAACCATATGTTGACTCAAAGTGTTCACTGCAAAACATACGTCTGGACAACAGTTCACTAGGAACATCAGGGCCCCCACGAGTTTTCGATACTCAGTAGGATTTGCCGCACGGGCCCAACAACGTTTCCACACAAATTTTTAAAGTTGAGTTCCATTGGTGTCGACATAGACTTACAGTCCACCATACCAAATCTCTCTAGCAGCTTCACGACATATTTTCCTTGAGAAAGGAAAATCTCGCCTGGCCTCTGCTAGACCTCCAAGCCTAGGAAGTAGTGCATCAGTCCTAGGTCTTTCATCTCAAACTCGAAAGCTAGCTCCCTCTTACACTGATGAATGAGAGGGTCAGCACCTGTCAGGAAGAGATTGTCCACATAGAGAACCATGATGAGAGGCCTTTCTCTATCAACCTTAAAATAAAGGTTTGGATTAGCATTACTTCGAGTGAAGCCCAACTTCATCAAGTAGCTATCTATCCTCTCGTACCAAACCCTGGGGGCTTGCTTCAACCCATAGAGGGCTTTCTTCAACCTGCAAACATGGGTGTCTCTATCTCGGACTTCGAACCCCAGAGGTTGCTCCACATACACCTCTTCCTTTATAGAATCATGTAGAAAAGCAGTCTTCACATTCGTCTGATGGAGACTCCATCCTTGCGTTGCAACAAGGGCAATAATAGATCAGATGGTGGTATAGCGGGCCACAAGTGCAAATATATGATCATAATCTATGCCTTCTTTTTGAGAGAAGCCTCGGGCAACAAATATTGCCTCGTACTTTTCAGCACTTCCATCAGATCTATGCTTGATCTTACAGAGCCATTTCGAGGTGACAACAGATTTGTCCTCTGGTCTCGGGACCACTTCCCAGACATCATTTTTCATAATGGACTCATATTCTTTGTGCATAGCATCCTTCCAAACTTGATGCTTTATGACTTCTTCAAATGATCCAGGCTCAGATTGTACTATCGTGCTCATGGATGCTAGATACCCTTAGTATCTCTTCAGCTTCTTGCTTTCACAGAATGTCCCTCTTAGGGCAATATGTCTCTCGGCATCTGCGAGAGTATCCCTGAGCCATGAGGGTCTTCTCTTATTTGAAGAAGGTGGATCAATGGGATCCATAGGTCCTTCAACATCGGGCATCAGGTCATCCTTCGGCTCTTCCTGCTTCCCTGCTTCTTATCTTCTTTGTTTTCCTTGGAGCTAGGAAGATTTCTCACTTTCTTGAGGGCAACATCTTCATCGAAGGTGACATCGTGGCATATATCCACTTCTCTTTGACCAGGTACATAGATTCTATATACCTTCGAAGTTTCATTGTAGCCCACAAACATTCCTTTCTTTCCAGAAGCATCCAGCTTGCTTCTCTTTTCTTTCGGCACATTAAAGTAAACAGGACAACCAAAAACTCTAAAATGAGAAACATCAAGTTTCTTACTAGAGAAGACTTCTTCGGGAGTTTTGGAGTCCAGAGCAGAATGCGGGCATCTATTTTGAACATACACAACAGTGTTCGCAACTTCTTGCCATAGAAACTTCGGAAGACCTTGGTCACAAAGCATGGCGTGGGTAGCTTCCACAATGGTCCTGTTCTTTCTTTCAGCAACACCATTTTGCTCAGGAGTGTACGCAGTTGTGGTCTCCCTCTTAATGCCAGGTTCTCTACAAAAGTCATTAAACTCATTTGACTCATACTCGGTCCCATTGTCAGTCCTCAAAACTTTGATTTTCTTCTCGGTTTGATTTTCTACCAAGGCCTTGAAGGTACGAAACCATTTGAATGCCTCATCTTTCTTCTTTAAAAAATATATCCAGGTCTTGCGGGAGAAGTCATTTGAAAAAGTCATGTAATAGGAACATCCTCCCAAGGATGTCATGGGAAACATACCAGATAAGTCAGAATGTATCAACTGCAAGATATCAATTGTCTTTGTGACACTTGAGGGGAATGGTGCCCTTGTATTCTTCCCTTCGACACAACCCTGATATATACCTTCATGATCATCTCTAAATTCGGACATTCTTGTCACCACCTTCCTTGCTTCGAGAAGGGCTTTGTAATGAAGGTGTGCAAACCTCCGGTGCCATAACTCTGTTTGAAGAGTTGTATCACATGTCATAGCCTCCAATGGGCTTCCTCCAACCTGGTAGAGTGTATCAACTCTAAAACCAATAGTAAGAGCTTCCTTGAAGTTCTTCTTCCAGATACGTACCTTTCCATCAATGAATGTCACCTTGAACCCTTTGTCTTCCATTGCCGAAATGGACATAAGGTTCTTCTTCAAATTAGGTACGTACAACACATCTTGCAATCGGAGGACTTGACCTTGAGATATATGGAGGGTCACAGTCCCTCTCCCTTTCACGGGATAGGTGGCATTATCTCCAAGGATAATTTCCAAATTAGTATCCTTCTCAACCAAATAAGAGAGGGCTTCTCTATAACCAGTGAGGTGCCTTGAAACACCACTATCAATCAACCAGACATCCAGGGTGTCGGGTGGAGATGCAGCAGAGAGGGCAGAGACAAGAATAAATTCACTTCTTTTATTATCAACAACATTAGACTCATCGTACCTGGAACTTCTTGACCTCTTGAAAGGTTGCCCATTTCCACTACGATCAGAGGGAGCCTTCCTTTTTCCTTTGAACTTGTTGTTCTGCCATTCCCTCTTGTAAATTTATGTAGATGTTCTATGCTTGATGCAACTTTACTTTTCACCACAACAATCACATAAACAATCAAGTAAAATGTTGATAGAACATACCAGTGGATCTATAGAAGACAAACCAGAAACAGAAAAATGTGGTGGTGCATTATGACGGTCAACAGGATGCTTCAACTAGCAAAGTCTCCTTGGTCAACCAACCCAGCATGTGTCACAGCAGCCCTCAAAACAGTCACACTGTCAACTCAAAGTCAACCCCAGAAAAGTCAACGCTGCCCCAACAGCAGCAACGGCAGCAACAACGGCAGCAACAACAGCAGCAATGACAACAACAACAGCAGCAACAACGGTAGCAACGGCAACAACAACGGCAACAACTTCCTCTTCGTCCTTCTTTCCCACGTGTGAACTGAAACTGCCTCCAAGGAGCTCGAACCAATCAGAAGAGGAGAGATGATGTGTGAGGATGAGATGAGTGAAATGTCCTCCAATGTTGACTCTATTTAAATCAATCACCGAGGTGTGTGACACATTTGCTGGGGGTGTAAAACCTTAAGGCCGACCTAAACATATTTGAAATTATTAAAAATAAATTCAAAATAAATGTTCTGCTCATTGGATTAAGATCAATTTTAGATCGATCTTACACCTCTCCGAAAGAGGAACCCAATAAAAAAATTGGTATCTTCATCTGAGCATCACAACATGGAGTTTGGACCTAGTTGTCCAATTTTAACACTCCCTCTCAACTAGGGAGAACTCCATCCACCTGTGCAATCAAACATCGTGCGTCATCCCGCCGTAACTTGCTTTGCTGGCCTCTTTATTTCAGAACAGAATTGGGTCAGTCACAAAGACATCATTCCCCGCCGACATTCAAAATTCTTCGCAGGTTCTAACCCCCAGACCCAAACGAGTCATACATACCAACTCGGTTAGTCGACCGATCCGAAGTCGCTGGAGGTCCGAACCCTCGAAGGATGACTCGAAAGAGTCACATACTAACCGGGTTAGTTTCACCGACCCGAAGTCGCTGGAGGTCCGAAACCTCACATGGACTCAAAGAGTCACATACCAACTCGAAGTTGGTTCATCTAACCCGAAGTCAGTAGGAGGTCCGAAACCTCACTAGACTTGATCCCAGATCAAGTGGTTGGACACGTGCCATCCTAGATAGAGAGTACGACAATCTCTGATGCGTCCATCAGTATTTGCTACTAGTCTCTAGCTTTTTCCACCTCATTGGCCAAATGAGAGGTACTTCCCATGAGTCCGGAACTCAGTGGGTAGATGCATACGGGGCACAGATCATGAGAGGTGAACCTACTCAAATATCATAAAGGTGGAGCAGAAGCACCATAAGGTTCGGTAAGCCTAGCCCCATGTGTGCTTATAGCTCCGAGGAACTATCCCCAAGGCCCCCCTCGAGCTCCCAGAGCTCATCGTCCAACAGGACCCTCAGAATAGGGTCGTTCCATGATTCCAAGATTCTCATGGAAGGTTAGGAATGTTTGTGCTCAACCTAGTGTTCCTAAATTGAGTTCATTAATTGTCAACCAGGGTTGGTAAAGTGCTGAAGTGTGGTGCACTATATGTGCCTAGGTATTTGTTTCTCACTATGTTGTGTTTAGTGTTTTCCATGTTTTTGGTTTTATGATTTTATGTTTGAAAAGGGAAAGAACTAAGTATTGTGAAAGTGCTTGCTGAAGTAGAAGGAAGCGTAACAAAGCCTAAACTATGGATGGCAAATAACAAATGCAAATATTAAAACAGAACAAAGCCTAAAATATGGCTAAAAAACAAATGCAAAGCTTGATAATGACTTCATTGCAAAGAAATAAATCACAACATGAGCTTGAACTTGTCAAATTCATTCATTAAAGACATATTGGAAGAGCTTGAGAAATGGACAAGTTAAGTGTGAATGAAGTTCTCCTAAATAAAAAATCAACTTATAATGTTACAACATCTCATCCATGATTAAAGGTTTATTGGAAAATATTTGGAAAAGAACAATTGTAGCACAATAAGATTTTTACTCTAAACTAACTTCTAATTCTGTTCTGCAACTCAATTTAGCACCACTAGGCCTCACTCAAAAGTTAAAGGTTTTTTTTAGAATAGTCCTTGAGAAAAGGCTTATTTGTGAAATGGTAAAAAGGTTGCAAAATACTCCAGGCCTTAGACTGATGCTTGCTTCTATCCAGATGATTATGTATTAATATGAGGTTGGAACAAAAGAAGTTTTTGTAAATAATGAAGACCGTGGTATCTAAATTTAACAACTAATACAATTTAAAATGCAATGGATAACAACTAAATTGGAATGCTAATACAATCAGCTAAGACTAAACTAGAGTGCTGCTAATCTACTTGAAGTACAGTGAACAAAGTTAAATTAAAATGCCATTATCAAACTTGAAATGTAGTGACAGATCTGAACTAAATGAAATCATCCTCTGGAGTGTTATGACTAAAATAACTTGCAGCTAGTCTATTGAAATTCTACAGCCCATCTTGTTCAATGTGAATGATATTTTGGAAGAGTTTGTAAAAACAATTCTGGCTGTATTATTCAATGCAATTGAACATAAACATAAGATTTGAAAGCAAATACAATTAAAATCTAAGATACCACAGCTGTTCCTTATTCATTGTTAATGATGTTTTGGAAGAGTTTGTAGGAATAAGACCGGCTGTGACACTTAGTGTAAACAAGCATAAATCATAAAATTCGAAAGGAAATTCAACTAAAACCTACAACACCACAGCTATGCCTTATTCATCGTGATAATATTTTGGAAGAGTTTATAAGAGTAAGTCTAGCTGTGATGATCACTGTAAACAAGCATGAAACATAAACTTCAAAAACGTGCTTAAGCTAGAAATGAAAAAAACGATACTAAAATACTTATCTAAACCGTACAAACAAGGCTACTCAGGAGGCAGGGGCCATCTACCACCAGAGTAGCATGCAAAATCTACTTCAAGATTGGCTCAGTGCTTTCAATAAAGTGATACTTCTTGCATTAGAGAGAAATTACTTCAAAACAGAGTGTTTTTGTACTTCTGAAATCTAGCAGTCAAATACAAAATCTAACATTGTCCCTCGGTTTCTCGAACCATATTTGTAACAAATTTACGTAACTGTTTTGAGATAACCTAGGGATAATTGTTTTTCCAAATAAAAATCAAACTAGGACTCTAATGGTGGTCACGTAATAGAATTAAGAACATCTGGACTGTCCTTGTCCTATTAGGAGTCTCTCTCCTAGTTTGAGTTCCCACGTACATAACTGCCTACAGAATTCCGTTCAAACTTCATGGAGAGCAAAAAATGATGAGGGAATGATGTGGAGTACGCCCATATGTGTTTTTCTCCAAGATGACACCTGGAACCTGCATAGACATGAAGACAGCTGCAGAATTGGCAACTAGCTACAGAATGTCTGCATTCTGTAGCTAGGTCTAGTTCAAAAAGTACTACGACGAAAAAATCATAAAAACATAGCAAGTTAGTCATGATATTCATTCTTAAACCAATTTTAACTAATTCTACTGATCATTTGAGCCTGTGATTAATAATGGACAAAGGAAATGGAGTGGAATGTGGTGGAAGAAAAAACATCTTTGGAGCTCAACAAGGAACATGACCTTCCCTAAGGGCATTGTGAGAATATCTGCGATCTTCTCATCAGTTCCTATATGATCGAGCCTTATGGCGCCTCGCTATACCATATCCCAAATAAAGTGGTACTAGCCATCAACATGCTTGGATCGTTCGTGGAACACGGGATTCTATGACAAACGAATCCCCCTCAGGTTATCACAAAGGATAACGGTGGAATCTAGCACATGCTCGAACAACTCACTGAAGAGCTTTCGCAACCAAGTGAATTCACAATAGGCTATACATGCGGCAATATATTTAGCCTTAGTGGTGCTCAAGGCTACCGACTTTCGTTTCCTACCCGAAGCAGATCTACGTGCGAAGCAGCATCCAGATGTGCTCTTGCGATCCACCACACTGCCAGCCCAATCGGCATCAGTATATCCAAGGAGTGTCATGCCCCCGACGGTGTATCTCAGCCCATGGTCTATCGTGCCCCAAAGATATCTCAAGAGTTCCTTGGCACCAACCCAGTGAATGTTATGATCAACCATGTGTTGACTCAAAGTGTTCACTGCACAACATATGTCTGGACGGGTGTTCACTAAGAACATCAGGGCCCCTACGAGTTAGTTAGCACTCACCCAACAGCATGGTTTATCGTGCCCCAGAGATATCTCAAGAGTTTCTTGGCACCAACCCAGTGAATGTTATGATCAACCATGTGTTGACTCAAAGTGTTCACTGCACAACATACGTTTGGACGGGTGTTCACTAAGAACATCAGGGCCCCTACGAGTTGAAGATACTCGGTAGGATTTTCCCGCACGGGCCCAGTAGCGCTGCCACTCAACTTCTTAAAGTTGAGCTCCATTGGTGTCGACCTGGACTTACAGGTCCACCATACTAAATCTTTCCAGAAGCTTCACAATGTATTTTCCTTGAGAAAGGAAAATCTTTCCAGGTCTCTACTAGACCTCCAGGCTTATGAAATAGTGCATCAGTCCTAGGTCCTTCATCTCGAACTCAACAACGAGCTCCCTCTTGCACTGATGAATGAGCGGGTCGGCACCTGTCAGGAAGAGGTCATCCACATACATCACTAGAATGAGAGGCTTCCCTTTGACAACCTAGAAGTAAAGGTTTGGAACAACGTTACTTCGAGTGAAGCCCAGCTTCATCAAGTAGCTATCTATCCTCTTGTACCAAGCTCTGGGTGCTTGCTTTAGCCCATAGAGGGCTTTCTTCAACCTGCAAACATGGGTGTCCCGATCCTGGACTTCGAACCCCAGAGGTTGCTCCACATATACCTCTTCCTTTATCGCACCATGCAGAAATGCAGTCTTCACACCCATCTGATGAAGACTCCATCCTTGCGTAGCAGCAAGGGCTATAATAGATCGAATGGTGGTGTATCGGGCCACAGGTGCAAATATGTCATCATAATTTATGCCTTCCTTTTGAGAGAAGCCACGGGCAACGAATCTTGCCTTGAATTTTTCAGCACTTCCATCAGATCCATGCTTGATCTTGTAGAGCCATTTCGAGGTGACAACTGCTTTGTCCTTCGATCTTGGAACCACATCCTAGGCATCATTCTTCATAATGGACTCATACTCTTCGTGCATAGCATCCTTCCAGACTTGATGCTTTACGACTTCTTCAAAGGATCCAGGCTTGGATTGTACAATAGTACTCATGACTGCTAGATACCCTTGGTATCTACTCGACTTCTTGCTTTCACAGAATGTCCCCCTTTTTTGGGTTGCATGTCCCTCAGCATCCTCGAGAGTGTCCCTAAGCCATGATGGTCTCTTTCTCAGTGAAGGAGGTGGATCAATCGGGTCCATCGGTCCTTCAACATCAGGCATTGTTTCATCCTTCGGTTCTTCTTGATTTCCAGGCCTTGCTTCATGATCTTCCTCAGATCTCGGAAGATTGACTACTTTCCTCAGGGAAGTACCTTCGTCAAAGGTGACATCGTGGCATATCTCCACTTCCCTTTGACCAGGCACATATAATCTATAGGCCTTCAAAGTTTCGTTGTCGCCCACAAACATTGTGGTCTCCCTCTTGATCCTGGCTCCTTTGTAAAAGTTCTTGAACTCGTTCATCTCATATTCAGTGCCATTATAGGTTTGTCGGATAGCATCTCATGTCATTGCACCCAGTGGACTTCCTCCAACCTAGTAGAGTGTATCAATTCTAGACCCAAACGTGATAGCTTCCTTGAAGCTCTTCTTCCACATGTGCACCTTTCCATCAGTGAATGCCACATTGAAACCTTTGTCTTCCATGGCCAATATAGACACAAGGTTCTTTTTCAAATTAGGTACATAGAGTTAATCCTGCAAGCGGAGGACTTGACCTTGAGACAAGTGGAGGGTCACAGTCCCTGTCCCTTTCACGGGATGTGGCATTATCTCCAAAGATAATTTCCAGATTGGTATCCTTCTCAACCATATTAGAGAGTGCTTCCTTGAAGCCAGTGATGTGCCTCGAGGAACCACTATCTATCAACCAGACATCCATAGTGTCGGGTGGAGATGCAGCAGAGAGGGCAGATACAAGAATGAATTCATTTCTCTTATCAACAACATTTGATTCCTCATACCTGGAATTTCTTGACCTTTTGAAAGGTTGATCATTTCCGCCGAAGGGAGCCTTTCTCTTTCCCTTGAACCTGTTGTTCCTTTGATTGTCATCACCATCGGGAAAATCCTTCTTGAAAGGACATTCTCTAGCATAGTGACCTACCCTATGACAAGTGTAACAGTTGCCCTTCTTTCCTTGTGCCCTTGCTCTTCCTTTGAACTTTGGACCACCAAAGTTCTTCTTTCTAGAATGAGCAGTGTAGGTAGCATTCCCTTCATTTTCATACTCCTTCATTCTTGTCTCTTCTTGAACGCATCTTGACAGTACCTCGTCAAAGTCAGGTATCACATTATTATTGAGAATGGTAGTGTTGAACACATGCCATTCGTATGGGAGCCCTCCAAATGCGGTGAGTACCATCTCTCGATCAGCTATTGTCTCCCCAATAGCCAGCACATTGTTCCTGATCTCGGTGAGCTTCAAAAAGTATGATTGGTCAAACTCATCCCTGCCTTTCTTCAGATTCTTCAATTGATTCTTGAGGAATAGTACTTGATTCGCATTGTTGGCCTTGAACATGAGAATTAATTTATCATACATCTCTTTGGATGTGCCCAACTCAGAGATGTAGGCCACCAGACTTTTATGAATGGATTCCCTGATCATCAGCTTTGCTTTGATCTCCCCGTTCTTGTACTTTGTTTTGGGAGCAGCGATAGCAGTGGATGGAGGTTCTTGGATTTTACCCTGCACATAACCCATGACATCTTGGTCTTCCAATTTGAGATCCAATATCATCTTCCAATCATGGAAGTCATCCTTTCCAGTCAATTTGTCATCCTCCTTAAAACCATAGTTTGTGGAACCCATTTTCTTCTTCGGTGATTGCTATAAATTAGGGCTTGTCTTCACCTCAACTTCGATACCATGTAAATTTATGTAGATGTTCTATGCTTGATGCAACTTTACTTTTCACCATAGCAATCACATAAACAATCAAGTAAAATGCTGATAGAACATACCAGTGGATCTACAGAAGACAAACCAGAAACCGAAAAATGTGGTGGTGCGTTACGGCGGTCAACAGGATGCTTCAACCAACAAAGTCTCCTTGGTCAGCCAACCCAGCATGTGTCACAACAACCCTCAAAACAGGCACACGGTCAACTCAAAGTCAACCCCAGAAAAGTCAACGCTCGGCTCAAAGAAGAAGAATTAAGAATAAATAACGACAACAACAACGGCAGCAACAACGTCTTCGTCCTTCTTTCCCACGTGTGAACTGAAACTGCCTCCAAGGAGCTCGAACCAATCAGAAGAGGAGAGATGATGTGTGAGGATGAGATGAGTGAAATGTCCTCCAACGTTGACTCTATTTATATCAATCACCGAGGTGTGAGCACATTTGTCTTTACCCAAGGCCGACTTGCACATATTTGAAATTATTAAAAATAAATTCAAAATAAATGTTCTGCTCATCGAATTAAGATCAATTTTAGATCGATCTTACACCTCTTCGAAAGATGAACCCAATAAAAATATTGGTATCTTCATCTGAGCATCACAACGTGGAGTTTGGACCTAGTTTGGACCTTGAGATAGATGGAGGGTCACAGTCCTTGTCCCTTTCACAGGATAGGTGGCATTATTTCCAAGGATAATTTCCAGATTAGTATCCTTCTCAACCAAATCAAAGAGGGCTTCTCTATAACCAGTGAGGTGCCTTGAAACACCACTATCAATCAACCAGACATCCAGGGTGTCGGGTGGAGATGCAGCAGAGAGGGCAGAGACAAGAATAAATTCACTTCTTTTATTATCAACAACATTAGACTCATCGTACCTGGAATTTTTTGACCTCTTGAAAGGTTGCCCATTTCCACTACGATCAGAGGGAGCCTTCCTTTTTCCTTTGAACTTGTTGTTCTGCCATTCCCTCTCGAGTTGTTGTTGTCATCATCCCTGGGAGAGTCCCTTCTATTAGGACACTCTCTTGCATAGTGACCAGACTTGTTACAAGTGTAACATCTTCCCTTCCTTTCTTTAGGCCCCGCTCTTCCATGGTTTTGATTTCTCGGGCCTCCATTGTTTTTCTTCTTTGCATGAGTGGCGAAGGTAGTAGGGTCACTTCCATTTCCATTAGAGGCATAGTCCATCATTCTTGTTTCCTCTTGAGTGCATCTCGTCAATATTTCATCAAAATCAGGAATCACATTATTATTAAGAATAGTGGTATTGAATACATACCAATCACGGCGGAGACCTCCAGGTGCAATAAGAACCATCTCTCGATCAAATATTGCTTCCCAATAGCTAGGAGGTTATTCCTAATTTCAGTGAGCCTCATAAAATAGGATTGAATAGATTCATCCTTGCCCTTCTTGATATTCTTCAATTGATTCTTGAAGAAAAGGATTTGATTAGCATTGCTAGCCCTGGACATGCTCACTAGCTTATCATACATCTCTTTAGATGTGTTCAACTCAGAAATGTAAGCAACCAAGTACTTATGGATAGAATCTCGGATAATCATCTTTGCTTTGATTTCCCCCTTTCTATACTTCGTCTTCGTGGCAACAACTGCATTTGGTGGAGGCTCTTGAATCTTCCCATGCACATAGTCCATGACATCATGATCTTCTAGCACCAAATCCAAGGACATCTTCCATGCATGATAATCGGACTTATCAATCAATTTATCATCAACCTTGAAACCCTTATAAGTTGAGGATGCCATTGGTCCTTGATAGAATTTCTTCCTTCAAGGACTGCTTCTAACACTAGCTTGGACTTTGTCTTCACCTCAGCTCTGATCCCATGTTAAATTTAGATAACCATGGTGTTTTATGCTTGATGCAATTTTACTTCAATCTATCTTAGGCCCAATACAAAATAGCAATCACATAAACATGAAATTAAAATGCTGATAGAACACAATAATAGATCAACAGAAGACAAGCCAAATATAGATCAGATTTACAATCCCTTTTGTCTAGCAAAGATATGAGATATTGTTGCGTTACGACAGTCAATAGGATGCTTCAACCAACAAAGTCTTTCGTGGTCAGCCAAACCTTCATGTGTCACACCCACAACCCTCAAAGACAACTCATCACAAGTCAACCCAAAGTCAACACAGAAAAGTCAACGTAGGACAACAACAGAAAAGTCAATGCAACATATTAGGGATTTGGTCAAACAACTCGGATTTCCTCGATTTTAGTGCCCAGTGGTATGGCCTCCTAAAATCGGAATTTTGGCAAAGATTTGAGGTCAAATGACCAAGGGTTGACCACGGTCAATGCTGGTCAAAGCTGCTGCAAAAGAGCCCTAAATAGATCCGCAAATTTTAGACTTCAGTTCCACACTTGTGAGAGGAAAAAGGTCTCCAAAGGTTATCGAACCAATCAAATCACAATGAGAGAATGTGTGATGAGTTGATGAGCAAATGACCTCCAAGTCTCTCCAATTTATATCCATCAGTGAGGGCGTGTGACACATCTATTGGGCATGTGAGCCTACATTACAAATCTGGCCGACCTTGCACATGTGGAAAATAAATTCAAAATATATGTTCTGCTCATCCAAACAAGATGATCGTTAGATCAATCTTGCACCTCTCCGAAAGAGGAATCTAACAAAAATATGACCATCGTCATATGAGCAGTGCAACATGGACCTAGTTGCCCAAAATTAACATGCTTCTTCTCATCTGCTTTTGTCTTGTGAATCCTTTTGTTATGGGAGATCAAACTCTTCTACATGACTTTTGGAGCCATTCATCAAAATGTAATTACGTGTTGGACAACATTGTAGGGCGTGGATAGTTGCTATACATTGGGAGAGATTATTGAGCCCATCAACTGCTGGCACCTGCAAACATGGATGATATACTTCGCTTGATCTAGAATAGGGACCTTTGACTATGGATCCCTAATTGAGTTGCCTTGATTTGGGTGGATCTAGATTACCTCAAAATTCAAACGACCTAAAACTCGATGCAAAGGTAGCCATGATGTAGAGCTTAATGAAGGATTTTTGACGTCGTTTAAACAATCTCAAACGGACTTTGTATGAGGAAGATATCACATTTGAAAGTTTTTGTAAAACAAGCAAAAAAAGGGGACAAAGTTGCCACGTGGCAGTCCCTTAGGAAGACACATGGCAACGACACGTAATGACACGTAGCAACACAAATATTGGACACGTGGCAGGTTGACCATATAGCAAATGACATGGCACAGATGTGGCAGATCACGTGATGTGTGGTTGATGTGGCAGGAGAAGTGGCATCTAAGCTGGCAGTGATGTGGCGACAGGTTGATGTGGTAGTGACCTGGACTAATAAGAGGCTGCCTCAATTTGCCAAGAAGGTTCTAAAACTATTTCAAAAATTCTGGGAAACAAATTGAACCCTCAACCTCACTGGGGTAAGTTCAATGAGTTACCGTTGCACCAACAGGTGCAGTTACAATAGATATGAAACAGTTGATATATAAATTGTATTGACTGACCGACTATCCAAAATTGGAGGTTCATGAACTTGACCACGCGACCTTAGGGCAGCCGCAACGACCATAACCACTGTGCCAACAAATTTCCATTCAAACCATTACATAATTGGCTAACTTCAAACCTTTGTTACAACAAATTTCCAAATGTGGGAGTCGTGGGCTCGACCCCAGAACCTCCCACAATAAACAAACGACTTACAACAACGCGCAAGCCAACACACCAAAGTTTTATGCCGTGATTGGAATGCTACTTGCATTAGATTTTGATGTGTAATCTACCGAAGGCTAATTGGATCACAATGCCCTTCGACTCAACCTCGTGCTAGTTGGTGCTCTAACCTTTTAAATGTATCAATGTTTTGCGACTACGCCATAAGGAGGCTTTGTACACAAAATTCTAATTTATTTGTTTTAAGCTGTAACTAACTTTCTATAATTTGTAATAGGTGGATTTGTAGCTCAAATTTGGAGCATTTTTTGGAGTTTTTAGTGGTTTTGGGAAAACCACTCACCTTGTAGCTGAGGAGGACAATTTTTGATGCTGGATGGAGACTTGATATTTGATGTAACATCGAATTTTTATGAATAATAGAAACGGTCCTCTGGTTGGAAGTTGTACTAGGAGATGTAGCTCTAACATTGGGTGAAATTTGTTATCATTTCGATGTTCTTGGTTTTCCTTGCTTCGCTATCTTCTGCTATTATTGCTGCATTTGAAATATTATTATTGTTCCTAATCTTAATTAAGTTAATTGCTCATTCACACAAGTAAATTTTCAAACTAATCAAGTTAAAGATCCAAATCATGCCTCCTCCCCAATGCTTGCCGTTGGATACCAATGGATGATAAGTAAAAGGAGATCTACATGAAACTCTAGGTGCCATAGTGGAAACATCACTCCCTCACTTAGAATATATACATAATGGCCCCAAAACATTTTTCTTCTTGTACAACAGTGGCCTACTTAAGTAATGTTGAAGAATATGACCAACTTTGAGACAATATCGACAATGAGAGGGAACATTCTCATTATCTAGCTCCTGTAACTATTTATTTTCCCCCAACTTTGAAAACATTTTGTCTGGAGTGTCGCCATTTAGATCCATTAAAATCATTATGTGCGGAATACGTTTTAGCCTAAGATTTTCAGGGGTTGCTAATTGGAAGGACCTAGGGCACATTGGAAGGACCTAGGACATCGTTGATGGCTTTTAAAATTTTTGAATGCTATAGGTGGAGAAGCAAACTGAACAGTCAAACCCACAACACTTGTTTATCTCTATTTGAAAAGGATGAATTGAAGCACTAATCCTAGGGAAAGAGAACCAAGCCCACATTGCCATAGAGCCATGCCCCCTTTGTTTAGTGCTACTTCCCTTTCCTTTGAGGTTTCCAAGAAAAAAGAGAAGATACCTTGTTTAAAAGGAGAGATTTTGACCTTAACATCAATTACCTCACTCCATGCCTTCCTGATCCAAGAGAGAAACTTGGATGGTGGAGGTTTTCCCTTGTAGAAGTAACCAAATAAAACTCTATCACTTAGCATTGCCACACCTTCAAAAATCTAATGATGAGGAAGAGAGGTCTTCATTTCCACAATGCGGATTTGAATGTAGTGCGTTTTCCTTGTTTGTCCTAGAGATTCATCGTGCTTTGATTTTACCCCTCCATCAAATCCATGTCTATGCCCTCCTACCACATCCTCACCAGAAACCTTGCTTGTCGTGGAAAACCTACCTTTCTTACTCATGTTGCACTCCAAGTATATACATGCATACATGCATATGCAAACACTTATTAGCTAAGAAATATACATTTCTTTTGAGGAACAAAGTCAAGTTTGGTCAACACAAAGGTTATAAATGGCTTGAAGGTTGATAATGATTACCTTGTAGAGCACTCTCATTTCTTCCTTGGAATTTTTGGATGGGAGGTGGATTGATTGCAAATGTTGTGGCTGGTAATCATGTGTGCTCAACCAGATTGGAACATGTGACTTCCCCATTGGCAATGCGCCTTTGGTGGATGGTTCCAACCGATTGAGCTAACCCTTAGGGTTAATTTTCCAAGGAATACACACACACACACACACGCGCGCGCACACACACACACACATATGATTTATATATATATTTATTCTTATTATATTTTTCTACTTATTTCCAATTTTGAAATTCATGAATGGTATTTTGATTTTTTTCCCCACTCTCTCTCTCTCTCTCTCTCTCAGACACACACACACACACACATACTGATACACAAAAAAATTTCAAAATACATGAATTTCAAAGTTGGAATACCGTTCTACATTTTTTAATAATCGGTAAAATAAAATATCAAGGAAACCCACTGTGCCCTTCCCCTCATTTTGAGGATGTTACCTGGGATAAATTGGAACTTATAGAAGCTCAACACTTTGTGAACATAGTGCTCAAGGTCATTACAACAATATACTCATCAAGAGCTCAATGTGTCACTTGCAAGTATTAAAGCTAGATGGGGAGGATAACACTCCTTGTCACAGTGGCCCAAGCTAGACCCATTAATTTGAGGGTATCCTTGTTTTATTGGATTGTTTCAACAACCATTGCTCACTTTACACATATTTATGAAGATCCACTTTATGTGGGATTCATTAGCATGATTTGAGGAGTGTCACACTTCTTATTGGCACATATGTTGAGATCACCCTATGTTTGAGGAGTCATTATACTAATGAACAAGTGCTTGCACATTTATCTATGTCATCCCCTTTTAGATGAGTTAGATAGCTTTACTGGAGCGAATTCCTAGCTCATGAGAAGATATCTTTTGACAAAGTGCCCAAATTGTTGCTTGATCTGTGTTAGTGGATGCAAAAATGGTTGCAAGATTTCATACTTATGGTCAAATAGAAATTCCAACAAATATTGAGGGAGTTATGGTGGTTGCAAATTTGTTGCCTTAAAATCCTTGTTGCATTTTGACCAACCATTTTGAGAAACACCCCACCTTTTTTGCTTGAGCGTTTTTATTTATTTAGAAAGAATAATATTAGTGGCTGCACATGGTGGTGAATACCTTACACATAACATTAAGCTCTATGTGTTTTAAGAATATTTCAAGAGGGGTATTTGCATGAGAAGGACAAGTAGCACATCAAGCGTTCACACTTTCTCAAATAGGCGTCTTGCATGGAAGAGGAGACATGTGGGATAATATTCATGTGGCTTCTCGATTTTATCGTTTGTGAGGGTAATGTAATATTTTAGTATTTTTGGAGTATTTTCCTTGGAGTAATGAGTGGTTTTAGAAGCCACTAAATATTACGTTATTGTAAGGGAGATTAAGCTCATATCCATGTAAGGATTTGCTGTCTCCATTGTTAACATGGTTGGATTTGGGGAGATTCCTCCTTGAGCTGGTTGCTGGACGATAGTTGGCCTTGAGTAAGAGAGGGCATTGTTGTGGTGACAATGGGCAACCCCTCTTAGTTCCCTTAAGGTTGTGCTTGGTTTTAGGGCTTTACTACTTAATGTGCAGTTTTGGGAGGTAACAAAGGGTAAAAGGGCTATTTTCTCAATGGAAAATTTACAAGATATTTTGTTTACTGCTATCTGCATCATAGGGTTTTCATTTTTTTGGGGGAAACTTATGAGTTCTCTTAAGGTTTGGAGAGGATTCAGTTGCATTCTTCTCAATTGCAGTTAACTATCAATTGTCTATTGGGCTTGTTTTCCACCAAAAGTGGGTATCCCTAGGAGAGTTTTTCTCCTATTCATCTTCTTCTAGTTGGCAACCAAAAACCCTTAATAGCCACCAAGTAGCCAATGTGATGTGCCACTTTATCTCCGCTCCCTGCATCAATTGTATGTTTCCTCGCCCATTTGTGAAGAACATATGTTAGAAGGTGGGAAATCTGACCCAAAAGTTATGTTTTTCGTTGTGCAATTGGGTGCTTATGCTTGTTTTTCATTTGGGCATCTTGGGCATGGATTATTGGGTGACTTGGAAGAAGGAAGGGCTTTGACCGTGGTTTTGTTCCTTCACCTTAAATGGGGAGTTAATCTTCAATCCTAGTCCCGTGGGATCTCCCCTATTGGCCTATGGCTTTAGGAAGGGCACTACTTGGGAAACCTCAATTTTGGTAGCGTGGCCCCGTTTTCCCATTCCATATTTTTCACTCTACTACGCACATTACAAGCGCTATTTCACCATTTCCCTTCTCTGGGTCCACAGATTCTAGCACACATCCCCCCTTTGTCCACATATCTGGGTCGGGCCTGAAAACGTTGCTCCAAAGGTTGATGCAGCTAAAAGAGAGTTAAAAGCATATCATGGTCACAAGCAAGAAACAAAAAATAAAAGATCATAAAACGCAAAATATGGTCGAGACATTTAACATAGCACGCAGGCAAAAGCAAACATGAGCTCTACCGCTTGTCATTATGCCCATCACCCTGGTTTCTGCGGCCCATGAGTATCCCCACATCATTAAAGGAACCCATGCACGTCCCAACCCCTAGTGGGCGATGAACTGCCCCACCTTAAGGGGGTAATAATTGCTTTACATCATTCATAACATGCTCTTATTCCTTGGAACTTCAAGCAGTAATACAAAGAAAATTCAATAGAAAGCAAAAGTCAACTAAAGAGGAGTGGAAAAACAAAGGTTGGGGTAACTCCTGTAACCACGATTGCTCTCTCCTCACATCTGTATGACCAATATGTGGAGTCTGGACATCCTCATTATTGCTATCCTTGTACCCATGGCATTTGGCCTTGAGATCCCTTTTATCCCCATCCATTCATCATTATTCATATGCCACCTATTGATTGAAGGATGTACCAAGGACATGTCTTTCCCCTTAGGGGCTGGGAACACCTAATAGGATCGTCTATTAACCACTCCTACCTAGGGAGGTAACACTATTACGTGATGAAAGTCCCAAATTTGGAAGGGAAGCCCCATATGAAGTGTCAATTTTCCCTTGATTAACAAGCTTGGTTCGCTTAGATACACTAATGAATTATTGTACCTGATGGTGAAGATGAGCACTGGACATTATGTGTCATTGGCAGGTGGTTTTCATCATGGGTTGGGCATCTTAATTAGGGCCTAAGTCCACTAGAGGAGCATATGACACCCTATAGGTGAAGTGTTGAGAGCCATGGGACTCCTGTCACTCGTAGAGCATCATCATTGCACTCCATGGGCACCAACAATACCCTATTAGTCTGTGCTTTGCCCCACGTTATTCATGAGATGATACACTTGGACCAGTATGCCCCTAGCCGACTTAGTAGTGCACTTGTGATTTAGTAGCTGATTCGAGGCCCAGATGAGGTTGTGTCACCCTTTGATATGTGGGAGGGCTAGCACCATACTCATAGCCCTCAACATTGGAGCAAAATTAGGCTATTGTATTACCAGGAGACCCATGAGACCCATTTTGTGCCCCAAACACAAAACTAAGGCCCACATGCTGATTTGCATGGATGTCTATGGGCCAACACCTAGAGGATGATTTTTGTAGCCCTCATGACTCAATTTGGCACTAAGGGAGCTCAACGGATGCCTCCAAGAGGCCCATGTAATATCCTTAAATGGGAAAATGACAGTAATACAAGCAGAATAGACTAAAAAATTTAGCAACAAGGAAAACACCATTAAAACATAGAATTTGGAGCCAAAATCATTGCTGAGCCATTTTATTAATATGTCGGGAAAGAGTACAAATGAGGTGCTGAAAAGATTGCACCTGGAATTTGGAGCCAAAATCATTGCTGAGACATTTTATTAATATGTTGGGAAAAAGTACAAAGGTGCTGAAAAGATTGCCCAACTCAAACCCAAACAAAACTCCTGCTGGAAATTGCTCTGCGTGGCTCAATGACTGTGCTGCCTAGCCCAGAAAAAGCTGCTGCTGGTCCCAATGATTGCTTCTAGGGCCTGCTACGCTGCTCAGAAAATTCTGGGATTTTAACCACAGACTCTGCTCAAGAAACCCACTATAACCCGCAAAAGAATTGGCCTGATATTGACTTCAGAATTTTAGCCCAGTTTTCCCTTAGCTCCTCTAGCTGCTGGTTGAGTTAGGATCTCTGTTTGACACCTCAAACTTGCCTAGAAAATTCTACCAAATTAATCTTGGCTTCTCCTTAATAAACCCAGAAAAACCCAGAAAGGGTTCGTCCTAGTTTTGACCTCAGAAATTGGCCCTCTTGGGCTTGGCTCACCTAACTGTTGTGAAATTCAACTCCTTGCTGGAACTGTTGGTAGATGTCTCCAAAATGCTGCCAAAATCCCTGGTAGGAGGTGGCTAGCCTCCCCTCCAAATCTTCCGGCTGAACTCCTCTTCTCTCTCACACTCCCGACACTTCCTCTAGACTACACTGCGTAGTCTCTGCTGCCTCTACACAGTCCTGATGGGACTACGTACTCCTGCTGCTGCTGCTGCTATGTCAAATCCTCACCAAAATTGCGGAACTACTCTCTTGAGCGGGCACTCGAAGTCCCCCAAGGTAGAGGTTGAGATCTTCGCCTGAAGATCTCGTGTGCTAAACAACACGGCACACTTGGCACCCGACACAAGCGTGCTATATCAAGATGACAATCAAAATAGAAGATGAATGAATGAGGAAATGAGCTGCCTTCACTTCCTTTTATCAATTGAGCTCCCAATGTTCCCTTGGGCCCACTATGGACTGCGCAGTCCCCTCATCTAGCCACTCACTGCACTGCCCCCATAGAGCCTCTCCCACGTTGCCACCTAGGGAGTTGCCTCCAAATCGAATGTTGGCCACACGGACCCCACTAAGGCCGCAATTTTTCCTTGTGAACTATAGGAGTAGGCTGTAGTTTTTCCCTTAATTATTAATTGTGGGTCCCGACCCACCTTATTTCTGCTTGACATTAGAAACATCAAAATCTATCAAAAATTAATATTCCAATTAGCAAAATTGCTAATTGGGGATATTACAACCCACACACTGATGACATCAACATTTCGACCCTCTTGTATTGAGAAATCTATAGGGAAGTAGATAGGATGATTTCTCTTTAGCTTGATAACTGCTTGTGATGTCTTTTTACTTTTTCTTACTTATTAGCTTCTTTTTGTATTATTATGTTATTCTTATCATCAAACAACTCCAAAACAAGAAGATCAACAATACACAAGATCACAAGATATAGGCCGCAATCTAGGGCCAAAATCTCTCCACTTGAGAGAAAAACCCACAAATCTCTTCTCTTCTTATAGATTCTTCAGTTGACGAATTCCAAGACCTCTAGACCAAGACGAATATCTCTCTAAGTCCAAGTCTGACCTTCTTAATGATGTGCTTCCTTTGACATGTCAAACCCAATCAAATCTCTTCCAGCAGCACAACTTTGATCCTCAACAACAGAATTTAGGCCTCTATTGCAAGTCTGAAAATTTCGGCCCCTCCAGCAACAACTGCTTCCACACGTGTGAGCTGATTTAGGACCTCCAAGGCTTTTTGAGACCTTCGCTTGAGTTTCTCCTCCTTCTAAGGCTTGAGGATGACCTAACGAGCCTTCCTTCGACCTTTGTTCGACACTTTCTCCAAGTTCGATCCTACAGCAGTAAAACCCTAACCTAGTAGCAAAAACCCTAGTCTCCTTCCTTTGCACGTGTGATGAGAGAGAGAAAAATAACCCAATCACTTGATCTTCATCCTTCTTCTTCCTCCTTTGCTAGCCTTTTCCTTCTTCTCCTTTGCTTGCTTGGTGAGAGAATGAATTTTGTACATAGGAAGTCGAGTTCCCTCTTATATATAGGCTTCCAAGGTGGACGAAGTACCTCAAATTAGGCCTTGGTCTTGGAGGGTATTTTGACACTTTTAAATACAAAAATAATTCTTTTTACAAGTTATAATGTGCCCGATGGGTTCTTTAACATATGATAATGACTCTTTTGACTTCTTGACGTAGGACAAACCCTAGAAGCACTGAATGGGTGCTTGGCCTAGTAAATAAAATACCTTGAGCATGAAACCCATGCTTCAAAAATAACAATAATAATTTTTCTTTCATTTTACAATATATAAGAATCAAAAGTACATTTCATATTTATGAAGACCGAACCTAGTTACACATTTGTTAACTATCCATCTTAACTAGGGAGGTATTCATAAATGATAAATGGACATTCTCAATCTGAAGAGATCTCATAAGAAGAGTCAGATTGGTAAGCCATCTGTTTAACATCATACCAATGAACATTATCACATAGCAAGGCCTTGACTAACAACTCTATCTCTCCACAAGATCAAAGCACAACGCTGGCGAGACCAATGACTGATAGACACCATCATCATTGTCTCTCAAGGCACATACCCCACTCGGGTGTTCACAGGGTATGTGTTTCTAGGACTATTCTTATCTTGGATTCATATTCCTCAAAGAATATCAGTCCTCTATTACTACTCTTATCTTGGATGCCCTACCTCATCCTCAAAGAGTATCTGATGTCAGATGCTTACCCAATCCTCCATTCTTTCTTCCTGAAGTGAAGACAATAATGATGTGTCTATATCTCCCTCTCATCTAGGAAGGATATATCAACCAGTACAGGCTTGTTTCTCAGGTATACAAGCTTCTTGTTAGGAAGATATTTTGTCAAGATGTCAGCTACCTGTTCATCAATGGAGATATACCATAGTTGCAACATTCTATCCTGCACCAACTTTCAAATGTAGTGATACTTGTTATTTACGTGCTTTGTCTTTCCATGAAACACTGGGTCTTCAGACAACCTTATACAACTGGTGTTGTCACAATGTATCACTGTAGGGTCCATTGGTCCTTCAAACAAGTTGGACAACAACTTCCTCAACTAGACAACTTCTCTGCTTACTTCACAGGCTACAATATATTCAACCTCAACAGTACTCAAAGCAACTGATTCTTGCTTTCTTCCCATCCAAGAGACCATGGAGGATCCCAAACTAAAGCTCTCCAGTAGTGCTTCTTCCATCTTGCTCACTGCCTCCATAGTCGGAATCTGTATATCCAATCAAGTGGACATTATTCCTCTTATCATACTTCAGGCAATAGTGGATTGTTCATTGCAGATATCTTAGTATATGCTTGGATGCTATCCAATGATCATGCTTGGGCTCTACCTGGAGCTGTTTGAGAACATTCACTGCAAAACATATGTCTGGTCGAGTATTCACCAAGTACATCAGTGAGCCAATCAATTGTCTATACCTGGTTGGATCCATTGGGCTTGACTCAGAACTTCTTAGCCTCTTCAAGTTTGTGATCATGGGAGTCGTCATAGGTTTGCAATTCATCATGTCAAACCTCTTCAGCATCTCGATCACATACTTTCTATGACCTAGATAAATCTCATCAAGTCCCTGCCAAACTTCGAATCCCAAATAATAGTGCATCAACCCTAGATCCTTCATGTCGAATTTTGCTGCTAGTTGCTTCTTGCATTCTTGGATACAACCTTCCACACATGTCATGAGAAGATCATCCATATATAGAAGAATGATTACGGGCTCATCCTTCACAACCTTGATATAGAGATTCAGATTGTCAGAGCTCTCCGAGAAGCCCAATCTTTGTAGGTATGCATCCATCTTTGCATACCATGCCCTTGGTGCTTGCTTAAGGCCATACAATGCCTTCTTTAACCTGCAAACATAAGTTTCTCTATCTTTGACTTCAAATCCCAAGGGCTGCTCTATATATACTTCATCAATAGTGCCTTTCAGGAATGCAATCTTGACATCCATTTATGGATGTTCCATCTCATTGATGCTACCAAAGAGACCAGTGAATGTATAGTTGTATACCTTGATGTAGGTGCAAATATCTCTTCATAATCGATGCCTTCCTGTTGAGATAATCCCCTAGCCACAAATCTTGCCTTACATTTATCAATACTTTCATCTGCTACATATTTAATCTTGTAGAGCCACATGGAAGGTACCACAGATTTGCATTTAGACCTAGGTACGATCTCCCAAACTCCATTTTTCATTATTGATTGATACTCTTCATTCATGGCATCTTTCCATTCTTGATGTTTGACAACCTCTTCAAAGGTGGATGGTTATGCTTCTATTAGCTTTGTCATATAGGCTGCATACCCATAATATCTTTTGGGCTTCTTACTTTCCCTAAATGTGCCTTTGGCTGGTCCATGTCCCTCTGCATCTAAAAGAGTAGATTTCAACCAATTAGGTCTCTTTCAACTTTCAATGATGGCCACAAGTTGCATGGGTTCACTAGGACCTTCATCTTCATGATTTGAATCTTCTTCCTCCTTGGTACTTTCCTCTTCAAATATAGGAAGTTCTTCGTCATCAGAGTTCATCGGGAGGTCTTTTGATTTCTTGAATGTAACACTTTCATCAAATATCACATCTCGACTAACTTCTATTTGGTGTTCTTCATTTATATAGATTCTATATGCCTTTGAAGTATTTTACTATAGCCAACAAATGTTCCCTTCATGCTTGTAGGATCCAATTTCTTTCTCTTATCCTTCGGTATGTGAATATAGACGGGGCAACCAAATATTCAGAGATGGTCCATGCTTGGTTTCTTCCCAGTAAATGCTTCTTCAGGAGTCATGTTGTCTACTGATCTGTGAGGACTTCAATTTTGAATATATACAGTAGTGTTTGTTTCTCACCCACATAAATTTTGGCAAATCTTGACCATGTAACTGCGAAAACTTCAATCCGGAAATCTACAGTTGCATTGATAGATTTATTTCTCCTACTTATTACTCCAATAAGTTATTTACAAAAATCTATCAGTAAACTTCGAAATAAATACTACTGCAACATTCATAATTATATATGTAGAGAAGTAAACAGTAAAGAACATAACCATATGAACCAATCACATTTACACACTTATTTTTGGACAATTGTCCCCGGAAAAACCCGATGTGGGAAAACCGGTGCAACAGATGAGGGTTTTATTATTGTTCTTCAACAAATGAATGTTTACAAGGAATACACTGACAGATATAATCAGAAAACACCTGAGACAAAATTCTCGGCCCCTCCGACAATTTCCTGACACCCGGAAGAGCCTCCAACTTCCTTTGCGTCTGTCTGTGTGTTTCTCTGCGCAGTCCCTGTGCTGGATTGCGTCACTCTGCGTGGGTTCACTGCGCTGTAGCTCCGCGTTGCCTTCTATGACCCTCTACGTCCCTTTGCTCTTGAGCTTAGTCACTGCTAACTCCCTCTTCTCCTTCTGCTTCTGCAACTCTTCGCCCTACAACTCACCCACTGAAATCGAATTCTATTCCTTCATAATCGATCTCCTTCGGGTACTGAGTGTATGCCCAACTTGTTTTCCAAATGACCCTGAAGCCTTCTTTCATAATCTTCTCGTTGATGAATCATTGACCCATATTAGAAGTCTAATCAATGGCTCAAATTAAAACTTGACTTGATCTTCGTTTCTCTAGAAGATTCACACTTTGTCTTATTAAAACCCTTTAATTAATTAATTTCCCTAAGTTTAGACTTAGGATCTCCATTAAAATAATTACTTATTTTCATAAGACATGACTGAGTGGAGTTTTCACAAACGATTTTTGGGTTATTTGGAATACTGATGTCCAAGTCTCCTCACAAAGTTTGAGACTTAGAACACTTTTTGATGCTACACAAATCAACAGTAACATGGCTCTTACACTTTATTCAATAGATCGATTCTTTCGTTCTACAACTCCATTTTGTTCGAGATTGTATATCAGCTCCCTCTTAATCCCATACTCCTTACAGAAAGCTATGATTTCCTTTGAAGTATATTCTCCTCCATTATTAGACCTTAGAATCTTTATTCTTCTTTCTGTAAGGTTCTCCACTTTAGCTTTGAATTCTTGAAATTTGATGAATACTTCATCCTTGGATTTCAACAAATAAATCCAAGTTTTCCTTGAATGGTCATCAATATAGATGACCTCCAAGAGACTTTGTAGACATAGGACTACAAACATCGGAATGAATGAGATCCAAAATTTCTTTTGACCTTGAAGTACTGCTTCCAAATGGTCTCTTGACATTTTTTCCTAATGCACATCCCTTGCATACTCCTTCATGATCCTCCTTGAGTTCGAGGATGCCATTCACTATTGAATTTAGAGTTGGTAAGATTTTGTAGTGAAGGTGATCAAACCTTCTATGCCAAAGTTCACATGGGCTTATTTCAATGTGAACCAAAGCTTGAGAGAGAGGGGTCAACAATCTGTAGAGTCTTCCTTCATGAATCCAAATCATCTTTGCATTTTTGATGCTAGAGTTTTTATCCCATACTACAACCTTTCCATCTATAAAAGTGACTATATCTCCCTTATCTTTTAGGCATGAAATAGAAAGTAGGGTATTTTGCAAACCTGGAACAAATAGGATGTTGTTGAGATAAATATTTCCTCCATTCTCTAGCTCCAACGATGTTGATCCAATTCCTCTTACAAGATAGCTTTTCTTGTCACCAAGCTCAATGGAGTAAGGAGATTTTCCTCTTGATGAGGTCTTTAGTTGCTTGTGTTCACCAGTCATATGTCTTGATCTATGTTGCCAGGAAACGTGGGTGCGGGTGCGGGGACGGGGACGGGGACGGGGATGGCATTTTTTGAAACAGGGTGCGTGGGTTTGTCTGGGTATTTTTATATTAATATATATTATAAATTATAAATTATAATTTATATATCATATATAATACTATATTTTATAAATTATAAATTTAATGACACTAATAATTTATAAACTTTAAAGTTTAAAGTTTAAACTTTAAAGATTTAAACATGCACATCATTCAAGAATCAACAATGAACATTCAAGTTTCAACATTCACATGTGACATTTACCATTGAAATTTCAAAATTAAAATTTGCTTCATTTATTGTTTCTCATTGTTGATTGATATGAACTCTGATCATAGAATTTTGTTCTTGCAACTTATAAACCATTTAAAAATTACCCAAATCATCGTTATTTCCAAAAAAATAAAAATAAATAAATTAGAGTGAAATTTACCTTAGCAGAAAAATACTCACTAGAAAAGTTGACTATATTCACTTATTAATTTACTCCGTCCTTTACACCGACTCCACTCAGCACCATATTCTATAGGTTATTCAAAACGTTCTGAAAATTTTCATTATCTCCAGAATTTAGAAAAAGTAAAAAATCTAAAAAAGACATACTTTCCAGTAGTTTCAGAGTTTTCAAGATTCTACGTCTTTCCAAAAATCTCAACTCCTAAAGCATAAAGAAACTATATACTATTAAATTTACAAGATATTTTCCTAACACCGCATCCAATTTCTAACTTAAACAAACAAAAATATAATTTTACATATGTTTTTTCCATGCATCCTCTTATTTTCTCCCAATCCCTTGCACATGTATACCATCTCACCTCATTTTCGTGTTTTGCACTCGACATAATTAATCTTAGGACCCAAAATTTCACATTTTTCTGACAATCATACCTCTATCCCTCCCATAAGTATACTTACCTCACTTGGCGTTTTGCATCCTGCACCCAAGTGATCTCAGGACCCAGAATCTCACTTCTTTCTGACCATTGTACTCTCTTTATGGACCCCTTAATTATCTCGTTTTCTGGAACATTAAACGCATATATATATTACTTAACCTCTTTCAGACTATTATTTCTTCCAGATCATATCATGTCTCGACTATCTTAAACTTAATTTTTTATATTAACTCCATAAGTCAATAAGAAAATGATCTGCTCGTGAAAGGTGCTATCATTTCTATTTGAAGGTAGGTCTTAAATTAGGTTTTTTTAATAATAAGTTATAACTTATAAATTATTTATGGAGCAGAGCAATATATTTTAACTTTAAAAAAAATTAAAATAGTTCGATTTTAATTTTTATTTATCGTTTGAACTTTGAATCATGAATGTTTTAAAATTTAGAAAAAAAATAAAAATAAAAATAGTTTTTATTATTAATTTTATTAAATTATAATTAATTTTTAATATTTATTAAAATTTAATTAAATTTTTTAATTTTTAATCATTTAAAAAAATTTATATATTTGAAAAAATTGTTCATGAAGAACCCTGAAGAACCTGAAATGCGGGTTCTAAGTACCCAAACGATGGGTTCTTCATACCAAAAGAACCCAAGAACCCGAATTTTTTTTTTGAAGAACCCGGTTCGTTTGGGTTCTTCTGAGAAGAACCCGTACCCGAATCCGGTACTTGGGTGCGGGAACCCGGTGCGGGTTCGGGAACCCGTGCAACGTAGGTCTTGATGCTCCACTGTCAATTACCCAAATGTTCTCACCTTCAAATGTGCCAGTAAGAGCTAAGAATAGTCCTTCGTCATTTGTAGATGTCTTGGTCATATCATTCTTGATGAATATGAGATTCCTCCATGCCTTGATGCCCTTCTTGAGATGACTTGCTATCATAGAACGCTTCTTTAGAAACTTCTTCAAGGGAGTAGTGATCTTAATCATGCCCTTAGCCAACCTTTGCTCTGATACCATGTTGAGAAATCTATATGGCAATAGATATGATGATTTTTCTTTAGCTTGATAACTGCTTGTGATGTCTTTTTACTTTTTCTTATGTATTAACTTCTTGTATTATAAATTATAATGTTACTCTTCTCATCAAACAACTACCAAAACAAGAAGATCAACAGTACACAAGAACACAGGATATAGGCTGCAAGCCAAGGCCAAAACCTCTCCACTTGAGAGGAAAACTCACAAATCTCTTCTCTTCTTATAGATTCTTTAATTGACGAATTCCAAGACCTCTAGACCAAGACCAATACCTCTCCAAGACCAAGTATGACCTTCTTGATGATGTGCTTGCTTTGACAAGTCAAATCCAGTCAAATCTCTTCCAGTAGCACAACTTTGACCCCCAACAACAAAATTTCAGCCTATATTGTAGGTCTGAAATTTTCGGCCCCTCCAACAACAACTGCGTCCACACGTGTGAGCTGATTTAGGACTTCCAAGGCTTCTTGAGACCTTCACTTGAGTTTCTCCTTCTTCGAGGACTTGAGGATGACCTAATGAGCCTTCCTTCGACGTTCATTCTGCACTTTCTTCAAGTTTGATCCTGCAATAGTAAAACCCTAACCCAACAACAAAAATCCTAGTCTCCTTCCTTCGCATGTGTGATGAGAGAGAGAAAAATAACCCAATCACTTGATCTTCGTCCTTCTTCTTCCTTCGCTAGCCCTTTCCTTCTTTTCCTTTACTTGCTTGATGAGGGTATTTTGACACTTTTAAATACAAAAATAATTCTTTTTACAAGTTATAATGTGCCCAATGGGGTCTTCAACATATGATAATGACTCTTTTGACTTCTTGACCTAGGACAAACCCTAGAAGCACTCAATGGGTGCTTGACCTCTAAAATAAAAGACCTTGAACATGAAACCCATGCTTCAAAAATAACAATAATTTTTTCTTTCATTTAACAATATACAATAAACAAAAGTACATTTCATATTTATGAAGGATGAACCTAGTTAAACATTTTTCACATCTTGTGGGTTAACTTTTATGATTTCACATTGGCTATGTGGTTGGCTTGTAACCACAGTTAGTTTTGCCTTCCATTTGACAACTAAGAGGGGCTTTAGGCTAAAATTAGACTTGATTGAACATGTATAAATTAAAGAGTCGTCATTTGAGTCTCTAATCATCATAACACTTGGAATTCGACCTCTTAGAGGATTTTAGCACTTGTTTCTTTTGGCTATTGGAGATCTATGGGATGCATTTCGATATTTGGAAGCTATTTTTGATCATCTTTGGATAATGGATGGATATATTGCATGTTTTCTTTTAAGTGCTTATTGTTGAAGATTTTCTATCTTCAAATTGTCTATTGTATGTAATTGTTGCTTCTAAGTTATGCTATTTTTTGTCTTATTTGTTGAACATTAATTTTGAAAGGCTATCTAGTTGAGTATTGCATATGTTATTCATTGTACAACATGTAATGAATGTTCCTAGTGGAGGAAATCTTTAATGTCTCTATCAAACTCCATTTTCTTTTGAAGTGGGTAAATGCTAAAAGTTGATACTTAGGGCATCAATTTGTAGCCTCCTTAGAAAGAATCTAGCTTATTTATTTCATCCTTGATTCCATATGCCTAAAGGACAAGGCACTAGTCCAAGTTATTGGTGATAAACTCTAAACTTTCTCCATAATTTTCTCTCCTAAAATCGGTCCTTTTAAGGCCAGGGCAAAAATCTAGGGCTTGCAGCGAAAATTTTAGGGAGGAGGTTTTTTGTTGATTTGAGAGCCTAAACATCAAGCTTAGGGTCTAGGCTACCTATTCTCCAAGTTTGGTGGGCATCCACTCAAATTTCATCCATAGAATCTCTTGCCCTAGGTGTTGCTCCAAGAGGGGAAACCTAGTCTTTTCCCTCAACTTGAAGACTTCCTTGAAGGTTGTATGAGCTTAGTACTTGCTGAAGTTTATCATAAAAAACCTTCTCTCCTGGGCCTTGACCTTGACCTTGTGAATACTTATCACCACCAAAAAGTCTCAAAACCCAAAACCCTAGGTCTTGAGCCTCCTTTTCTAGGGCTTTTCTTTGAAAGCATTTGGCTTCTTTGAAGCCTTCAACCATTGTTGAGTCTCTCTCTTGAATGAGTTATAGCTTGATCACTTTGTTCCTTATACCTAACATATTTAGTTTCACTGATCTCCTTCCTACCAGGACTCCTCTCATTGGTGAAAGTCTGTAAGGAGTAGGGGACCTTAGTTGTGGTGATAGTGGGCCATCGTCCCATTGTTAACACTTAGTCTAACTCTTTGCCTTGGTTCCCCTCTCCAAGGCCTGCTAGATTTTGTGGTAACATGGTTGAGATAAACAAGGCCATTCACAATGTTTTGTAAAATGAAAAGTCGCTGAGAGTTGATGCTAAAAAGACATCATAGTTTTTTTACTACAAATTCTAGTTGTTGTTTCATGTCAACAACTTGATGTTTGTGGCTTTAAAGGGATATTGAAATAGGTTGTTTACTACTTCACTTGACTGGGAAAACTAGAAATTGGTTTTTAGGAAGGTAAATTTTTTCTCTTGGATGTTGGTAACGCAAGCTAGTATTTTTTAGGAATTGAAAATCATGTTTCAAGAAGAAAACAAGTATTAAGTGAATGAAGCTCCATAATGTTGGATCAAAGTTATAACTGAGATGAGCAAAGATTTGGGGTTATTTCTTTATCATTTCCAACATCATTTTTGGAATCATAAATAAGGAAGGTTCATGGCGAGATTCATGGAAAGAGTGTTCTCCCAAAAAGAGGGAGAGGACCATGAAGTGACACTTGCTCCAGTTGCCAGGCACACTTCTATTAGAATTATTATTTCTATTACTTCTGTTATGGATTGGAGATTTCATTAGATGGATTTAAAGACCGCTTTCCTCGATGGAGTAATTGAGGAAGAACTGTACATATAAATACCTCAGGGCTTTGAGGTACATGAGATGATGAGTCCCAAGCATTTGCAACTCATTCTAAGAATGGAGAAGGAATAAGAAAGTTCGGTAAATTTTAGAAGAGGAATATAGGTAGAAGTCTCGATCCTCTTCAGGATCAAAAGAAGGACATTCAATGTTTTCGTTGTCACAAGTTTGGTCACTATAAAAACAAGTGTCCTAAAGGAAAGAATGATAAAAAGAGGAAAAGCAAGCAACTTGCTTCAGTAATAGACATTAATGATGATGAGCATCCACAACAGAAGAAATCAAAGTATGGTAGAACAAATGATGATGAGGACGAGGATGTGCTTGAATTTCAGTGATTTCTGCAAATAGGCAAGGTCCAAGGAGCAAGAGGGAGCCGACAATTCCCTACAATCCTCAAAAGATAAGAACTTTATATTTTTCTTCCTTGATTATTATTATTTTATTATTATTAGTCAACCTCTTGTCTTTGTTTCTTTTGCTTGGTTATAATCGTTTTTCTTCCATGGCCTCCTAGTGAGGTTTTCAGGTACATCATGAAGGTTTCCAAGGCAATGATTATGGCAGTAGATGGAAGCATCGGGAAGAATGAAGCAAAGTTTGTGATAAGAGGATTCTCCCAAGATCAAGCTTAAACTCAACTAGAGATATTTATGTTCGAGAGGGAGAAATTGTACAAACATCTAGAACCGTGTCAAATAACCGGAAGAACTTCTAGTTCAGAGGGAGCAGATAGTTGAATAATTCTTCATGAAATTCTTCATGGAATATATTGCTATTGATAATTACTTCTAATGATATTTTTGCACATTCTAGATTATCATTAGCATTTACACTTCAAAAAATTCAACTGTAAAGCAATAGAAATAGTAGAGATCACAATAGAACAATAGACACCAAAATTTTTTCACCTGGGAAACCCAACCTTAGGAGAAAACCCAACAATCTTTTCTAGGAGAAATATTTGTTCAATTCAAGAAAGGTACAATCTGATTTTTCCAGTCAAACTTGGTCAACCTAACCACATTAACTAACAAGGTCAAACTTGGTACACCTTCCCATAAATTCAGTCAAATTGTTGCCCAGAAATCTTGGTCAACTTTGCCCAGAACTGCAGTCAAACTGTCTAAATAGAAGGCTTAGTCAACGTTGGTCAAACAAATCCTTAAGCTTGGTCAAACTTCAAACTTCTTCTCTATCTCCTTCACACGTGTGGATATAAGATTAGATGTTGTTGAGTGTTCCAAATTGGTGCCAAAGAAGGAAGTCGAATGGTATATATATAGTGGCCAAAGTTGGTGGGTTTTGACCAAGGGTCATAACCATTCGTATGGTGGGGCCAACCTGTCTTTCTGGGGCCTACATGAACTAAAAGATAATAATTTTAATTTCTTTAATTTCACTGACCATGAATAGCGACCGTAGCTACCAAAAATCAACACACCCTCTTAGCTAGGGAGATATTCATCTTGACTCCTTTAGATGTCCACTTTGCTGAAAAATTTCCCCTTCTCTAGAAAATATTGAATGAGCTTGCTATGTTAATGTATCCATCCACTTCATGTGGAAAGCATCCCGCATCAACATCATGCAAAGGGATCTACTAACCTCCTAGTCAAATCTCTTTTGCAAATGGATCTAGTCATCCACTGGCCAAATACCTTTTGGCCTTTTAGGGTCAACAAGACTAGTCTTGGGTCACCAACTCAACAAGTCGTCACTTGGAGCAAGGTTAATACCTTTAACCAAAAAAATGGTGAAACTTGGGCCAATTACCATTCCTACATGCCAATTGAATAATAATACACTTGTCTGATGCTAAAGGCACTCACTCTACCCACTAGCCAAACACCTCTTGGCAATATGGTCAGAACCATCTGACCGGGGGAGCACTCTGGGCCTTGATGCTCTATGGGGCATTCTTCGTAACCACATTCTATGGAAACCTAGTCAATACCTTTGACCTAGGGATAACGTCTAACCTTGATTCTACAACATAAACACTTCCTCAACGAGGGAGGCATTCTCAACCACTCCAAGCTTGTTCCTGAAGCATGCAAACTTCATCCTGGGCAGAGGCTTGGTGAGAATGTTAGCAACCTGCTCATCTGTAGAAATGTATAGGAGCTTCACTACTCCCTTCTGTACCATGTCTCAGATGTAATGGTACTTGATCTCAATGTGCTTTGACCTATCATCGAAAACTATATTTTAGCTTCACACAACTTTGATTGTCACAATGTATCACGATCGGTTCTTGCACCTAATCAAACAATCCTACAAGTAGCTTCCAAAGCCATACTGCTTCACAACTCACCAAACTAGCTGCAATATACTTGGCCTCTGCAGTGCTGAGTGGGACAAATGTCTTCTTCCTGCTTATTCAAGAGATCATAGTAGAACCCAAATTGAAACAACATCCTGATGTGCTCTTCCTGTCTTCGTCACTCCTTGCCCAATTGAAATTTGAGAGTCCTGCAGTTGTACTTCACCATTTGAGACCAGTATTATCAAAACCAGATCGGAACTAGAACCGGCCGGTCCGGCCGTTTTTGGTCCAAAACCGGTCTGAACCGGAATAGGCCGGTTCGGTATGGAATCAACCGATTTTGTAACAGAACCGTCCGGTTCGGTACCGAACCGGTCGATTCAGGACCAATTCTGTGGAGAAATTTTTTGCCTTGTTTTTTAAAGTTTTTTGATTTTTTAGTTGGTTGGCCCACTTCTTACTCTCCCCTAGGCTAGCCTAATATTAAAGCCTATGGCCTTTGCCTAAGAATCAAGCCTATGGCCCTAGTATTGCTATGCAATTCATGGTAATGTTAAATTATTAAAATAAAAGTTTCCTTAAATTTTCATTTTCATCCTTTTACTTAAATTTTTAACATTACCATGAAATGACTCAGGATGTTTGAGAGTGGTTCCAAACTCATTGGATTTCATATGGAGAAAGTAGAATTTTAGATTTCACTCAAAATCCAACAGACTTAACAGTTTTTCAGGGTTTCAGGATTGGGGGGATTGCAATGTTTCCATTGGATTTTGTCATGTACGAGGGTATGGAACTAGTATTTAATAAAGAGCACCAAGCCCTCTATGTACTTTGATGTTAGTGGCATTGGTTGTCGAACTCCTCTATCACGACTCTACTAAAAATGTACCCATCACTCAAACAAAATCTTGACATGACATGCTACATTTTTTAATCTTATTTTTATGCCTAAATGGTTATTTTGATTGCTAAGACCCCAATATAGGCAATGATTTTGATGATATGTAGGCTTTTGTTGTAGCATGATTTTTTTTGGATGCTAGAGGCCATCTAGAGCCTATTTGTTGATGTATTTTCTGTTTATAGATGGATTTCACTCAATGCTATTTTGGTTATGTGCACTCTTACATGCTATGTAAATGAGAACTTTTGCATATTTGTGTATAAATGGTTTGGATTCATATGGATGCACATGAATATATATGTTTTTATTTAAAATATGAATATTTTATGTATTTTTGGTAAACCATTTTTATTTATTTATTTATTTTATTTTTTATTTTTAATTTTTTAAATTTTTTTTTTTAAATTCCGGTTTTTAACCGATTCCCGGTCCACAAGGTTTTTCGGTTTGATCCCTAGTTTGGTTCTGATAATATTCTTTGAGACATATCTCAATCCATAATTCACTGTGCCACGCAAATATCTCAACACATGCTTTGCCCCAATCCAATGTACATGCCTCAGTTCCAATAAGAACTGGCTCAGAGTGTTCATTGCAAAGAAAATATCAGGTCTTGTATTTAACCATATACATCAATGAACTGATCATCTGTCGATAGATAGAGGGATCCGGCAAATCTGAATCAAAGTCTCTCAACTTCTTTAGATTGGTCACCATGGGAGTAGGCATGGACTTGCAGTCCATCATCCCAAATCTTTGAAGGATTGTAATGATTTACTTCCCTTGACCAAGGAAGATCTCTCTTGGCTTCTGCCATGCTTCTAATACCAAGTAGTAATGCATCAAGCCTAGATCCTTTATCTTGAACTCAGAGGTCGACTCCTTACATTGATCAATGAGATTATTTTCTCCTGTTAGAAACAAGTCATCAACATATAACATCAAGATCACAGGCTCACCTTTAACAACCTTGTAGTAAAGGTTGGGATCAACATCACTCTTGGTGAAATCAAGACTCGTCAGGTATCCATCAATCTGAGAATACCAAGCCTGAGGTGTTCGCTTAAGTCCGTACAAAGCCTTCTTTAGTCTGCAAACAAGAGGTTCCCTCTCATGTAACTCAAAACCCTGAGGTTGTTCTATGTACTCTTATTCCTTAATCACTCCATTGAGGAAAGCGGTCTGCACATCCATTTGATGCAATTTCCAACCCATAATAGAAGCAATAGAAATAATAGTTCTAATAGAAGTGTACTGGCAATTGGAACAAATGTTTCTTCATAGTCCTCTCCCTCTTTTTGGGAGAACATTCTTGCCATGAATCTCGCTTTGTACTTATCCATGCTGCCATCTACCGCATGCTTGATCTTTTAGATCCACTTGGAAGTCACCATTGACTTCCCTTCAGGTCTTGGCACAATTTCCCACATATCATTCTTCATGATGGACTAATATTCCTCCAGCAAGGCATCCTGCCAAACTTGTTGGTCTGCTGCTTCCTCATTGTTGGATGGTTTAGAATCAATGATGCTTAGTGCTGCATATCTTGAGTAGGCCTTAGGACATTTGCTTTCCCTGAAGGTGTCATGGGGAGCTGCATGTCCCTCTACATCCAACAAAGTACTTCAGAGCCATGTTGGTCTCTTTTTGGATTATAGAACAACAACCGTAGGTGGGTCCACTGGATCATTTTTCCCTTCTCGCTCTTCTTGATGATCTAAAGGATGTTCCATAGGTAAAGAAGGCCCCAAACCTACATCCTTGGGAGCTTCGTGTTCTTCATCATCATCAACATCTTTAGATTTCCTTAAGGCTGCATCCTCATCAAAGGGTAACGTCTCTACTGACTTCAATCTGTCTTTGTCCTTGAATGTAAATTTTGTAAGCCTTTGATGACTCACTGTATCCAACAAATGTTCCCTTCTTTCTAGGAGGCTCCAACTTTGTCCACTTCTCCTTGGGTACATGAATGTAGACAAGACAACCATAGATCCTCAAATGCCCGACCTCTGGTTTCTCACCTGTGAAAACTTCTTCAGGTGTCTTGAATTCCAAAATCCAGCGAGGACTTCTGTTCTGAACATAAACCTTTGTCTTGGATGCCTCTCCCCATATGCACATGGGTAAATCTTGATCATGAATGGCCTTAGAAGCTTCCACAGTGAACCTGTTCTTCCTTTCGACAACCCCATTCTGTTGAGGGTTGTAAGGGACTATGAACTCCCTCTTAATCCCACCTTCTTTGCAAAAAGAAATGAGTTCTTTGGAAGTATATTCTCCTCCATTATTTGATCTTAGGACCTTGATCTTCTTCCTTTTCATGTTCTCTACTTGAGCCTTGAATTCTTGAAACTTGCTAAAGACGTCGTCTTTTGTCTTCATGAAGTAGATCCATGTTTTTAGGGAGAAATCATCAATAAATGTCACATAGTACAAGAAACCACCCAAGGAAGTTGCTGTCATTGGTCCACATGCATCTGAACGAATTAGATCCAAGATTCCCTTAGACGTGCTATCACTGCTCGAAAAAGATCCCTTGATATTCTTGCCAAGTGCGCAACCTTTGCAAACTCCTTCATGTTCTACCTGATGCTCTGGAAGACCTATAAACATGTTCCTTAATGCTGGCAAAGCCTTATTGTGAATGTGAGAAAATCTACGGTGGCATAACTCACATAGATTGGTATCATTATGTACCAATGCTTGAGCTGATCGTTCAGGAGTTTGTACAAGCCTCCTTCTTGAACATCAATCTCCTTTGCAGAATCTATGCTTGAGCCCTTTTTCCATACAAGAACTTGTCCATCAACAAATTCAACTCTATACCCTTTGTTTTCCAAAGACGAAGTAGAGATCAGGTTCTTTTTCGAACCTGGTAAATACAACACATTATTTAAGTAAACATTTCCTCCTAACTCCAACTAGAAAGATGTTGACCCAACACCTTTGACTGCATACTTGGCATTGTCACCAAATTCCACTTTCTGTGTTGACTTCTTCTCTACCAATTCTGTGAGATCTTCATGTTACCAGTCACATGTCTAGAGGCACCACTATCTACTAACCAAATGTCACTGTGATCTGCAATAGTACCTGAAAGGGTAGAAAAGAAAACAAAATCTTCTTCACTTTCATTCTTGAATTTTGTAATATCCCCAATTAGCAGTCATCTATCGAGAATATTAATTTTTGACAGATTTTGGCTTTTCCTAATGTTAGGAAGAAATAATGTGGAGACCCAAAAATCATATTAAAGCAAGCAAAAGTATTTTTCCTATAGTTAGAGGCAAAAATTGCGGCCTTGGTGGGGGCCGAGAGAGCCAATGAGAAGGCTCTGTGTTTGGCTGAGTGGCAGCACTGAGAGTGGGCAAGGAGGGGCAGCGTAGGAGTGGCTAGTGAGGGGGGAGCGCAGTCCTAGGTGGGGCCCAAGAGGAACGTTGGGATATTGGAGACAAAAGGGAAGAGGCAACTCATTCCTCATCATTCATTCACCTAAGTATTTTCTGTCTTCTTGACTGAGCACGCTTGAGCCGGAGAGCCAAGTCTGCAGCGCTGTTCAACACGAGAGATTTTCAAGCGGAGATTTCAACCTCTGCCTCGGGGGACTTCGAGTGCCCACTCAGAAGAGGAAATTTGTAAATTTTTGTAGATGTTCTATGCTTGATGCAACTTTACTATTACTCCCAATATTAGACAACAATCACATAAACAATAAAGTAAAATATTTATAGAACATGCCAGTAGATTGACAGAAGACAAGCCTGAAATATATATGTATGTTGGTGCATTACGGCGGTCAACAAGATGCTTCAACCAGCAAAGTCTTAATATGGTCAGCCAACCAGCAATGCCACACAACCCTTTAGGACAACCAAACGGTCAACTCAAAAGTCAACCCAAAAGTCAACGCTGTCAGTCAACGGTCAACACAAATAGCAGCAACAACTAGGTCAACGCAAAAAGTCAAAGTCAACGTCTAGCCTCGGGAATAGTGCCAAAAAATGTGGATTTGGAAAATCAAACTTTTGGGAGAGTTTTAGGTTCTTTTGACCTTGCATTGACCAAAGTCAACGCTGGTCAAAGTTTGTTGCAGAAACCCTAGACCGAAATAAAAAATGTGCTGCTGTTGGAATTTTCTCACGTGTGAAGAGAAGAGCCACCAAGGTCATCGAACCAATTAGATGAGGAGAGAGAAATGTGTGAGGATGAGAACTATGAAAATGTCCTCCAACGTTGACCAATATATATCCATCAGTGAAGGTGTGTGACGCAACTGCTGGGGCACAAAACCTTAAAGCCGACCTGCACATATCTTGAATAAAGTCAAAATAAATGTTCTGCTCATCGGATCAAGATGATCTTTAGATTGATCTTGCACCTCTTCGAAAGAGGAGTCCAATAAAAATATTGGTATCTTCATTTGAGCATCACAACATGGAGTTTGGACCTAGTTGTCCAAAATTAACACTCCCTCCCAACTAGGGAGAACTCCATCCACCTGTGCAATCCAAACATCGTGCGTCATCCTGCGGTAACTTGCTTTGCTGGCTTCTTTATTTCAGAACAGAAGTGAGTCAGTCACAAAGACATCATTCCCGGCTGACAGATTCAGCCCAGAGGTCCGAAACCTCTATAGGACTCACAAAGAGTCTCATACCAACCTGAAGTTGGTTTACTTGACTCGAAGTCAGTTGGAGGTCCGAAACCTCACTATACTTGATCCCAAATCAAGTGGTTGGACCATGCCATCCTAGGTAGAGAGTACGACAATCTCTGATGCGTCCATCAGTCTTTGCTACTAGTCTCTAACTTTTCCCACCTCATTGGCCAAATGAGAGGTACTTCCCAGGAGTCTGGAACTCAAATGGGTAGGATGCATACGGGGCACAGATAATGAGAGGTGAACCAACTCAATTATCATAACGGTGGGGTAGAAGCACACAAACAAGGTTCGGAAAGCCTAGCCTTGTGGTTGCTTATAGCTCTGAGAAGCTATCCCCAAAGCCCCCTGGAGCTCCCTGAGCTCATCGTCCAACAGGACCCTTAGAATAGCGTCGTTCCACGATTCCAAGATTCTTGCGGAAGGTTAGGAACATGACCTTCCCCAAGGGCATTGTGAGAATATCCGCGACTTGCTCATCAGTTCCTATATGATCGAGCCTTATGACGCCTCGCTGTACCATATCCCATATAAAGTGGTACCAACCATCATCATGCTTGGATTGATCGTGGAACACGGGATTATCTGACAAACAAATCCCCTCTGGTTATCACAAAGGATAACGGTGGCATCTAGCACATGCTCGAACAACTCACTGAAGAGCTTTCGCAACCAAGTGACTTCACAATGGGCCATACATGTTGCAATATATTCGGCCTTAGTGGTGCTCAAGGCTACCGACTTCTGTTTCCTGCCTGAAGCAGATCTACGTGTGAAGCAACATCCAGATGTGCTCTTGCGATCCACCACACTGCTAGCCCAATCGACATCAATATATCCAAGGAGTGTCATGCTCCCGGCAGTGTATCTCAGCCCATGGTCTATCGTGCCACAGAGATATCTCAAGAGTTTCTTGGCACCAACCCAGTGATGTTCTGATCAACCACGTGTTGACTCAAAGTGTTCACTGCACAACATACGTCCGGATGGGTGTTCACTAAGAACATCAAGGCCCCTACGAGTTGACGATACTTAGTAAGATTTGCTAACACGGGCCCAGCAGCGCTGCCACTCAACTTCTTAAAGTTGAGCTCCATCAGTGTCGACACGGACTTACAGTCCACCATACCAAATCTTTCCAGAAGCTTCACAATGTGTTTTCCTTGAGAAAAGAAAATCTCGCTAGGTCTCTGCCAGACCTCTAGGCCCAGGAAGCAATGCATCAGTCCTAGGTCCTTCATCTCGAACTCAACAGCGAGCTCCCTCTTGCACTGATGAATGAGAGGGTCAGCACTTGTCAGGAAGAGGTTGTCCACATATAGCACCAGAATGAGAGGCTTTTCTCTATCAACCTTGAAGTAAAGGTTTGGATTAGCATTACTACGAGTGAAGCCCAGCTTCATCAAGTAGCTATTTATCCTCTTGTACCAAGCTCTGGGTGCTTGCTTCAACCCATAGAGGGCTTTCTTCAACCTGCAGACATGGGTGTCCCGATCCTGGACTTCGAACCACAGAGGTCCCTCCATATACACCTCTTCCTTTATCGCACCATGCAGAAATGCGGTCTTCACATCCATCTGATGAAGGCTCCAGCCTTGCGTAGCAGCAAGGGCTATGATAGATCGGATGGTGGTATATCGGGCCACAGGTGCAAATATATTATCATAGTCTACGCTTTCCTTTTGAGAGAAGCCACGGGCAATGGATCTTGCCTTGAACTTTTCAGCACTTCCATCAGATCCATGCTTGATCTTGTAGAGCCATTTCGAGGTGACAACTGCTTTGTCCTCTGGTCTTGGAACCACATCCCAGACATCATTCTTCATTATGGACTCGTACTCTTCGTGCATAGCATCATTCCAGACTTGATGCTTTACGACTTCTTCAAAAGATCCAGGCTCAAATTGTACAATAGTACTCATGGCTGCTATTTACCCTTGGTATCTATTCGGCTTCTTGCTTTCATGGACTGTCCCTCTTGGGGCCATATGTCCCTCGGCATCCTCGAGCGTGTCCCTGAGCCATGATGGTCTCTTCCCTATCGAAGGAGGTGGATCAATCGGGTCGATCGTTCCTTCAGCATCGGGCATCGTCTCATCCTTTGATTCTTCTTGATTTTCAGACCTTGCTTCATGATCTTCCTCAGATCTCGGAAAATTGATTACTTTCCTCAGGGAAGCATCTTTGTCAAAGGTGACATCATGGCATATCTTCACTTCCCTTTGACCAGGCACATAGACTCTATAGGCCTTCGAAGTTTCGCTGTAGCCCACAAACATTCCCTTCTTCCCAGAAGCATCCAACTTGCTCCTCTTCTCCTTTGGCACATGAAAATAAACAGGACATCCAAAAACTCTAAAATGTGAGATGTCAGGTTTCTTACTAGAGAAAACCTCTTCGGGAGTTTTGGAGTCTAGAGCGGAATGAGGGCGTCGATTTTGTATGTACACACCAGTGTTCGCAGCTTCTCCCCACAAAAACTTTGGTAGACCCTGGTCACATAGCATGGCACGGGCAGCTTCCACAATGGTCCTGTTCTTTCGTTCAACAACGCCATTCTGCTCAGAATTATAGACAGTTGTGGTCTCCCTCTTGATGCCAGCTTCTCTGCAAAAGTTCTTGAACTTGTTCGTCTCATATTCAGTGCCATTATCGGTCTGTCGGATAGTATTACATGTCATTGCTCCCAGTGGACTTCCTCCAACCTGGTAGAGTGTATCAACTCTAAACCCAATCGTGATAGCTTCCTTGAAGTTCTTGTTCCAGATACGTACCTTCCCAGCAATGAATGCCACATTGAAACCTTTGTCTTCCATCGCTGAAATAAACACAAGGTTCTTCTTCAAATCAGGTACATAGAGTACCTCTTGCAAGCAGAGGACTTGACCTTGAGACAAGTGGAGGGTCACAGTGCCTGTCCCTTTCACGGGATATGTGGCATTATCTCCAAGGATAATTTCCAGATTAGTATCCTTCTCAACCATATCAGAAAGTGCTTCCTTGAACCCAGTGATGTGTCTTGAGGCACCACTATCTATCAACCAAACATCCATAGTGTCGGGTGGAGATGCAGCAGAGAGGGCAGATACAAGAATGAATTCATTTCTTTTATCAACAACATTTGATTCCTCATACCTGGAATTTCTTGACCTTTTGAAAGGTTGACCATTTCCGCCGGAGGGAACCTTCCTCCTTCCCTTGAACCTGTTGTTCCTTTGATTGCCATTCCTCCGGTTGTTGTTGTTGTCATCATCATCAGTAGAATCCTTCTTGAAAGGGCATTCTCTAGCATAGTGACCTGGCCTATGACAAGTGTAACACTTGCCCTTCTTTCCTTGGGCCCTTGCTCTTCCTTTGTTCTTTGGACCACCAAAGTTCTTCTTTCTAGAATTAGCAGTATAGGCAACATTTCCTTCATTTTCATACTCCTTCATCCTTGTCTCTTTTTGTACGCATCTCGATAGTACTTCGTCAAAGTCATGTATCACATTGTTATTGAGAATGGTAGTGATGAACATATGCCATTCGGATGAGAGTCCTCCAAGTGCGGTGAGTACCATCTCTCGATCAGCTATTGTCTCCCCAATAGGCAACAGATTGTTCCCGATCTCGGTCAACTCTAGAAAATATGATTGAACATACTCATCACTGCCTTTCTTCAGATTCTTTAATTGATTTTTGAAGAATAGGACTTGATTCGCATTGTTGGCCTTGAACATGTGGACCAACTTATCATACATCTCTTTGGATGTGCCCAGCTCAGGGATGTAGGCAACTAGACTCTTATGAATTGAGTCCCTGATCATCAACTTTCCTTTGATATCCCCCTTCTTATACTTTGTTTTGGCAGCAGCAGTTGTAGTGGATGGAGGCTCTTGGATTTTACCCTGCACATAGTCCATGACATCTTGATCTTCCAAGTTAAGATCCAATGTCATCTTCCAAGCATGGAAGTCATCCTTCCCAGTCAATTTGTCATCAGCCTTAAAGCCATTGTAGTTTGAGGAACCCATCCTCTTCTTCGGTGATTGCTACAAACTAGGGCTTTGTCTTCACCTCAGCTTTGATACCATGTAAATTTTTGTAGATTTTCTATGCTTGATGCAACTTTACTTTTACTCCCAATATCAGACAACAATCACATAAACAATAAAGTAAAATGCTGATAGAACATAGTAGATTGACAAAAGACAAGCCAGAAATATATAAGTGTGTTGGTGCGTTACGACGGTCAACAGGATGCTTCAACTAACAAAGTCTCAATATGGTCAGCCAACCAGCAATGTCACACAACCCTCTAGGACAGCCAAACGGTCAACTTAAAAGTCAACCCAAAAGTTAACACTGTCAGTCAACGCTCGTTGCAAACATCAACAGCAGCTAGGTCAATGTAGAAAAGTCGAAGTCAATGTCTAGCCTCGGGAATAGTGCCAAAAAATGCGGATTTGGAAAATTGAACTTTTGGGAGAGTTTCAGTTTCGTTTGACCTTGCGTTGACCAAAGTCAACGCTGGTCAAAGTTTGCTGCAGAAACCCTAGACCGAAATCAGAAATGTGCTGCTGCTGGAATTTTCCCATGTGTGAAGAGAAGAGCCACCAAGGTCATCGAACGAATCAGATGAGGAGAGAGAAATGTGTGATGATGAGATGAGTGAAAATGTCCTCCAACGTTGACCAATATATATCCATCAGTGAGGGTGTGTGACACAACTGCTGGGGCAGAAAACCTTAAGGCGGAACTGCACATATCTTGAATAAATTCAAAATAAATGTTCTGCTCATCAGATCAAGATGATCTTTAGATCGATCTTGCACCTCTACGAAAGAGGAGTCTAATAAAAATATTGGTATCTTCCTCTGAGCATCGCAACGTGGAGTTTGGACCTAGTTGTCCAAAATTAACAAAATTCCACCGTTTTGTGAGGAGGATTCAGAGCTTCATTAGTAGGGGAATGCAGTCCCTTCAGGACATCGTGGAGACAACCCAGGCTACGTAGTCCAGCCAAGGGAGAGTGCAGGGAGTAGGGGATTGAAGACGAGAGATGCCGAAGGATTTGGAGGGGAGGCTAGCCACCTCCTACCAGGGATTCTGGTAGCATTTCAGAGGCATTTTCCAGCAGATTTAGCCAGGAGGCCGAATTCCCCAGCAGAGCAACATGCCAAGCCCAAAGTGGCAATTTTTCGGGGTCAAGCTTTCTGCAAACCCTTCGTGGGTTTTTGTGAGTTTAGTGAGAGGAGTCCAGTGATCAATTCTCGGAATTTTCTGAGCACAAGAGATAAGGCAACCAACAATCCGAAACCAGGCAGCAGCAATGAATTCTAGGACTGGGCAGCGCAATGGGTGAGCCACGCAGAGCACATTCAACAGAGGATTTTTGCTAGGAGTAGAGCTGTTCTTCAGCCTGCCCAAGGCAGGCCCAGGTGCTATCCTTCCAAGCACCATATTGTACTCTTTCCCAACATTTTAATAAAATGGCTCAGCGTTGTATTTGGCTCATTTTTATGTGTGTTTAATGGTGTTTCCAATTTTGCTGTAGTTAATTATCTATTTGCACTTTTATTTCTGTTAATCCCCATTTGGGGATAATATAGTGGTATCAGAGCTCATAGACTTGGCTCAGCCTGTGGAGCACGCGGTCTATGACACCAGAAGATAGGCAGAATGTCACCTACCGGAGACAGAGGTACATGAGCAAGGAAAAGAGGCTTCAAATCATTCCTGATCAGGTTGACAACGTTCCAGAGGTCGAAGAGAGAGAGAGATGGCACACAGGGATGACGGAAGAGATGAGGAGAAGGATTTTGCCCACCTTCTTTTGAAATCGGTGCAAGACCTCTCCGAGTAGATTAATTGTTGAGATTTTGAGTGTTGGGGGTAGCGTCGGGTGTGCTCTAACCCTGAAATTTTGTGGAGGGGCTAAGACACACAAGACCTCCGAAACCCAGAAAGCGTTTGGAGAAATTTCATCTGGTGTGTGAGATATTAAAATAATTAATTTTTTTAATGAGGACCCTGAGTCTAACTTAGGGAATTAGAAAAAGTAAGGTGAATTAATTAAACACATGTGAAGAAATGTTCTAAGTGAGGTGGATCAAGCAGTCTTTTAGGGAATTAGAAAAATTAAGGTGAATTAATTAAACACATGTGAAGAAATGTTCTAAGTGAGGTGGATCAAGCAGTCTTTTAATCTAGTTTGTCGATAAGAGATTAAATCACGGTCATTGATGTGTTAACGAAAAAGTATCTTCCATGGCCAACTAAGGAAGTTTGTGCTTGTATTTTTCAACGACATTATGATATACAACCGCACATGGGAGCAGCACTTACAACACTTAGAGGCAGTACTGCGTATCCTGGAGGAGCAGCAGTTCTACGCCAAGCTGTCCAAGTGCGAGTTCGGTTTGACAGAGATGCTTTATTTGGGGCATATCATTGGGGTGGATGGAGTGAGGGTCCACAAGGAGAAGATCAGGGCCACAAGGGATTGGCCAGAGCCCAAGAATGTGACAGAAATTCGGGGGTTTGTGGGCATTTTCACCTACTACAGGAAGTTCATAAAGCGCTTTTCGCAGCTTGTAGCACCCCTCACAGATATAACTAAAAAGGGGGCTTTCAGTTGGACCGAGACAGTGCAGGGGGCCTTTGATCGACTCAAGTAGGTGATGAGAAACTGTCTGGTACTCGCTCTACCCGACTTTACGCAGCCATTTGTGCTGGAGTGCGATGCTTCTTGGGAGGGAGTAGGCACATTACTGATGTAGGGGGGACACCCCATAGCTTTCGAGAGTCAGAAGCTAATGCTGCATGAGAGGTTGTACCCCATCTACGATAAGGAGATGCCGACCGTCATGCATGCGCTAGCTAAGTTCTGACAGTATCTAGTGGGGAACATATTTTGGGTGAGGACTGACCATAACAGCCTTAGATTTTTCCTGGAGCAGAAGCAGTTGCAAGAGAGGCAACAAAAGTGGGTGAGCAAGATCCAGGCCTATGATTTTGACATTGAGTATGTCAAGGGGAAGCACAACGTAGTGGCTAATGCGTTGTCCAGGAGGCCGGATTCTTTTTCACTAATGAGTATTGAGTCGGATTGGAAGGCTCATTTGCTGGTAGAGTACTCCAAGGACTGTTTTGCATGTGAGGTCTGGAGGGGCAGGTGACTGATGACCACTACAGGGTGATGGATGGGGTGATATACTACATAGATCGGATCTATTTAGTGGTCAACTCACAGTTGCGGGAGAAGATCCTACACGTAGCCCATGATTCACCATTGGTCGGGCACCAAGGGTACACCAAAACTTACAGGGCCATCAGGGAGAGGTTCTCATGGAAGGGCATCAAGGAAGATGTTTTGCGGCACCTCAGGGAGTGCGAAGTGTGCCAGCGGAACAAGGGGGAGATGACACACTTAGCAAGGTTGCTTCAGCCACTCTCCATCCCCAAGGGGAAATGGGAGAGCATCTCGATGGATTTCATCACGGGGTTGCCCATGGTACAAGGCAAAGATTGCATTTACGTGGTTGTGGATCGCTTGACCAAGTATGCTCACTTTTTCACGATCTTGGCCAAGTACACGGCCTCACAGGTGGCCGAATTGATAATTCCGGTTACATGGTCTCCCTAAGACCATTGTCAGTGACTGAGACAACTGTTTCATGGGGGGATTTTGACAGGAGCTATTTCGGTTGGTGGGTACAGAGCTCACTCCTAGTACGAGCTACCATCCCCAAATGGATGGCCAGATGGAGATAGTTAACAAGTGGTTGGAGGGCTAATTGCGAAACTATGTCACTGGGCAGCAAAAGGCGTGGTTGAGGTGGCTACACATGGGGGAGTACTACTACAACACCACCTACCACATGTCCGTAGGTATGTCTCCATTTCGTGCCTTGTATAGTTATGATGCTTTGACTTTCGTTGATGTCATATTTGGAGACAGTAAGGCCCCCAGGGCCAAGGAGTGGATCCAAGAGAGCCAATACATCTTGAGGGCTCTCAAGGACAACTTGCAGACAACACAGAACCAACAGAAGATCTACGTTGACAGGGGCTGCGTGGAGAGACACTTTGAGGTTGGGGATCTAGTGTACCTACACCTCCAGCCATACAAGCAGTCCACGCTGAAGCAGAAGGGAGCAGAGAAGCTGAAGCCGCGTTTTTATGGGATTTATAGGGTCACTCGAAGAGTGGGGGACGTAGCATATGAGTTGGAGCTATCCGCGGGGAGTCGGGTGCACAACATATTCCATGTATCTTTCCTGAAGAAGGCTTTGGGTCAGCAGGTGGCAGCAGCAGCTGAGTTTCCTCCCATGGATGATGAGGGGCTTTTGGTACTTCAACCAGAAGCAAGCTATATTGGAGACGAGGGAGAGGCACTTGAGGAGTAGGGTGGTGAAGGAATACTTGATTATATGAAGGAACCTCCTGGATGAGGATGCCACTTGGGAGGGAGAGAAGATTCTTCAGCACCCATCTTTGCAGTTGTTTGAGGACAAGCAACATTCTGGCGGGGAGGACTGTAATATTGCCAATTAGCAGTCAACTAATTGGGAATATTAATTTTTGACAAATTTTGGCTTTTCCTAGTGTTAGGCAGAAATAATGTGGGTCGGGACCCACAAATCATATTAAAGCAAGCATAAGTATTTTTCCTATAGTTAGAGGCAAAAATTGTGGCCTTGGTGGGGGCAGGGAGAGCCAATGAGAAGGCTCTGCATTTGGCTGAGTGGCAGCACAGAGAGTGGCCAGCGCAAGAGTGGCTAGTGAGGGGGCAACACAGTCCTAGGTGGGGCCCAAGAGGAACGTTGGGCTATTGGAGACAAAAGGGAAGAGGTAGCTCATTCCTCATCATTCATTCACTTAAGTATTTTTTGTTTTCTTGACTAAGCAAGCTTGAGCCGGAGAGCCAAGTCTGCAGCGCTGTTCAACACAAGAGATCTCAACCTCTGCTTCAGGGGACTTCGAGTGCCCGCTCAGGAGAGGAAATTCCACCGTTTTGTAAGGAGGATTCAGAGCTTCATCAACAAGGGAACGCAGTCCCTTCAGGACAGCGTGGAGATAGCCCAGGTTGCGTAGTGATTGCGTAGTCGAGCCAAGGGAGAGTGCTTGTAGTAGGGGATTGAAGAGGAGAGTTGCCGAAGGATTTGGAGGGGAGGCTAGCCACCTCCTACCAGGGATTTTGGTAGCATTTCAGAGGCATCTTCCAGTAGATTCAGTCAGGAGACCGAATTCCCCAGCAGAGCAGTGTGTCAAGCCCAAAGGGGCAATTTTCTGGGGTCAAGCTTTCTACAAACTCTTCGCAGGTTTTTGTGGGTTTAGTGAGAGGAGTTCGGTGACCAATTCTCGGAATTTCTGAGCATGAGAGATAGGCCAACCAGCAGTCCGAAATCAGGCAACAACAGTGAATCCCAGGATTGGGCAGTGCAGTGGGTGAGCCACGCAGAGCACATTCAACAAAGGATTTTTTTCTAGTAGTAGAGCTGTTCTTCAATCTGCCTTGAGCAGGCCTAGGTGCTATCCTTCCAAGCACCATATTGTACTCTTTCGCAACATTTTAATAAAATGGCTTAGTGCTGTATTTGGCTCATTTTTATGTGTGTTTAATGGTGTTTCCAATTTTGCTGTAGTTAATTGTCTATTTGCACTTTTATTACTGTTAATCCCCATTTGAGGATATTACAAATTTCTTCTGATTTGGATGTTCATCATCATCAATGATTGTTGCTTGCCTTTCCTCTTCTTATCATTCTTCCTATTAGGGCACTGGCTATTATAGTGATCAAACTTGTGACAACGAAAACATTGAATCTTTGACATATCCTTATTTTGATCTTGATTGGGAGCATGTCTTCTACCTGTATTGCTTCTCTGAAATTTTCCAAAATTTCTTCTTTCGCTACCATTCTTTGCATGAGCTACAAATGCTTGAGATTCACCATCTTGAGGTCTCTCAATCTTCCCTTTTGATATTAGCCTAGATTCCTCTTGAGTACATGCAGTCCATAGTTGATCAAACTTTGTAAATTCTGATCTGCCACAAATGCTTGATACAAATGAATCCCATGAATTTGGAAACCCATTAAGAGTCACAGCCACAAGTTTCGATTCGTCAATATTTTCTCCAATGGCTTTGGGCTGATTTCTTAACTGATATATCCTCATAAAGTAGGAAGCCACTGTATCTGATTTAGACATCTGCATATTACGAAGTTGGTTCCTCAAAGTCATCTTTGACCATTGTTGTTGACTTCATACAATCCCACTAGAGCATCATACATTTCCTTTGAAGTCTTCAACCCAGAAACAAATGGAATCATATGATCTTTGATGCATTCAACAAGAACCCTCTTGGCCTTGATTTCAATCTTCTTATGCATGGTCTTTCCTGCATAATCTCGAGGTTTAGTAACTTTGCCTTCCACATATTCCATGACATCATTTTCTTGAAGAATGAGATCTATTATGATTTTCCAAGCCCTATAATTTGATGCACCTTCTAGCTTATTTTCAGCCTTAATAGAGGGAGCCATCTGGTCAAAGATCTCATCAAAGACTTGATTGCAGAAGAAAGGTGTCTTCAAGAAGTGATCTCACGGATATTCTTCACCAAAGCTCTAATGCCATGTTGATTTTCTAGTGCCGAGTAGCCAATCACAATTTTCTGCAACGGATAATTACTTCTAATGATATTTTTGCACATTCCAGATTATCATTAAGCAATTACACTATAAGGCAATAGAAACAGTAGAGATTGTTGGCTCCCCGTGATTTGCAATATTGGCAAGAACAACTCTGTAGGGAACCACATCAAACCACTTTGGAGTCCAAGGACCTAGCCTTCTTGGACTCAGAGAGGGCTCTCTCTATGTATGTGTTTGTAAATGATATATCTTTATGCTTGATTGTGTGATTAAGTGATTGAGTGTTTTAGTTGAATAGATAGATTGTGTGCAACATTAATCCATTGAGCTATGGAGTCATAAAAGGATTTAATTGTTCATAAACTCTACAAGGGTTTTCATAGGGCGAGCTAACTATATCAAGTGGATCTCTTAGATTAGATGAAATATGAAATGATAGTAAGTTGTGAAATCAATAAAGCTAAAGGGCAATTAAGAATCCTTTAACTTTACTTCAACAAGAAAAGCCTTTTAGGTAACTGTTTAAGAAAAACAAAAGGACAGGGCAAACCATAGACTTCTTTGGCCAGACTCTAGTAAGTAAACCTTTAAGACAACAATCCAGCAATCCTAGGATCATTTTCAAACAAAGAAAACATTCAAGATAACAATCAGTGTAATCAAAGAGTAGTTAAGAATTCTTTAATCAAACTAAAAAAACCTTTGCAACAACAGTTTGAGACAAACCAAAGGACAGGGCTAATCATAGAATTCTTTGGCTAGATTCTACTAAGTAAACTTCAAAGAAGGCCTTAAAAATAACATTTCAAGCAAGACCAAAGGACAGGGCAAACCATATAATTCTTTGGCTGGACTCTACTGAATCATTTCCAAGGCAACAAGCTAGGTGGAACTAGAGAGCAATTAAGAATTCTCTAATCAGACCTTGCAGAAGAAAACATTAAGATGAAAGAAGCAGACAGAATTAAGGTGCCAAGAAAACATATCTTAATCTAAATTTTCTGTTCTTTTATCAGAGAAATGATGGACAATATGGAAAATAGAAGGAAAGACGTTGACAAAGAAGGATAACTTCACCATTAACATAGCTCAAGAATCCTGTGAACGTGCTTGTATCACTGATGTCCAAAACAGTTACAATACTCCAGTGCAACAAATCTCTGCAACTCAGAGTCTGATCAAATCCAGCCTAGTAGACAATCCTCTAATCAAGCAGCCAACCAACTAACCAACCAACACTAAAACTGAATAATACATGCAGTATTTATCTACAAAATGAGGAGGTTGCCCTAAGCTAGGGTTTCAGATTTGTATTTATTACAAAGTTATTATTATCTTGACCTTTGAGAACATGTTCTATGCCATTTGAGATTAGGGCACAAAATATTGAAGCAGATAGAACAAATAAATCGATTGATGGAAGACAAGCCACCAATAGAAAAGAAGAAGAATGATGGCGTTACGGCGATCAACAGGATGCTTCAACCAACAAAGTCTCCAATAGGTCATTCAGCCAAGCGTGTCACACAGCCCTAGAACGCTACATCAAGAAGCCCTAATTTAGCTCCATGAGAAAGCCCTAACACAGATGCACCAAGAAGAGAGAAGATAATTTCCTCCACACAATGTGTGTGAAATGATCTCCAAAACTCTCCTATTTATAATCATCTGCGGGGGTGTGTGACTCGTCCTTTAAGAAATTTAAGTCTATATTATATTCTAGACCGACCTAACACATAAGTGGAATAGATTCAAAATACATGTTCTGCTCATCCGATCGAGATGATCGTTAGATCAATCTTACACCTCTCCGAAAGAGGAATCCAATAAAAATATCGGGATCATCATCTGACCTAGTTGCCCAAAATTAACACTCCCTCTCAACTAGGGAGAACTCTGTCCACTTGTGCAATCCAAACATCGTGCGTCATCCCGCTATAACGTGCTTTACTGGCATCTTTATTTCCAACGGTGAGTCAAAAAGACATCACACCCGGTTGACCCAAAGTTAGCTCAGAGGTTAAAACCTCTCCAGGACTCAAAAGAGTCTCATACTAACCCGAAGTTAGTTTAATTGACACGAAGTCAATTGGAGGTCTCGAACCCCACTTCACTTGATCCCCGATCAAGTCGTTGGACACATGTCATTCTATCATAGAGAGCACGACAATCCCCGATGCGTCCATCGGTCTTGCTGTGGTCTCTAACTTTTCCCACCTCATTGGCCAAGATGAGGGGTACTTCCCATGAGTCCCGAACTCCATGGGTAGGATGCATGCGAGGCACAGACCAAAGAGAGGCAAACCAACTCAATGTCATCACGGTGAGGTCGGAAGCACACCAACAAGGTTTGGCAAGCCTAGCCCTGTGGTTGCCTATAGCTTCAAGAAGCTATTCCCACGCCCCCTGGAGCTCTCAGAGCTCATCGTCCAACCGGACTCGGAGCATTCACAACTCATCGTTTAATAGGACCGTTTCACAACTCCAAGATTATCACGGAAGGTTAGGAACTTGACCTTCCCCAAGGGCTTAGTGAGAATATCTGCGACCTGCTCATAGTTCCTATATGAGCCTTACGGCGCCACGTACCATGTCCTGGACAAAGTGGTACCTGCTTGGATCGGTCGTGAAACATGAGATTCTCGGACAACCGAATCCCACTCTGGTTATTACAAAAGATAACTGTGCTATCTAGCACATGGCCGAACAACTCACTGAAAAGCTTTCGTAACCAAATCGCTTCACAACAGACCATGCTCGTAGCAATGTATGCAGCCTCAGCGTTGCTCAAAGCTACCGACTTCTGCTTCCTGCTCATCGAAGTAGAACCAAGTGTAAAGCAGCATCCACATGTGCTCTTGCGATCCACCACACTGCTAGCCCGCTCCTGGCAGTGTATCTCAGCCCATGGTTTATCGTGCCTCAGAGATATCTTAAGAGATTCTCAGCACCAACCGAGTGAAAAACGTTCACTGCAAATCATACATCTGGACATGAGTTCACTAAGAACACCAACGTACCTACGAGTTGGCGATACTCGGTAGGATTTCCCAATGTTGGCCCAACAGCATTTCCACACAACTTCTTGAAGTTGAGCTCCATCGGTGTCGACACAGACTTATAGTCCACCATACCAAATCTCTCCAGCAGCTTCCTAATATATTTTCCTTGAGATAGGAAAATTTTGCCAGGTCTCTACTAGACCTCCAAGCCTAGGAAGTAATGCATCAGTCCTAGGTCTTCAATCTCGAACTCGGAAGCTAGCTCCCTCTTACACCGATGAATGAGAGGGTCAAAACCTGTCAGGGAGAGATCGTCCACATAGAGAACCAGTATGAGAGGTTTCTCACGATCGACCTTGAAGTAAAGGTTCAGATCAACATTACTTCGAGAGAAGCCCAGCTTCATCAAGTAGCTATCAATCCTCTCATACCAAGCTCTGGGTGCTTGCTACAATCCATAGAGAGCTTTCTTCAACCTGCATACATGAGAGTCTCTATCCTGGACTTTGAACCCCAGAGGGTTCTCCACATACACTTCTTCCTTTATCGACCCATGCAGAAAAGCGGTCTTCACATCCATCTGATGAAGATTCTGTCCTTGCGTAGCAGCAAGGGTAATAATAGATTACATGTGCAATTATAATCAATGCCTTCCTAGAGAGAAGTCTTAGGCAACACAATTTCCCATCAGATCCTTGCTTGATCTTATATCAAGGTGACAACAGCTTTGTCCTGTGGTCTAGGGACCATATCCCGGACATCACCCTTCATAATGGACTCGTACGCTTGTGTATCGCATCCTTCCAGACTTGATGCTTTACAGCGTCTTCAAATGATCCAGACTCATAATGTAATCATGGTAGCTAGATACCTCTGGTATTTATATGGCTTTTTTATTTTTTATTTTTATTTTCTTTCTTCCGGAATTTCCCCCTTGAAACCATATGTCTTTGAGCCATGAGGGTCTTCTTAGCTCAGGAGCATATACGGTTGTAGTCTCTTTCTTAATGCTTTCCTGTGGCACAATTCTGATATATGCCTTTATGACAGATGCTTTCTCCTGTAATGACAATTGTTTTATACTTTCCTTTGGTTGCCTGTAGCTGCTACACTGCTATATGACTGTTGCAATCCATAATTTAGCCTCTCTTGTTGGGGAAGAATTTATGATACACCGTGGATAGTTAACTCCAGCAATGTAATTCCGAGGATAGCATTAGCAACACAATCTCCAGGATAATAAAAAAAAACCAACCAGCGTCAACAATGACAAACTGGTCACCTTTTCTTCTTAGTACTTTGTTCTGGAAGCTCAACTTCAAGAATCAGGAAATCGAGTCTTCTTGTAGTCTCTTCCAAGCTTGCAGAACTGAGATTTGTACAAGTGTAACTTGCCCACAAATTTGAGGTCTTTGATTTTATTTAGTTACCACAGCAAAGGTAAGCTACAGGACTGTAGGTCCGAAGTTACGACCACAGAACCCAACCAATTTTCTGTCCACTATCCGAGATGTGACTTATCACAGTTCACCCACAAATCCAAGCTTGCACTTCGAGCTACAATAGTTCAATAAACCGAGCTACAAGTCTGGGATTCACTATTCTAAGGTGACTGACCTATGTTCCGAGTCCTCCTTCAAGCTTGAGCACCGAGTCTTTACAAATGTAAGCTACAAGATTGTACATAGGTCTGATGTAACTTAACTTTTCCTCAGTACGAGCTCACTGCCCTTCAGTTTTCCAAAAGTGTGTCTGACCCGTAAACAAATATGACCTCTTTACAAGTCTGTCCGAGTAGCTATCCACAGGTTTTGGTCTTCAAAAAGTCTGTAACAAAGCCTAACAAATGGTGACTGATTGAGCTTCAATTTTTTAACTGTCTTAGGTCCAGGGCCTTCACAAATCTAAGATCATCGACCTAGGGAGAGATCACGCAGGTAACACTTGCTGACTCCGACCCTGAAACTGATACAAGGCTTCAATGTAGATTGATCACACGTTGACTGCCATCATGTGTCATAGACAAGGTCACTGTCATCAATTATCATACTCAAGCTACTGTCATCATGCATCATAGTAGTCATCAAATTTACTGGTGTGCCAAGTTACTGAAGTACATAAAGATCACTGTAATATGTGAAGAACATAAACTAGGTCACGTCTCATTGTCATCACAAAGATCACTGTTCTTTTGACAATCAAGGGCACCGTCTTGCTGGAGCATAGAACACTGTCATATTACTGAAATTAGAACACTAGCATTCCTTTCATTGTTGTCACTGCTATCTCACAGTACGCTTTATATAGATACCGGTCATCAAGTATGCTATACAAACTTGGCTACTCACAAAGACAGGGAGCCATATCACAGATGAAGGAGAGTCAACATTTAGTGATGCAGATCATCGAACCAACAAAGTGAGGCCATATAATAATGTGATGCTACAGGTATCAAATATGAAGCATAGCCATATAATAATGCGATGCTACAGGTATCAAATATGAAGCGTAGCCATATAATTTCCTTTACATTCAGTACATCATATGGTAGATAGCAGAAATAAAACTCATGAATAGATACACCGTAGAACCTGCACTGATAGGTCGACTTAACTAATGCAAGACAGTCTTTCCACGTCTAGAGTAGTGCCCACAATTTGTTTTGTGCTCAAGATCTATGCTCAGCCACACTAGAGTAAAAAAACTCGGGCCTTTCCTTGTTTATATCAGTCAACACCCCCAGAGAAAGTACCCGGATTTCTGAAATTGCAAACTCGGCCCTGTTATTGCTTGCTGCCTACACCTACCTACTGTTAGTGGGAAAAGCCTTCAATCCCACAGGTGTGGTTGGTGGCAAGGAACTCAGAGAAGGGGCTGTCACCTATTCCCAACTCTCTCCGTTTAAGCTATCTCCTAGGTTAGCTAAGGGGGGTGGTCCCTAAAGGAAAACTAAGTTAAAGATGTGAGATTTCTAGAAGAATTGATTAGAAGGAATTACTTAATCAAAGATGACTCGATTCCAATATGTAAAAAATCATATAAGTATATGAACAATATTCAATGATGTGTTCAAAATATAGACCAGTGCTTTAAAGTAGATGACAAATGCTTGCTCAAAAATGAAATTCAAGATATAATGACAATAATCCCACAAAGGAAGTGTTAGACCAAGATCACAATATGCAATTAAAGTTGCAACACCAAATAAGAGTATTTGCCAATGAAACGAGATATATCACTCATCCATAAGCATAATGATCATTAAAATGACAACATGCAATGAAGTTGTATGTAGAAGCAAATTTCCAAGTACCATAGAATTAAACTTGTTGCAAAATTTAAGGAATTAAAATGCTTGCATCCAAAGTGCTTCTTGAGATAATATTTGCATGTGAATCTTTAAACCGTCAAGATAGCAAAAAATTTGGGAACTTTGCAAGTAAATGTGATGAGATAGTGCTCCTGGTTTATTTTATTAATTAGTTCTAAAACAAGGTTACAATTGAACTCTAATCCTCAGACTTCATCCTCGCTCAAATATTTGGATCTCATAGTGAAGATTCCATAGAGGTAGAGGGTACCTAAAACGTCTATTCAACCAACTTAAGTTGGAGGTAAATTTTAGAGATGCAAGTCTATTATGAAAAGTGAAATGCCTAAATGATATGAAAGTGAGTTTGCAAGTGCTATGTAAAAGATGGAGATGATTCAATTAAATATGCTTCATAGTTAGAACAATAACTCAAGTTGCCATAAATTGAAAGTGTTATGCTTCTTTACTCGTAGTATATTGTGAAACTTATCCAAATGAGAAATAGATCACAAAACATAAGTAAGTGATGGCAAATGAGATTGCAAATTAAGAAATTAAAGGACTATGCGATTTGTGTTATTTTACAGTTAGAGCATGCATATGTGATGTGAAAGAAAACGGAAATGTCAAAACCACTAAGTCAATCCATCTACAAATTCTCTCCTTTGAAATGGAGAGATAGGGATGCCAATGGGTAAAACCCACGCTCCCACAACAAAAACATAAATTTTTATTAATTTTACAATGAAATGACCATGAGGCCTTTTTTAAACCAAGGAAAGTCTTTACAAATAAAATTTGAGACCATAGACTTTTCCTTGGTGAGAATTTCTAAGAACTCAAAATAAATTTAGACTTTACAATAAGAGAAGAGAAGCTAAGCCTCTTCTATGCCAACAACCAAAGAAGAGAGAGTTATCTTCCTCATTTGAAATTCAGCTCAAAGGTTTTGTAACAACTTGTTAGTAATTTCTTGTAGTTGTCCACTCAAGCTGTCACAAGAAAAAATTCGAAAGAGGGCTACAAAACCAATCAAATATTAGATAGATAAAATTACAAAATATTGCACAACAATTTACAAACAGCTAAGCAAAAGAGTTTGAGTAAACTCTCCTCTTTGCTTAGTCATCTTCAAGCTCTTAGATAGCAAATGAAAGCAATGAAGTATAATGTTTTAAAAGATATTCAAATTTAGAAGTATTCGGCTTGTATACAAGCTATGTCTCAAAACCCTTGCAAAACCACTTTGTAAGATAAGACTATGAAGGTTCAAAGAACAAATGAGAGCTCCTTTGAGAATGTATCAAGAGTGGGTTGGTCTCTCCAAAGACTCCCCCCAACACTTGATTCTTTGATCCCAACAAGATGTTCCCTCTACAAAACTTCAATCAAGAATTAGTTCCATATAGATTTAGCAATAAACAATGATAAGAAGCTCTAGAGATTTATTTGAAACCAACTAGAGCATTCTATACCTAGAGCATACTTCTAAATCAAATGTCAGTGTAAGATAGCTCTACATTAACAAATCTACAAGAGCATATGGAAACAAATTAGATCAAAGAATGAGTAAAAGGAATTATACCAATGATCAACAATTCATCACACTCCAAAAAGAGGAACACCTCATGAATGAAACCCCAAAGTCTTTATTGATATTTCTGAAAGTGTACAAGGCAGCAACGCTTCCGCAAGAATAATAGCTAGTAAACAATGTTTACAATATGAGAGTCCATGGCTCCATTATATAGAAAGTTGGGAGCAAATCCCAATGAAAAACCATATGCCAAGTGGTGAGAGGGAGGAGATCTCAAGGCAAATTCGAATTTGGTAAGTGGAGCTCCAATGTCAAGTGTAAAAATCAAATTCTGGCAAGTGGACATCATTTTTTTCTTCCCTTATGTGCCAAATTAGAATTTTATGATGGAATGACATGTGGATATCGTTGGTAACCCATGTGGGGACAATTTCCCACAAAAATCTCCTCCAAATATTCTCCCAAATCCTCTCAAATATGCACTAACTTCACAAATTTGAATTTCCAAGTAAACAACTCTCATTTAATGCCGAAAATTCAATTTTATTTGAGCACATGTCTTTTCCTTGATTTTAGGAGTCCATATCACCTTGGGACTTCACTTTAACTCTTCCATAATCTTCCACTTCATTTAACATGTGTGGATATTTATTTTTCTCCATTTATTTAATTTTTGGCTTAATTAATTGCCAGATTTCCCACTAAACTTGGGAAAAGTGGGTTTTGAGAGTTCAAAACACATTTTTAACCTCTCAAAGTGTGCCATAGTAGAAAGTTGAGCATGAGAGGTGTAATTTTGATTACTCATACCCCATACAACTTCTCTAAACAACACTTATTACAATTCAATTACAATTTTTATTGCAATTTTCGACTTGCAGGAAATTAAAAAAATTAAAAAATCACTACCTAGACATAATCAAATTCCACGAAATTTTTTGTGTGATTGAGTATGGTAATATACATTGACTCTAGACACTAAGAGTCACCCAAGGCCTCACCATCAAGCTGTAGTCCGGCTTTGGGGTAAAATTGAAGGAAAAAAACTCAATTAATTATTAACTCTTAGTAGGGAGATGATTAAAAAAAAAAAAAACCTCCCAGAGTAATACTCACTTGTTGGCAAGGTCCCAGGCTACCTAGGCCTGTTACAGACTCAATACTGACTCAAAACTCATCATTACTAGCATCACTTATTACAATTCCCCGTAGGGCGCAGAATCTGGGTACAAGAGAAAATGATAAGAAGTAGAAGAAGAGTTTAAAAACTCTGTTGAACTGATGATATCTGATGATATCTAATGGTACAAATGTCTTCTGGTTCATCCTTGGGCATGTAGTCTTCTCATTATCATCAAGTGCCACTCTAGTGGTCAACATTTGGCTCCATATGGGGATGCATGCTAGATATGAAGTGATAGTGTGCAAGAACCTGGAATCTGCATCCACCGACCAAAGATATATATTAGCAGTATCCATTCAAAATAACATCAAATAAAATCAAGTACAGAAATGGAAATTTATTCTAGGAAACATAAATAACAATTTATTCATGAAATAAAACTACTTAAACAAAATTTACAAGGGATAGGGTTAGAAATATGATACACAGGATGCCCCAATGTCTTGGGTGAAATCCATCTTGAGAACCTGCCTACTCACAGGCAAATCCATAGGCTCTTTCTCTGATGTGCCTTGGCCAATTCTGACTATCTTAGAACTATGACTTGCCCCACTGTTAACCTGTTTGTGGCCATCAGATACACCAAACCTCTTCCTTTTCCTTTTTCGACTTTTGATGCGTTGAGGTTTGATCCTGCTCAAAATTGGTGATTCATTTTTTATATCATTTTTCTTTTTTCGTTTTTTTCTTTTCTTCTTGGTTAGTTGTGATGGCGACGATGATGCAATTACTGTCAATCCTACAACTTTGTCTTGAAAATGCTCTGATGGAAAATTTGAAGTATCCCCTCTTTTTGAGCTATGCCTAATCTTTTGGTTTTGAATCTGTTCTGTTAAGGGGGGAAGAAAATTTGTCAACACAACATCACTTCCTGTCTCGCATGATCTATAGATAATCTCATTGTTGGGTTTCCTTGGATCCTCAACATGATATCTTTTCTCTAACTCCCGATCAAGTCTAACAAAGTTATTGTCTGGCATGGGGATGGTGGCATGTGAGAAGTCCATTCGTAGGCTACCACCTAAATCTAATGCCCATTTTCTTGATAGGAGCATTCCCCATGATTCAGGAACATCTATCACAACAATATCCATAGTCATTATTCTGTTTGGGTATGCAGCTAGGAAAACTTGTAAATCTTTAATTATCCCACACTTCAATCCTTCTAGAATCCATTGAACATATGTTGTGATAGGGCCTAGATACCCTTAGATTCAGTTGCTTCATGACTTTCTTGGTCATGACACTTGATGAAGCCCCTGAATCAAGCATGCAGTTGTGTAAAAGACGATCATTCACTATCAAAGAAACATAAAATGGTAGATGATCCTCGTTCCCCACATAACAGTTCATACTTTTCAATACAATTTCTTCATCTTCTGGTTCATTATTAGGCTTTTCTTCCCTTTGAGTACCTTCAATTGCACTTAGTAACTTCACCCTTTGAGATGGTATCTTTAAAGGCTCTGTCACTGGGATATAAACCTTTGCATTATTCACCCAATTGCCCAAGTCAAAATTTAATTCTGAAGTAAAAGGAGAAAAATTTATGTGATTATTTTGGTCTTGAATATCTCTTCTCTGATAAGTCATCCCTTTGTGTTTTGCCATAGCAAGAATGTGTTCAGCTGTAGACTTTTCCCCAAAAATCTTAGTGACTTTGTCAAAATTTGCAATCATATTGTCAACCCCAAGATTATTAGGACTATGGTCAATCTCTTGATTACTTTCAATGGTGTATATTTGATCTTCCATGAAGAACATATTGATTTGACCACTAGTTCCTACATGTTCATCTCCCAACATGCTACCTTCCATAATACTCTTTACATATGGGCATGTGGCTTCTTCATGGAACTCATTACCTGGCCTACAAAAAGGGGGAATTTGATATACCATGTTGGTGGATTCCAATGGATTTGGAGGCCTATAATCTTGTTGAGGGCCTTTATTCTTTTGCCATCCATTATTTGGCCTAGGTTGGAATCTTTGCACTTGTGATCTTTCCATGGCCACCAACCTTCTTTGCATGGCTTGCATTTCTTTAGTGTGGTTTGTTTCCATGCTCTCGATGAGTTGAGTTAATTCCTTAATAGGATCATGGGTAGCCTCTTCCTTGGCCTTGCCTTTGGAATCATTCGATTTCGATGGCCCTCTAGTGAAACTAGGAATCTTAGATTTTCCTGATTGCTTTCTGGCCCTCTCCATTTTCAAGGCTTTAGTTTGAGCTACACCCAAAGTTGCAGGCTCCTTTCTTCTCAACTCATAAGCAGTGTCAACACCAAAAGAATCCAGATAGGAACATAAGAGAAATTCATCAGGAGGTTTAACAGTAGTAGGCATACTTTTAACCAATTCATTGAATCTCTTGTTAAATTCCTCCATGGTTTCATTCTCATTTTTCTTCATGGTGCTAATGGCACTGATCAATTGACTATTCTCTCTTCTCTCTCCATACTTTCCCATGAAAGCATTAACAATCGCTTGTAAAGAATCATACGAGTTAGCAGGTTGCTCAGTGAACCAATCAAGAGCATCCTCTTCCAAAGAGAGAACGAAAAGCCTCATCTTTACATCCTCATAGTTAGCAACATTACACCACTTAAAGATGCAGACATTAGAGTTCTTCACATGTGATGCAGCGCTAATGGCATTGTTACCTTGAAAAGAAGGCAACCTTTCAATAGCCTTGCCAGGGATATTGTGAGGATAACCATTAATGTTAGTAAAGTTACAAGGAGCAAAAAGATCATTCATGATGTTAGGCTCAACTTGTTCTTGAAACAACAATTGAATGTCAGAAATAGCCTCTTGCCCAAGACTAGCAAGAGCTCTACTATGAGAAAGTCTATTTAACCTCTCTTTAAAAACCCTTTTAGGATCAGGAGAGGGGCTAACTAGACCACTTGAATTTCTCCTAGTAGAAACTCTTGCAAAATTAGGATTGAGTGGAGTCCCCACTTGAGCAAGAATCTAAATCTAAAATTCAAATATGCCAAAGCTTAAAGTTAGTCGTTTTCCCAGGCACAAGAAGACTTGTCCCTAGCAACGTCACCAAAAAATGTTATCGCTTGCCGCCTACACCTACTTACAGTTAGTGGGAAAAGCCTTCAACCCCACAGGTGTGGTTGGTGGCAAGGAACTCAGAGAAGGGGCTGTCACCTATTCCCAACTTTCTCCATTTAAGCTATCTCCTAGGTTAGCTAAGGGGGGTGCTTCCTAAAGGAAAACTAAGTTAAGATGTGAGATTTCTAGGAGAATTGATTAGAAGGAATTACTTATCAAAGATGACTCGATTCCAATATGTAAACAAGCACATAAGTATATGAACAATATTCAATGATGTGTTCAAAATATAGACCAGTGCTTTAAAGTAGATGATAAATGCTTGCTCAAAAATGAAATTCAAGATATAATGACAATAATCCCACAAAGGAAGTGTTAGACCAAAATCACAATATGCAATTAAATTTGCAACACCAAATAAGGGTATTTGCCAATGAAACGAGATATATCAATCATCCATAAGCATAATGATCATTAAAATGACAACATGCAATGAAGTTGTATGTAGAAGCAAATTTCCAAGTACCATAGAATTAAACTTGTTGCAAAATTTAAGGAATTAAAATGCTTGCATCCAAAGTGCTTCTGGAGATAATATTTGCATGTGAATCTTTAAACCGTCAAGATATCAAAAAATTTGGGAACTTTGCAAGTAAATGTGATGAGATAGTGCTCTTGATTTATTTTATTAGTTAGTTCTAAAACAAGCTTACAATTGAACTCTAATCCTCAGACTTCACTCTCGCCCAAATATTTGGATTTCACAGTGAGGATTCCATAGAAGTAGAGGGTCCCTAAAACGTCTATTCAACCAACTTAAGTTGGAGGTAAATTTTAGAGATGCAAGTCTATTTTGAAAAGTGAAATGCCTAAATGATATGAAAGTGAGTTTGCAAGTGCTATGTAAAAGATGGAGATGATCCAATTAAATATGCTTCATAGTTAGAATAATAACTCAAGTTGCCATAAATTGAAAGTGTTATGCTTCTTTACTCGCAGTATATTGTGAAACTTATCCAAATGAGAAATAGATCACAAAACATAAGTAAGTGATGGCAAATGAGATTGCAAATTAAGAAATTAAAGGACTATGCGATTTGTGTTACTTCCCAATTAGAGCATGCATATGTGATGTGAAAGAAAATGGAAATGTCAAAACCACTAAGTCAATCCATCTACAAATTCTCTCTTTTGAAATGGAGAGATAGGGATGCCAATGGGTAAAACCCATGCTCCCACAACAAAAACAGAAATTTTTATTAATTTTACAAGAATGAAATGACCATGAGGCCTTTTCTAAACCAAGGAAAGTCTTTACAAATAAAAATTGAGACCATAGACCTTTCCTCGGTGAGAATTTCTAAGAACTCAAAATAAATTCAGACTTTACAATAGGAGAAGAGAAACTAAGCCTCTTCTATGCCAACAACCAAAGAAGAGAGAGTTATCTTCCTCATTTGAAATTCAGCTCAAAGGTCTTGTAACAACTTGTTAGTAATTTCTTATAGTTGTCCACTCAAGCTGTCACAAGAAAAAATTCGAAAGAGGGCTACAAAACCAATCAAATATTAGATAGATAAAATTACAAAATATTGCACAACAATTTACAAAGGGCTAAGCCAAAGAGTTCGAGTAAACTCTCTACTTTGCTTAGTCATCTTCAAGCTCTTAGATAGCAAATGAAAACAATGAAGTATAATGTTTTAAAATATATTCAAATTTAGAAGTATTCGGCTTGTATACAAGCTATGTCTCAAAACCCTTGTAAAACCACTTTGTAAGATAAGACTATGAAGGTTCAAAGAACAAATGAGAGCTCCTTTGAGAATGTATCAAGAGTGGGTTGGTCTCTCCAAAGACTTCCTCCAACACTTGATTCTTTGATCCCATCAAGATGTTCCCTCTACAAAACTTCAATCAAGGATTAGTTCCATATAGATCTAGCAATAAACAATGATAAGAAGCTCTAGAGATTTATTTGAAACCAACTAGAGCATTCTATACCTAGAGCATACTCTTAAATCAAATGTCAATGTAAGATAGTTCTACATTAACAAATCTACAAGAACATATGGAAACAAATTAGATCAAAGAATGAGTAAAAGGAATTATACCAATGATCAACAATTCATCACACTTCAAAAGGAGGAACACCTCACGAATGAAACCCCAAAGTCTTTATTGATATTTCTGAAAGTGTACAAGGCAGCAACGCTTTCGCAAGCACAATAGCTAGTAAACAATGATTACAATATGAGAGCCCATGGCTCCATTATATAGAAAGTTGAGAGCAAATCCCAATGAAGAACCATATGCCAAGTCGTGAAAGGGAGGAGATCTCAAGGCAAATTCGAATTTGGTAAGTGGAGCTCCAATGCCAAGTGTAAAAATCAAATTCTGGCAAGTGGACATCATTTTCTTCTTCCCTTATGTGCCAAATTCGAATTTTATAATGAAATGACATGTGTATATGGTTGGTAACTCATGTGGGGACAATTTCCCACAAAAATCTCCACCAAATATTCTCCCAAATCCTCCCAAATATGCACTAACTTCACAAATTCAAATTTCCAAGTAAGCAACTCTCATTTAATGCCGAAAATTCAATTTTATTTGAGCACATTTCTTTTCCTTGATTTTAAGAGTCCATATCACCTTGGGACTTCACTTTAACTCTTCCATAATTTTCCACCTCATTTAGCATGTGTAGATATTTATTTTTCTCCATTTATTTAATTTTTGGCTTAATTAATTGTCAGATTTCCCACTAAACTTAGGAAAAGTGGGTTTTGAGGGTTCAAAACACATTTTTAACCCCTCAAAGTGTGTCATAGTGGAAAGTTGAGCGTGAGAGGTGTAATTTTGATTACTCATACCCCATACAACTTCTCTAAACAACACTTATTACAATTCAATTACAATTTTTATTGCAATTTTTGACTTACGAGAAATCTAAAAAAATTAAAAAATCACTACCTAGCCCTAATTAAATTCCATGAAATTTTTTGTGTGATCTAGTATGGTAATATACATTGACTCTAGACACTAGGAGTCACCCAAGGCCTCACCATCAAGCCGTACTCCGGCTTTGGGGTAAAATTGAAGGAAAAAACTCAATTAATTATTACCTCCTAGTAGGGAGATGATAATTAACCAAAAAAAAAAAAATAACTCCTAGAATAATACTCACTTGTTGCCAAGGTCCCAGGCTACCTAGGCCTATTACAGACTCAATACTGTCTCAAAACTCATCATTACTAGCATCACTTATTACAATTCCCTGTAGGGCGTGGAATCTGGGTACAAGAGAAAATGATAAGAAGTAGAAGTAGAGTTTAAAATTTTTGTTGAACTGATGATCTCTGATGATATCTGATGATACAAATGTCTTCTGGTTCATCCTTGGGCATGGAGTCTTCTCATTATCATCAAGTGCCACTCCAGTGGTCAACAGGCCCTATTCAGCTTGTATCTTCAATCACCAACGAGTATTGTGTACTGCAAGTGCAGGGGTAAGTCACGGCTTATATAATAAGGGGCTCGAACCTTTTAGCCTATTAACACAACTATCCACAGAGTGCATGCCCAACAATTTGTACGAGTGATTTCGGCCCACTAATCAAAGCAAACTCGTCTCTCTTGCCAAAAGAACTCGTCTAGGGTACAAGAATGCTATTTCGCGCCTCTTCCAGCAGAGAAAACCGTTCATTAGAGGCCCAACACTCTGATTATACAGTCCTTCCTTGTAGACAGTGATAGAATTAAGTGGCTTGATGTACCCTTGAAGTGATGATTCTGCTACAACAATACCAAGCAGTCAAGATATGCGATTTTTGGAGTGAGTTTGCCAGTTATTCAAATGAATTCGATCCTTGCAAAATTCGGCGTCTTAGAAAAATGACAGAGATCAACCCTGCCACAGATCTGCTCACCTTCAAGAAAATGCAAGCAAGTCCACCCCTGCAATAATTCGATTCTCCCGGAGCAAAACAATTTTCTGAGACTGATCTTAGCACCAACAATGATTCGATTTCTGCAAATCTTTTCTTAGAAGCTCGAAACAAACTTGGATGATGATTGGATATCAGTGGATATGAATTTAAGCACAATACATACAATACGTCTACAATTTCGACTTCAGGTTATGATTCGATTGCCACACAATAGAAATCTGCCTTCATAAAGTAATGCTTTTGATAAAATATATTCACAACCTGTAATTGCCAGATCCCAAACAGAAGCCTCCGGTTTGCAATGGGTTAGCAGGACAGACGGATGCTGAGAGGTGAAGAATGAAGACGTGGGCAAGCACGTCAGGCTATGCGAATCACGGAAAACAAAAAAAAACCATGCTGTCTTCTAGCTTCCGCTACAAGAAAAAATTTCCCACGCTGAATTCTAGCTTTCGGCAACGATATTAGCTTAGGGTTTCTCTACGTCTGTTGCCGGACGTAATCTCGGTTACGCTGCAGTGCGTAGCTTCCTCTTCCTTTGTCGGATGGGCGGCGTCCCACGCTATCTCTTGCTGTGTGGTATGGTCTGCGGCCTACCACACAGCCTTGCTGTAAATTTACGACACCCCTATTTGCCCTTTGAACAACCCCCATCCTAGATTCTGGGTGTTGTCTTCTCCTAGCTCCGATTCCATGTAAATTTCTGAACATGTTCTATGTCATTTCAGATTAGGGCACAAAATACTGAAGCAGATAGAACAAATAAATCGATCGATGGAAGACAGGCCACCAATAGAAAAGAAGAAGAATGATGACGTTACGACGATCAGTAGGATTCTTCAACCAACAAAGTCTCCAATAGGTCATTTAGCCAAGCGTGTCACACACGCTACATCAAGAAGCCTTAATTCAGCGCCATGAGAAAGCCCTAACACAGATGCACCAAGAAGAGAGAAGATAATTTCCTCCACACAATGCGTGTGAAATGATCTCCAAAACTCTCCTATTTATAATCATCTGTGAGGGTGTGTGACACATCCTTTAAGACATTTAAGTCTCTATTATATTCCAGGTCGACCTAGCACATAAGTGGAATAGATTCAAAATACATGTTCTGCTCATCCGATCGAGATGATCTTTAGATCAATCTTACACCCCTCCGAAAGAGGAATCCAATAAAAATATTGGGATCATCATCTGAGCAGCATAATTCGGAGTTTGGACCTAGTTGCCCAAAATTAACAGTGACTGACTAACTATAATAATAACTTCCTAATTTATTGCTGAGCTAACTTTGGGATATTTTTGACTTTTGAGGCTTTTCATTAACTTTTACAATAACTTTTGAGTAGCTGGGAAATATCTCTGACTGTTTCAATAACTATGGTTGCCTTTATTTGAGTAAAATAAGGCTGTAGGTGTCCAAAGTGTTTATGAGAAGTAAAGGCTGTTTTGCTTTAGCATTCAGATCTGTCTTTTGTGTTAATCTACCTTTGATTTATTCTTAAACCCTGATTTGTCTCCTAAACTCTGCTTTCTATGTTTAATTTCTTTAATCTGCTTTGATCTCTAATCTGTCTTTAATCCTTCTTTCCTGCCTTTGACCTTTGATTAATTTTAAACCCTTTTACTAGTTCCGTGACTGTATCTCTTTATTTGCCTTTATCTGCTGCGCATTGAAGCACCCTTTGCTGCTTTGGTGTGTTAAACTGACCATCAATGGTCATGATCCATCGATGTTCATGCTTTGATCTAGCGCTCTTGGTCCTTTTGATTAACAAACCTGCTGGATCGTCACCCAGGGAGTCTGTTTGAACAATTTTGGGACCTCAGAAATGGAATTTATGCATTGATACCTCGTCCACCTGCACATTTAAAAACATTTGTTAATTAAAACCTGCATTTGTGGATTTTTTGCATTTGTTTGGGCTTATCGGGTCTTTTGGAGCGTTTGAAGAGGCGCATATGACTGCGGGGCTTTATTGCAAAGGCATAGGCCTTTGGAACGTTTGAACGAGACGGTTTCAAGTTCTGGCGGGAGGGCGAAAGGCGGTTTATCGCACGGAGCATGGGCGGTGAATGGTTTTGGCAGAGGTCATGCGATACCATTGAGGAGACGCCGCGTGGTAGGAGATACGGGTGGTAATACCACCGATGTCACGAGGTTTGAAAGTTTTAACCCCCGCGCAGTTGGATGTGTGATACGGTGTGTGGGCCGTTGGATCGAGAGGATGGAGATCAACGGTGGTCGGGGTTAAATGGAGTGGTAGGTAAGTCAACAGGTGGGTCCCGGGGGTATAAGTGTCGGGGAATTTAAAATAGCGCGGGGTTTGGTATGAGGGCGCTTAACGTATTGCAGTGGGTTAGTTTGAATGGTGGGGCCCGGGGGTAAGGGTTTAAGCAGGGGGTTTAATATAAAATGGAGGGTAAGGTTATATGAGAGGGTTAATGAAGTGCGGGAGGGTTAGAAACTTTAAAGCAGGGGGTTTGGTTTATTAAAACACAAGTTTTAATATAAAAAGGAGGTGGGGTAATAGATATAAAGGGGTGTCGGGTCTTTTTAATTTAAACAGAGTTTTAATTAAAAGAAATGGGTCTCGAATAATAAAATATTTATTTAAAAACATTGAAAAAAAGGGTTTTTTCATTGTTTTGAAGGGAAAGAGTGGGATGAGTGAAAAGGAGAGGTTAGATGGGGTTTTTAAGTAATGTAAGTGGGGTTTTGGGTAGGGGAAAAAGTGAATATGAGGGGATTAAGTTCAAACACGAGTTCTCAGGGCAGGAGGGTAATTTAGAGAAGGCAGAATGAGATACAGTGAAAAAGGTTTAATGAAGATAATGAAGGCAGTGAGATTTCTGAGAATAACTGATAGTCAAAGAATGCTATTTTCAGCAGATTGTAGAAAATCCATAGTCACCTAGTGATACTGTAAAATTTTTGGCTCCAAAACATAAAGTCAACGCTCCATGAAGTCAGGTCAGTTTATCCCCATGGTCACACCCATTAGGTTCACTAGAAGACTATATAAAGGTTTCGTCCTCCTAAAGCAAGCAATTTGGATCACCTGAGGCAGAAAGAGTGGGCGGATCTGAGACAGAGCATAGGACGAATCTGAGGTAGAGTGAAAGGACGAATTTGAGGTAGAGTGAAAGGACGAATCTGAGGCAGAGAAAGAACAAATCTATGGCAGAGTTTCTGGGCTTATTTGGGCAGTAGAACCGAGTTGTCTTGGGTGAAAAAGAATGCTGAAATTTGGCCCTATCAGAGCAGACTATGTAATATTCCCAATTAGCAGACATCTAATTGGAATATTAATTTTTGATTAATTTTTGCCTTTCTAAAGTTCAACAAAAAATAAAGGGGTGAGGGGACCCATAAATCAACATTAGAATAAAAGCACTTTCCTAAAGTCACTAGGAAGAATAATTAAATGGCAAAGCGGGACCCATGAGGCCAAGTGAAAGCGCAGGAGAGGAGGCAGTTGGGACAACGCAGTGGCAGCGTGGGATAGGCAGCGCAACATAGCTAGGGGACAACGTGGTAAGAGGGACATCGCAACATAAGTGGGCCCAAGGGAATGTGGAGGTTCACTAGCATAAAACGGGGACGAAGGCAACCTTTCTCATTCATTCATACATCTTTTGATTTTCTGTCTGTCAAGACTAGAGCATGCTTAAGCTGTTTAGCTGAGTCTACAGTGCTGTTTAGCACACGGGTGTCTCTGAGCAAATATCCCAACCTTGTCCTCGGGGACTTCGAGTGCCCGCTGAGGAGAGGAGGCACATCTTCAGTTTTTGAGAGCAACATTGTTGAATCAGCCGTGAGGATTACGCAGTTATTCCCAGGGCAACGCAGTCATTTAGAGGATTACGCAGTCTATGAGGAGGAGAGCTTCGGGAGAGGAGAAAGCTTGTGGGATTTCCGTTTGGAGGCTTGTGAGGGGATCAACCCTTCCATAGCTAAGTTCTTTGGGTAGTTGGAGGCCTTTCCTTCCAGCATTTCATCAAAGAGGCCAGCGTACCCAACACAAGTGCGTAGTCATCCCAAAAGGTTGATTTTCCGGGGTCAACCATTTTGGAAATCCTTCGCGGGTTATTCTGGGTTTTTGGAGGAGAGTCCGGGGACCGAGTTTTTGAATTTTCTGAGCAGTGGAGCAACCTTATCTTTCAGTCCCTTTCTAGCCAGCAACAACATTTCCAGTAGGACTACGTAGAGGAGGAGCAGCGCAGAGCAGAGATTCAACAGACTTTCTGAGTGAGGAGGAAGAGATCATTTCAGCCTGCCTAGAGCAGGCCAAGGTGCTATCATTCTGAGCACTCTTTGTACTTATCCCTCATTTTAGAAAATATAATAAAATGGCTCTTCTGATTTATTTGCCGCGTTTTCTGTTTATGTTTCTATTTGCTGTAGTTTTGTTTATGTTGCTTTGTATTGCTTTTTATTTCACTTTTGGGATATTACAATGGTATCAAAGTTCACAGACTTGGCTCAGCCTGTGGAGCAATCAGTATATGACACCCGAAGATAGAGAGTTCATCACATACCAGAAGTAGAGGTACAGGGATAGAGAGCGTATGCTCGAAATCACATCTACAGAAGAGGACAACGTTTTGGTTGAGGAAGACAAAGGTAAGGCACCAATGGCAGATTGGATAGATGATGGGAAGGAGTTTGGTAACCTCCTCTTGAAATCAGTATGGGAGCTTTCCAAAAAGATAGAAGAAATGGGGCAGAAGATTGCTGGAGAAAACAAACAGCGTGAGATCCCAAGGGAGTTTCACAACGGAGAAGGGTCCGGTACTTCTCACCATATTTTGGAGCAGAGCGCTGCGCAGCAGGTGGTGCTACGCACTCCCCCACGTTCCACCATGCTCACTTTCTTGACTTCAGGAGCAGGAACGGGAGGGCCCTAGGAGCCGGAGGTGGATCATTACGGGGAGTATTTTGCAGAGTATTAGTCGTATGGGCGGGAGTTTGGAGAGGCCCTCACCTTTAACGAGTTTTGCCAGCTGAAGAACAATAGCAGACCACACAGCTAGAATAGAGGAGGAGGGTACACGCAGGGGAATGACTTGCAACATATCGTGGGCAAATTTTTCTTGCCTACCTTTGATGGATCATCAAAGTGTTCGGCTAAGGCTTGGGTGGAGAGGCTGGACATCTATTTTTAGCTGAACAAAATGGCGGAGGTAGAGGCTATCAAGGTGGCAACGCTGCACCTTGAGGGGAAGCCCACGACTGGTGGTTCCACGGGATGTCTACGTTGGGTCACGCAGGGGTGACAACATATGCAGAGTTCACCCGGAGGCTAGTGGAGAGATTTGACCGGAAGGACTCGGAGGAACACTTCGTTGAGCTGACTAAGCTCAAATATTAAAGAAGCTCACAGACTTACATTTCCGAGTTCTTGAAACTTTCAGCGATGGTGCCAGACTTGTAAGTGGCCAAGAGGGTATATATGTTTATTGACGGATTGGTAGAACCGTTGTAGGGGCTAATCAGATCACTAGGCCTACTACATTGTAGGACGCAGTAGGGAGGACTAAGGACTTGCAGGATGCCTTGCCTAGGATGAGAGCTCCCTTTCCTCACAAACCAGGGTTCCAGCAAAAGGGGAAAGACACGAAAGCTCCACTCCCGAGGAGGAACCAGGGCCGAGGGCCGTTGGATGATGATACCCGAAGAGATTTGAGATGAAGGAAGCTGTGCTTCACTTGCCAGGAGCCATGGGCACCGGGTCTTCGTTGTGCCGTGGGGAAGGCACACTACATTGAGGTCTTCTCCAACAGTGAGGGAGAAGAAGAGGCATATGAGGAGTTGGAGGGAGATGCCAGCGTTGGTGCACCAGGAGGAGATCATCCACCACCACCTTCCCTAACAACAGGAGGAGCAACGTTTTCACCCACCGGAGGAATCCTTGCATCTTTGCGGGGAGTTCCCAAGTATTTGACGCCGAGAGTTTGAGGCACGGTCTAGGGACAACGCTTCTCAGTGTTGGTGGACAACGGGGCCACACATAACTTCATTGATGCCTAGCTAGTGCAGCAGAGGGGCATACCGACAAAGAGTTTTGATGGGTTCTCCGTGTTGGTTCCAGGTGCTAGGACCATGCAGTGCATGCGGTATGTTCCGGCATTAGCAGCGACCATGAGGACGTAAACCATGACGGATCACTTTTTTGTGGTCGACATCCTAGATACCAATGTGGTATTGGGTGTTCAGTGGCTTACCACACTGGGTAAGGTCACTACAGATTGTGGGACATTAGAGATGCTCCCCAGACAGTCTCGACACAACGGATGGAGGTTGATTTCCAAAAGGGAGATGTAGAGTGGGCAGTGGAGCTGCGTATTGCAGAGGCAGGAGCTACATGGCAGCTAATGCATCTCGATGTACAGTCTATATTGGACCGTTACTCCATAGTTTTTGGGGACATACCACTTGGGCAGCCACCAGACAGGTGGTTTGAGCATACTATTGAGCTGGAGCAGGGGATCCAGGTAGTGATCACCACCCCCTATAGGCACCCCAAAGCCTACATGGATGAGATTGAGTGAGCTATACATGAGCTCTTGGCGTTGGGACACATCAGGCCCAACACTAGTCCCATTGCTTCTTTCGTAGTCTTGGCGAAGAAGAACGATGGCACACTACAGATGTGCATCGACTACAAGGCGCTCAACAAGACAACCATGAAGAACCGTTACACCATCCCTAGGATTGATGAGCTGATGGATGAGTTGAGGGGAGCGAAGTTCTTCTCGAAGATAGATCTGAGGTTGGGTTACCATAAGATCAAGGTGACGGACCAAGATGTCCCCAAGAGTGCGTTTAGATGCCACTATGGCCACTTTGAGTTCTTGGTGATGCCCTTTCTTGTATGAACCACATCTTCTGTTGTCAGCTGAGGAAGTTTGTGCTGGTATTTTTCGATGACATTCTCATTTATAGCCTCACATGGGAGGAGCACGTGCAACACATTGAGGTTGTACTTCGTATTTTGGAGGAGCGACATTTCTATGCTAAGCTATCCAAGTGCGAGTTTGGGCTTACAGAGATGCTCTACTTGGGGCATATCATCGGAGTGGACGAGGTAAGAGTCCATGTGGAGATCCAGGCCATCTGAAATTGGTCGACACCGAAGAATGTGGCAAAACTTTGGGGGTTTGTAGGCATCTGCACCTACTATCGGAAGTTTGTCAAGGGATTTTCACAACTTGCTGCACCCCAAACAGATCTCACCAAGAAGGGGGCTTTTGGATGGACTGATGTTGCACAGAGGGCCTTCGACAGGCTCAAGGAGGTGATGAGCAACTATCCAGTGTTGGCATTGCCGGATTTCACGCAACCCTTTGTGTTGGAGCCTGATGCTTTAGGAGAGGGGGTAGGAGCAGTTTTGATGTAGGGGGCCATCCTATCGCTTTCGAGAGACGAAAGCTACTACTGCATGAGAGACTGTACCCAATATATGACAAAGAGATGCTGGCCATCATGCATGCATTGGCCAAGTTCCGACAGACTGCAGTAATTGGTAGGTAACATATTTCGGGTGAGGACTGACCACAATAGTCTCCGATTCTTCCTTGAGTAGAAACAATTACAGGAGAGACAACAGAAATGGGTCAGCAAAATCTAGGCCTATGACTTTGACATTGAGTATGTCAAGGGGAAGAACAATGTGGTGGCAGATGCCTTGTCACGGAGGCTAGCAACATTGTCTTTGATGAGCCTTGACGCAGATTGGAGAGCCCAGCTGTTGGTGGAGTATTCCAAGGAATGTTTTGTTTGTGAGGTGTTGGATGGGTAGGTGACAGATGACAGGTATCGGGGATGGATGAGGTCATCTATTACCGGGACAAGATTTTCTTGACAGGTAACTCCCAGCTTAGGGAGAAGATCTTGCGTGCAGCCCACGACTCACTGCTTTCAGGTCATTAGGGGTTCACCAAGACTTACAGGGCCATGCGGGAGAGGTTATCATGGAGGGGCCTCAAGGAGGACGTACTCTGGCATGTCAAGGAGTGCGAAGTTTGTTAGAGGAGCAAAGGAGAGTCGAGTCATCCTGCAGATTTGCTACAGCCGCTTCCCATTCCGGAGGGGAAATAGGGGAGCATCTCCATGGATTTTATCACAGGGTTGCCCATGGTGCACGACAAGGATTGCATCTTTGTAGTTGTGGATTGATTGACAAAGTATGCACAAATTTTCGCCATCTCCGCATGATATACCGCTTCACAGGTGGCCGAGTTGTTCTTCAGGGATATTTTCAAGCTCCATGGTCTCCCAAAGACCATAGTTAGTGATCGAGATAGTCGGTTTATGGGCATATTTTGGCAGGAGTTGTTTCGTTTGGTGGGTATCGAGTTGACACCCAATACCAGTTATCACCCACAGACAGCTGGGCAGATGGAGATAGTGAGCAAGTGGCTGGAGGGCTACTTGAGAAACTATGTCTCGAGGCAGCAAAAGGCATGGCTGCGTTGGATCCACCTAGGAGAGTACTGCTACAACACGACATTGCACATGTCGATCGGTATGTCTCCATTTTATGCTTTGTATGGATATCATGCTCTAACTTTTGTTGATGTCATGTTTGGAGCAAGCAAGGCCCCAAGGGCCAAAGATTGGATCCAAGAGAGCCAAGACATACTCCGAGATCTCAAGGACAAACTAGCCACAACGCAGAAACAACAGAAGTGTATGCAGACAATGGCCGCGTAGAGAGATAGTTTGAGGTGATCTGGTTCTCCTCCACCTTCACCCATACAAACAATCCACAATGAAGCAGAAGGGAGCAAAAAAACTCAAACGTCGCTTCTATGGACCACACAGGGCGATTAGACGTGTTGGGGAGGTGGCATATGAGCTAGAGCTACCAGTTGGGAGCCAGATCCATAACATTTTCCATGTCTCATGCTTGAAGAAAGCTCTAGGGCATCAGGTGATTGCAACTATGGAGCTCCCACATACATATGACGAGGGGCATTTGGTGCTACAACCAGAGGCCATTCTAGACACTCGAGAGAGATAGGTGAGGAGCAAGACAGTCAAGGAATATTTGATCAGATGGAGGAACCTTCCAGATGAGGATGCCACTTGGGAGGGGGAGAAGATCCTGCAACATCCATCCTTGCAGTTGCTTGAGGACAAGCAACATTTTGGCGGGGGGGGGGACTGTAATATTCCCAATTAGCAGACAACTAATTGGAATATTCATTTTTGATTAATTTTTTCCTTTCTAAAGTTCAGCAGGAAATAAAGAGGTGAAGGGATCCATAAATCAACATTAGAATAAAAATCACTTTCCTAAAGTCACTAGGCAGAATAATTAAAAGGCAAAGCGGGACACATGAGGCCAAGTGACAGTGCGGGAGAGAAGGCAGCTGGGACAACGCAGTGGCAACATGGGGCCAGGCAGCGTAGTGGTAGCGTGGGACAGGCAACGCAACGCAACTAGGGGACAACGTGGCAAGAGGGACAGTGCAACATCAGTGGGCCCAAGGGAATGTGGAGGTTCACTAGCATAAAGGGGGGATGGAGGCAACCTTTCTCATTCATTCAAACATCTTCTGATTTTCTGTCTGTCAAGACTAGAGCACGCTTAAGTTGTTTAGTTGAGTCTGCGGTGCTGTTTAGCACACAGGTATTTCGAGCGGAGATCCCAACCTTGTCCTCGAGGGACTTCGAGTGCCTACTTAGGAGAGGAGCCACATCTTAAGTTTTTGAGAGCAGCGTTGTTGAATCAACCACCAGAATTACGCAGTCTAGGATGCTTCGGGAGAGGAGACAGCTTGTGGGATTTCAGTCCGGAGGCTTCTGAGGGGATCAACCCTTCCATAGCTAACTTCTTTGGGTAGTTGGAGGCCTTTCCTTCCAGCATTTCATCACAGAGGCCACCGTACCCAGCAGAAGTGTGTAGTCATCCCAAGAGGGTGATTTTCCAGGGTTAGCCATTCCAGAATTCCTTCGCGGGTTATTTTGGGTTTTTGGAGGAGAGTTCGGGGACCAAGTTTCAAAATTTTTTGAGCAGTGGAGCAACCTTATCTCGCAGTCCCTTTCCAGCCAGCAACAACATTTCCAGCAGGACTGCGTAGAGGAGGAGCAATGCAGAGCAGAGATTGAGCAGACTTTTTGAGTGAGGAGGAAGAGATCATTTGAGCTTGCCTAGAGCAGGCCAAGGTGCTATCATTCTGAGCACCCTTTGTACGTATCCCTCATTTCAGAAAATATAATAAATAGCTCAACTGTTCAGATTTATTTGCCGTGTTTTCTGTGTATGTTTCTATTTGTTGTAGTTTTTGTTTATGTTGCTTCGTATTGCTGTTTATTACCTGTTTGGGATATTACAGACTAGGTTGAATTTGGTGGGCAACAAATTGACTTATCTAGTGGCTAGTTTGCCCAGGTCTGGCAGTTTGATTTTATGTTTGACTTAGATGTATCTCTGTTGGCTTGAATAATTTATCGAAGGCAGAGGTTGCTGGGTTTTCCCCCAAGTCAGTTTTCCTAGGGTAAATACTTGTGTTTCTTGTTTGGCTGTCTCTTTATGATCCTACTGTCAATTTTGTTCTATTGTTGAAGATCTTCTGTGTAATTGCTTTATGATGAATTTGAATGCAAGAAAAGATTAACTTAAGAAATAAAAAAAGTAATTATCAGTTAGAAGATCCTATGAAAATCAACATGGAATCAAAGGTATATTTGAAGAGTAGCCTAGAAAAAGAGGTCGAAAATGCCTCAGGTAGGCTGAGAGAGTTGGCTGTAGGAGGCCGAATATTTACAGAGGCTGAATATGGTTGTAGGAGGTTGAATATCCATAGAGGCTGAATATGACCACAAAGGCCTCAGACCTTTGGAGACAAGGCCGAGATGCCTCGGAAGTGATACTTGCTCATAATATACATGTTTTTACGATGATTCTAGCTTTCGAGAAGTCAAAAACTTTGATATAAGTTGCATCAGGTGATCTTACTATTCTTAATAGCTAGTTTGATCCACTTTGACTTGGTTGGAGGATTGTTTCTTGAGCACCTTTGCTTATGTGGGTTGTTTTCACACTTGGGTTGGTTTATGATGATGTGTAGAATGACTGCTAGTAGAACAACCCCCTTGATTCTCTGTATTTGTCACAACTTATGAGACCTAACAACTAAACATCACATAATTTGCGTAGGCCAATCTCCTACTTCGTGAATCTATGAGTTGGCATAAAAATTGTATATGGCTTATTCAAAAAGGGCAGTGCCCTTATTTCATGAATCCAAAAAGGCTATTTTGAGAATGAATGTCTCGAACACATAATAGCATGCAAATTGGTTAGATCTACATTTCAGCCCCTAGTTTGAGGATCTCTTGATACATGGAGATAGTTATAACATCTATTGGCATGAGGTAATGAGTCTATCAAGGAACATATTGAAGCTCCACATGTAGAAGATTCTGGTCATATATTCACTCAAGAAAACAAGAGTCAAAGTTTGGTTGAAGATCAAATTATGAACTAAGAGCACATTAAGTTGACTTATATTCCATCCAAGGATCGTGTTGGGACTTGGAGATGTAATGAAATGCAGAAAGCAAAGACAACGACTTGAAGGACCTACTGTCTTTATTATAGTCATTGACATAAGTCAAATAAATTTAGAAATATCATAAATAAGACCATATTCAGGAACATAATTCTCTTATTGATCAGAACATACATAATCTCGTTTGAGAACGTACATAATTCGAGGGTAGTACAATGATTTGACATGCGATCTCAAGATATGACCTTAGAGTACATAGATACAATCTGTGCTAAAACTCAAGAATGGTATGACAATTGTTCTTCATTTATACATTACAACAATTGTTGTCTTCCATCATAAATGCTGACCTCTTTGAAACACTTGATATTCCAGCAATGATTGTTTAGGGTTTCCCTGAAGTGGCCCTTCACTTTGACAAAAGTCGTGTGGCTTGATAGAGTGGAGCTATGTTGCATTTGCAAAAGAGAGAAATGTTAAAGGTCTCTGATACATACTTGGAACCGAGGCCTTTGATAACGCCATGCTGGCATTATTGAAAATACTTACTAAAAATATTGATAAGTTTCTAAAGATGTTGGGGATTGCAGAAATATGCTAATATTAAGGTCTAAGGGCATCATTGCTTGATTCTGGCTATTGTTAGAAAAGAAAGGGTGTAAATGAAATTTCTAGGGTTTGTAAACCTTAGCAGTCTAGAAGGCCCTAGGGTTGTGGATAAAATCCTAGAGCTGCACCTAGATTAATGTTTCTGTTGAAAGAAGAAACCCTAGCTCATGCAAGGAGGGAATAACTTCATGCTGATGATGAGGACGAGATTGATAAATTTACAAGATGGAAGCAAGAAGGCCAAGATCAAGAGTGAGCTGGCATTTTATTATAATCCTCAAAAGATAAGTACTTTATATCTCTCTTCTTGATTATTCTTGCTGTTGGTGCTTTACTATTAGTTAGCCTCTTGTTTTTGTTTCTTTTGCTAGGTTGTAATCGTTCTTCCATGGCCTCCTAGTGAGGATTGCAGGTACATAGTGAATGCTGCCAAGGATCTGACAACAAATGGAAGTAGTGGAAAAACAAAGCGAAGCTTGTGATAAGAGGACCCTCCCAAATCTGTGATTTATTTTGAGAAAAAATGTACTAGATGAGATTTGAGCTCAAAGGGAGCAGACAAATCAACAAGTTTGAAATATACCTTGATTGTGCTGAAGGGAAGTTAGTGGTGACTTCCAAATGGATCTACAAGATCTAGCATGTAGTAGATGGCAGCATAGACAAGCACAACGCAAGATTTGAGACTAGAAGGTTCTCCTTGAAATAGGGAGAGGATCATGACAAGATGTTTACTCCAGTTGTCAAGTACACTTCTATTAGAACTATTATCATTTCTATTTCTTTGAAAATTGCACCAAGTGGATGTAGAGATCGCTTTTCTCAATGGAAGAAGAAGTGTACATAGAGCTACCTTAGTGCTTTGAGGTACATGAGAAGAAGTCTCATTATTAAAGAAGGCTTTGTACGATGTCATCTAGACATGTTGTGTTTGGTATTCTTGGATTGATGGATATCCGATGAGTCTTGGTTGATCTAGTTATTGTATGACTTGTTTCTGATGGGGGCAGGACTCACGTGACAGAGGGAGTAGTAGTGGTAGGAAGATTTGCTTCCGTGATAGATGGAGCAGTCAAGCCCTACTTAGTATCAAACAACTGTGGTGATGGCTCCAGTGAAGGAAGAAACTGCAAGAATATACAGATTTAGATTGGGCAGAGAGTCTCGAAGACAGGACGAACACATCAGGATGATGATTCAATTTGGATTTTGCTTGGGCAAGAAGTAGACATTTGTCGCACTTAGGAATGTAGAGGCTGAGTATATTGCAGCTAGTGTGACGAGTTGAGAAGTAGTGTGGCTTCTGTAATTGCTCGCAGAATTGTTTGATCAGGTGTAGGAGATGACTATGATGACAGGTCGAAGCACATTGAGATCAAGTATTGAGACATGGTACATAAGGGACAATGAGACTTATAAAAAGCCTCTGTCCCAGGGCGAAGTTTGTACACTTTAGGGACAAGCTTGAGAAGTTTGTATACTTTAGGGACAAGTCAGAGTGGCTGAGAATATTTTCCTCAATTAGAGGAGTGGTGATGTTATTGCATCAAGGGGCAAACATTCTCCCTAGGTTAGAATATAGACAAGTCAAAATTTTGACCAAGGGCCACAAAATGTGGCCTTGGAGAATGGCCCAAAGAGCATCAAGGCCCAGAGCGCTCCCCAGGTGGGCAAGTGAGTGCCTCTAGCATCGGGTAGGAGAGTTTCCATTCAATTCGCATGCATGAATGGTAATAGCCTAGGGTTACACCATAAGTCACAGGTGTTGACCAGGTTCCAAGTGACGACTTGTTGAGAAGGATGCTTTCCACAGGTATTGCATTGACACATAAACGTAGGTAGCTCATTTAGGACATACATTCTCCCTGTGTCAAGTGTGTCGACTAGAATTAGGGAGAATGGTCTGGCAGAGGACAATCATTCTTCTCGTGTCAAGTATTTTGACCAAAATTAGGAAGAATGGTCCTTGAGGCCCAAATTCACTCAGTCGAGTGGGTGCCTTTCGACATCAGGCTCAGACTCTCCAAATAGGTTGAGTGAGCACATTTAGCATCAAGCCCATAATTACTCATGAATAGTGAGGCCTTTGGAGATTCACCATGAGTCAAAGATATTGACCGAGATGATGGTGAACCAAGACTAGTCTATATAGAATGTGTTAGAGGGATCGGAATTATGGTGACTAGTTAATGCAAATGATGTACCATGTGTCTGGAGTAGTTACCAAGATTATGGTGCACTATAGGTCAAAGGTACTGACTAGAATTATGGTAACTAGTTGATGCTGTTGATTTGCCATGAGTCAGAGTTGCTAACCAGGTAATTGAATGATGCTGATGCTGATGATGAATTATTATCACCTTTTCTTAGAGAAATTTGTCAACAAGAGAAGATTTGGATAGTCATTATGAATACCTCCCTAGCTAAGAGGGAGTGTTGAATTTTGTAGCTATGGTCGGTCTTCATAATTAATAATTTAGCCCTTGAATTATGTAAGACATGTTCTTCATGTCATTCGAGTCCTCGAAATACATATAATTATTAATAAAAGGCACGTTCTTCATGTCGGCTTCAAAAGAGAGAAAATTTTGAATTTCTAAGATAGAATTTTTGGCTCTAAAACATAAATTCGACACTCCAAGATGTCAGGTCAGCTTGCCCCTATGGTCACACCCATTCGGTTCACTAGAAGACTATATAAAAGTTTCGTCCTCCTCCTCAAGTAAGTAATTTAGATCACCTGAGATAGAAAGATAGGGCGGATCTGAGACAGAGCATAATACGAATCTGAGGCTGAGAGAAAGGAATAATTTGAAGCAGAGAGAAAGGACAAATACGAGGAAAAGAAAGAACGAATCTGTGGCAGAGTTTATGGGCTTATCTGCGCAGCAAAATCGAGTATTACTGGGCAAGGAAGAAGGCCGAAATTGTTGAAAAATGTGTAACTAGATTCGGTCTTCATAAATATGAAATGTACTTTTGATTCATTTATATTGTAAAATGAAAGAAAAATTATTATTGTTATTTTTGAAGCATGGGTTTCATGCTCAAGGTATTTTATTTTAGAGGTCAAGTACCCATTGAGTGCTTCTAGGATTTGTCCTAGGGTCAAGAAGTCAAAAGAGTCATTGTCATATAAGGAAGACCCCATCAGGCACATTGTAACTTGTAAAAAGAATTATTTTTGTATTTTAAAGTGTCACGATACCTTCCAAGACCAAGTCGGCTTGACAACTAAGAAGTTGGTCTATTATAGGGCATTTCGTCCACCTTGGAGGCCTATATATAGGAGGAAAATCAACCTCGTTAGGACATCATTCAAGCGAAGGAGAAGAAGAAGAAGGCCAATGAAGAAGGAAGAAGGATGAAGACAAGTGTTTGGGTTATTTCTCTCTCGCTTTTCACACGTGCGAAGGAAAGAAAGCTAGGGTTTTGCTGCTGCAAGATCGAATTTGAAGAAAGTACAGAAAGGAGGTCAAATGAAGGTTCATTAGGTCATCCTTAAGCCCTAGAAGAAGGAGAAAATCAAGTGAACGTCAAGAGAAGCATTAGAAGCCCTAAATCAACTCACATGTGTGAAGGCAACATTTGTTGGAGGAGTTGACAATTTCAGACCTGCAGTAGAGGTTGAAATTCTATAGCTAGGGGTCGAAGTTGTGCTACTGGAAGAGATTTGACTGGGTTTGACTTGGACAAAGTAAGCACATCATCAAGAAGGTTGGACTTGCTCTTGGTCTAGAGGTCTTGGTATTCGTCAATTGAAGAATCTATAAGAAGGGAAGAGATTGGCAGGTTTTCCTCTCAACTGGAGACTTGTTTCTTGTGTTCTTGTGTATTGTTGATCTTCTTGTTTTGGTAGCCGTTAGATGATAAGAACAGCATAACAATAAGAAAAGAAGATAATAAGTAAGAAAAAGTAAAAAAACATCTCAAGCAGTTATCAATTATAAGAGAAATCATCCTAACTATTGCTCTGTAGATTTCTCAACATGGTATCAAAGCTGAGGTTGGCTAAGGGCATGATGAAGATCACTTCTCTCTTAAAGAAGTCTCTACAAAAGTGTTCTATGGTAGCAAGTCATCTCAAGAAAGGTACCAAGGCATTGTGGAATCTCCTATTATCCATCAAGAATAATATAACCAAGACATGTACAAAGGATGAAGGATTATTCTCAACACTTACTGGCACATTTGAAGATGAGAATATTTGGGTAGTTGACAGTGGAGCATCAATACATATGACTGGTGAGCACAAGCAACTAAAGACCTTATCAAGAGGAAAATCCTCTTACTCCATTGAGCTTGGTGACATGAAGAGCTATCTTGTAAGAGGAATTGTATCAACCTCGCTAGAGCTAGAGAATGGAGGAAATATTCATCTCAACAACATCCTATTTGTTCCAAGTTTGCAAAAGAATTTACTCTCTATTTCATGTCTAGAAGATAAGGGGGATAAAGTCGCTTTTATAGATGGAAAGGTTGTAGTATGGTATAAAAACAATTAATTTTAGATAACCATGGTATGTTCTATGCTTAATGCAGTTTTACTTCAATCTTTCTTATAGGTCCAATTCAATTTAGCAACCACATAAACATGAAAGTAAAATGCTAATAGAACATAATAATAGATCAATAGAAGACAAGCCAAATAATGTAGATCAAATTTTACAATTCTTCTTGTCTAGCAAAGATAGAGGGTGATGTGCATACCGACAGTCAATAAGATGCATCGCCCAACAAAGTCTTTCTCATCATCAGATCAACCAACCTTCCAAGTGTCACACACACCCCTCAAAGACAACTCCAAAAGTCAACGAAAGTCAACAAAAGAATCCCTCATCCAGATTTCAGGCATCCATTTCCGGCATCCAGATATCTGACATCCATTTTCGGCATCATCCAGATTTTCGGCATCCATTTCAGGCATCTTTTTTTTTCCGGCATCCAGATTTCCGGCATCCATATTTCCGACATCCATTTCTGACATCCATATCCAACATCATCCATATTTCCGGCATCCATATTCACACGTGGGAGAGAGAGAAGCCTCTTCTAGGCTGTACGAACCAATCATATCATGAGGAATGTGTGTGATGAGATGATGATGAAATGGAGATCATCTCTCTCCAATTTATATCAGTCAGTGAGGGTGTGTGACACTCCTATTAGGCTTGTGAGCCTACATTACAAATCTGGCTAACCTTGCACATGTGTGGAAAATAAAATCAAAATATATGTTCTCCTCATCCAAACAAGATGATCTTTAGATCAATCTTGCACCTCTCCGAAAGAGGAATCCAACAAAAATATAATCATCATCATATGAGCAGTGCAACCTAGAGTTTGGACCTAGTTGCGCAAAATTAACACTCCCTATCAACTAGGGAGAACTCCATTTGTCCACTTGCGACATCCAGAGATCAGTACCATCGTGTACTATCATATATCATCGTGCGTCATCCTGCCGTAACTTGCTTTGCTAACTCTTCTTCGCAAATAGAACAAAAAGGTGAGTCACAAAGACATCACGCTCTGCTAACCCGAAGTCAGCTTCGACACAAAAGAGTCATATACTAACTCGAAGTTAGTTTACTGACCCGAAGTCAGTTTAGAGGATAAAACCTTACTAGACTCAAAAAAAGTCACATACTAACTCGAAGTTAGTTTACTGACCCGAAGTCAGTTTAGAGGATAAAACCTCAATAGACGCAAAAAGAGTCACATACTAACCTGAAGTTAGTTTACTGACCCGAAGTCAGTTTAGAGGATAAAGCCTCAATAGACTCAAAAAGAGTCACATACTAACCCGAAGTCAGTGTAGAGGTAAGAAGCTCATCAGACTTGCTCCTAGATCAAGGTGTTGGACACGTGCCATCCTAGACATAGAGAGTATGGCAATCTCCGATGCGTCCATCAGTCTTTCTATTGGTCTCATCCACACTTCCCACCTCATTGGCCAAATGAGAGGTACTTCCCATGAGTTCGAAACTCCATGGGTAGGATGCATGCGGGGCATAGATCAAAGAGAGGTGAACCAACTCAATATCATAATGGTGGGGTAGACCGTAGAAGCACAACAAGGTTTGGCAAGCCTAGCCTCGTGTGTGCTTATAACTCCAAGAAGCTATCCCCAGGCCCCCTGGAGCTCCCAGAGCTTATAGTCCAACTCAAGCATGACACTCACAATAGGGCCTTTCCACAATTCCAAGCTTCTCACGGAAGGTTAGGAACTTGACCTTCCCTAGGGGCTTCGTGAGAATATCTGCGACCTGCTCATCAGTTCCTATATG